>CM074307.1:10000700-10373200 GCA_037194245.1 Opsariichthys bidens | reverse complement strand
TGGTGATAAGATGACTTTAATATGGAACCAGATTTGTCTGCCTCCTGCTGCGGTAGACATCCCTCTTTCCCCATCCGCGAACAGGCCTCAAATCGCTCTGTGGGAGGAAGTCCTTTATCTAGGTTGCCCTTCTCTGCCTCACACACTAGCCTAAATCCCTCACTTTAATGGCACTACAACCAGAAAAGCATGCATATTTTCTATTATTAATCAAACTCTGTCCGCTAATGATTAAATATAGGAATCAGCCTTGTGTGCAATAAATTCAATCATTAGTCTACTACATTTTCAAATATTTTTTGATGTTTAAACAAGAACTGGAATAAAATCATACATTAAAATTTTATTATTGGAAAAAGAACACATAGATACTTCCCGCTGAGTAGAATTTTATGCAAATCCATTGGGCTGAGTCTTTGATTTCACTTTACCTGTCAGATAAAACCGTTTTGTTTGTACTGCTGATGGAGATGCAATGAACTAAGCATTAAAAACAGCATAAGCAGAATTCCAAAAAAATATATGAGCATATATTTTCCCCAGAAGTTTTACATAAGCAGGTGTTATTTGCAATTGTTTGTTGTCCATTATAGTGTTTGAAGCTGTAAATGTTTCCCTGGATAATACAGTCTGTTCTCTTTATCATAGGAGAAGTTGTTTGTATACAAGCAACAAATGTGAGATGTTAAACTATATCTACCATTTTAGGCCTCTATTTAAACTCTAAACGACCTAGTTCAGCAAAACACTTTAACAGGAGGCACAAATATCACATTCAGCTCATATGCATGGAAGTTAGTACCTGAATCCACACTGGCTCCATGGTCGGTCCGGGGGAAGATAGGTTTTCCAGCTGCCCGGTCCTTTCGTAAGTGAATACTGTTCCCGCTGCCTTATACTCGCCATTCCACTGGATCGTCCAGCCACCGTTCAGGAAATACTTTTCAGGGTCGTTACTGCGCAATGCCAAGTAGTTCCCAGCCTCTGCGACTTCTTCGATACGGATGTCCCGTGCTCCTTCCGGAATTAGGCCTATGTCCACATAGCCTGGGAGACAAAAAAAACTTAAACAAATGAACCCAAAAAAACAAACAAATGCGCAATGTTGTATTTATGCTTTCAGTAAAATATGAACTGAAACTCATTGTACAAACCGAGCCCTTCACTGTCCTCGAAGGTCTTTCTCACTGTCTCACATGTAGATCCATTTCCATGGCAAACTCCACATTGATCCTCAACGGCATCGGAGTCGATCTCATAATCACAGCCTATGTACTGTGGCATGATTGGAGGACAGATAAAAATGCATTTAATTTTAACAAGTGTATTCAAGGTGTTTCGCAAGTGATAGCTTTTTTTCATAAAACATATAATGATAGGGCAGCATTTCCTAAAAGCGTCGTAAGCACTGGTGGCAATCAACTTTGGCTCATGTTTTTGGGAAAAGCAGCCCTGGATAGTTGGAACATCAAAAAAAACAACAAATTCCTCTTCTGCATTCAGTAAATACAGTGCATGAATTTCAGTCTGGGTCGTACAAGGACTCGTTCGGATATTTATTTGCGGCTCTTGTGGTATAATTTCACAGTAGACTGACGCTCAAGCTGACAGATTGTCAATGGCTTGCAATGAAAATGACAAGTAGAATTTTGCAAGGACAGTCTGAGCAAAGAGGTCAAAGCCATTACCAACCTTACAAATGCCGTTAACACACATGTCACGGGTCTGACTGCCCTCATGGCACCGTGTTCCGTCCACAACGGTGTCTAGCATCCTCTCCGAGAAGTGCTCGTTCACGGGTCTACAGTGTAGCTCGCACGGGTTAGCTGAAAGAACACAAACGTAGCCTTTCCGTAACATCTATTTGGAGTGTTGCAATACAAAATCTCTCGTTCTCAACCCAGTACAGATGAAGTGATAGAGCTGCACGATTCTGGATCACGATTTTGAACGGACAACTAAACAAAATAACGTGTAATTTATTAGGGTTCTATTAAAAATGTTATTAATTCTAATTAATCTGAGTGAATTGTTTCAAAAATCAGGTTGAGTGAATCGTTTCATTACTGGATTAATCAGCATTTTTTGAACGAATCTCTTGAGTGAATGATTCAATGACAAATACAGCCACTTGTCGCCACCTACTGGTGTAACGATGTACAATCATTATTTGAAGCGTTCAAAAGCTGATTGCTTCTGTAGACATCAGTGTTTATATCCGTACTATAAACTTATATCCCAGTACTTCTGTGATCCTTTATAACACGGAAATAACTACTCTTTGATGTTAAAAAGACCCGTACATGACAACAGCTCTCTTTGACTCAGAACGCAGATCTGAATGTTCGCTGTGATCGTACTTTAATAGGCCGAGCCAAATTGTGGTCATTTAGTAACGAGATCGCGCAGGTGTTTGAATCGAGATTGCGATCTTTTAACCATTAATCGTGCAGCTCTATGTAGGGCCATAACGCACACCTCTGTTATTCACGTGTATCCATTTATAAAACTTTCCCTTATAAGGGACTGTGTTAAAGCGGCTGCACTGGATGTATCTGAAGCTGGGCTGGTCCACAGGGCAGGGGTCGTGGTTACAGGTTCGATATCTGCGGCGTTCTCCGAGACAGTATTTACCGCCATACTTGGGTCTAAAAGAAGCATGAAACGTCAAATCAGAATACACTACTTGTTATTTGTAGAAATAGTCACAAAAAAGACAAATATAGTCTAGCAAAAAAGCTTGAAATGTGTGTAAAATTAAATTCTCACAGCAGCTCCAAAAGCAATTGATTTTTTCAAAATGGCATTGCTATATGGTTGCAACGATGTTCAAAGAGGGGTTTAAAGGAATAGCTGACCTGAACTGCTTTTTCTTCGGTGAAACGGAAGATTTTTGAAGAAAATTCTAGCTATTTTTGTGCATACAATGCAAGTCAATGCTCATTGGTGCTTTCATAATGACGTCAAGTCACATGACATCCAGGAACCAATGAAGTTTAATGTTGCTTTTTGATCTCGCAACATTTGATTTGGACTATTTATACATGATATGATCAATGATTTGAGAGAGCGCACCAGAATGCGTCACGCAGGCACCATTGATGACTGTCTCCAAACAGGTTTCCCAATAATAATCCCAATAATCATCTATTATTGATCAGGTAAACATGTAACTCTTCCTCCAAATTCACACCATTCGTTGATCCAAAAATGTACATGTTAGTTAAACGATGCCTTGTTTAAAGTTTTGAACATTTTTAAACAACCTACAAATGGCTTACTCTCAGGATAGGAGACAGTGTTTCAGCGTCACGTTTTTTTCTCTTTAACGGAAGATATTTGCTGTGATAAGAAGTAAAGGGAAGTAGTATTTCTTTTTCCCACATCCTTGAAAAGTAATTCTGAAATATGATGCAGATGTTGCACATGCTTTCCATCAATTACAACATCTTAGAGATGCATTCACAAGTGGGCCAAACCATTTCCGTCTTTGAAAACTTGCTTCGGGTGCAAATCATCTGCCAGAGTAGAACATTCCAAGCCAAGCCAAATACAATGAAACTATTACACTTCACAAACTCTGAACATGTGGACCAGAGACAGTGACTGTTTTATTGGTCTAATGAGGCTCTCCAATACTGTATGGGTTTGAGAATTTCTCACCATTTAACAATTTGTCAGAAGCACAGAGACACATGAAGGAGATTGAGGATGACTGAGGTTATAACTGATAACTATATGTGTGAAATAATGGTAACACTTTACTTGGTTTCACTTAAGCCTTTATGAATCATGCATTATAAAGTTATTCATCATTTTAGGGATGCACGATAAATCGGCCAACATATCGGTATCGGCCGATATATGTTCGTTTTTAATGTTATTGTAATCGATCAGATAAGAAAATATATACAGTATATTAAATCTGATAAATAATGGATTATTTCCTTCAGCTGAGACACTTCAGATGTTCAACATGATGTTTTGAATTGAATTGCAAAAAAGTGCAAGTCTATCATATAAGCTACATAAAATACATCAAACATTCTAATTGTACTCTGTAACTCTATAATCAATCAGGCTCTAAAAATGATATAAAATGTCGTTAATTCAGATTTATCGGCCAATATATCAGTTATCGGCTTTCAAATATAAAGAATTATCGGTTATCGGTATTGGCCAAAATGTTCATATTGGTGCGTTTGTCATATAGGCTACATAAAATATTATAATTGTGTGTTTGGGACATGACTTTAATGGTGAGACTTTTGTTTTTGTAATCAGGATCTCAAAAATTATATAAAAATGTCTTGATTTAGATTTATAGCTTTCAAAAATTTTCATATCGGTGCATTCCTCTACATTATATTGCATTATATCTTTTCATAAATAATTGTAACCAACATATATTGTGAAGCATTATAACTGTGGTTACAAACATACAATGCATTTCAAGGCAAAGGTTACATTTTATTTTTATAACTACATTTGTTACATGTAGTTACAATAGTAACTATATATATATATATATATATATATATATATATATATATGTGTGTGTGTGTGTGTGTGTGTATAAATAACTATAAAGTATGCATAATTACATGCAACTAACCCTAAACCAACCCTAATCCTAACCCTATATTAACTACACGTAGCTACTTAATATTACTCAGTACTTAAATGTGTAAGTACAGAGTAACAAAAACAGTGTAACCCACTTTAGTTTAGTGTCTTTGATACATGTAGTTACTATAGTATTAACTTAATAAATTATGCATAATTGCACGCAACTAAACTAAACTATACTAGTTCATTAATATTACTCTGTACTTAAATATATAATTAGACTGTAACAAAGACACCTTAACATAAAGGGTAACACTTTATTTTAATGTGTCCCTATTACTGTGCAATAATTCAAATAAGTAATATTAAGTACATGTACTTACTTTAGGATTAGGGTTTGGTTTAGGGTTAGTTGCATGTAATTATGCCAAATTTATGGTTACTACTAAAGGAAATACATGTATCATGTAACAAGAACACATTAAAATAAAGTGTTACCAATGTAACACGTGTAACGCATGTACATAAATACACGTTGCATTATACTTTACACTGAGTAACATTCATTTACTACATGTAACTGTAGGGTTAAAGTTAGGATTAGGTTATGATTTAAGGTTGGTTGCATGTAATTATGCATCACTTACATGTAACATTAAACTAAAGTGTTACTCAAGGCAAACTTAATGGATTAAAAATACTTTCATTATGCATTATATATATATATATATATATAAAGGCTTTAAGTAAAGTGATACCAGAATGATTTCTGCAAAATAAACACACACACACACTCAAACATTCTGCTGGTGAGAAATAAGTACAATCATTTTTTTTTTTTTTTTTTGTGAACCATAAACATGCTAGCCTTTTCCCATACAATCTACGATAAAAATAGCTACTCCCATGGCTTGTGGTTTTTTGCAAGAAAGTGATTGAGCACAAATTCTGAAACTGGAGGAAACCAGGAAACTCACACTGGGTTGACACAGTCCCTCTGGGCACTTTGAACGCCCGAGCCGCAAGTCCTGGTGCACTCGGACCAGTCGCTCCATGAAGCCCAGCCTCCATTCACGCTTTCAGGCTGGGAGCCCGTCTCCACACACTCCCCATCAAAACACCACTGCCAAAAAACAAAAACCACCAAGACTTTCAGTTAGTTTAAATACAAGGAACTGGGAAGGAGAACTACCTGGTGAACTGCATGCAGGGAAATTTAAAGCCCACAGAAAGCCTGGCTTGCCTTGCCCTCACCGCACTTGGTCCCGTCCACGGCTCCATCCAGCCTGGAGTGGCAGGTCGAGCCCACTGTGCACCACAGGGTGCTGCAGATATTCTGAAGGGTACAATCATTTAAGGGGGAACTATTATGCAAAATGCACTTTTATAAGGTGTTTGAACACAGATGCGTGTCCACAGTGTGAAGTTTAAACTGTTATGGCTTTAAAACGCATGCATAATAAACGTTCATGATGATGAAGAGCTGCAATGTCGCGTGAGCGTGAGCGTGAGCGTGAGCGTGAGCGTGAGCGTGAGCGAGATCGAGATGATAATCAAAACCAAACAGATGTTTTGGCAGAGTATTCAAGGCAAGGGCTTTCTTTTCTGGAAAGGGGGGTGGGGAGCAGCAGCTCATTTGCATTTAAAGACACATGCAGGAAAAAAGCTTGTTTTTCCTTCCACTCAAAAATGGGCATTATGGTAAAATGATCTATGGGGTATTTTGAGCTGAGAGACTTAATCTTGTGAAGGGAGGCATTATGGGTCCCCTTTAAGAATAATTCAAAGCGATACATAAAATGTTATTAGATACGTTTTAGAAATGTCTTCATTCTGTTGTGATTAACCTTAACAAATGTTACATTTAAATGTCAAGTGGTGTAACCATTAAATAATAATGCACCACAAACCGGTTCAAAATCGATTAAAATATGTGACGATTCAAGTCGGTTGAGATGCTAAATGAATTGCGACACTAATGATAATGAATTGCGGTTGTGTTTCAGATTAAAGCCATTAAAGGGACATCTGTGTACAATAATTAGCTGTGAATGTTCATAGTAGTACCTTAAAGGTACATATTATTACTCTAAGCTATAAAAGATCCTGGATCAGATGTAATAACCCAGTTTTTGGGTCGTTTTTGTGTTACCCAGATCCTGGGTCAGATGTGATAACCCAGTTTTTGGGTAGTTTTTGTGTTACCCAGATCCTGGGTCAGATGTAACAACCCAGTGTTTGGGCAGTTTTTGTGTTACACTGATCCTGGGTCAGATGTGATAACCCAGTGTTTGGGTACTTTTTGTGTTACTCAGATCCTGGGTCAGATGTAATAACCCAGTGTTTGGGTAGTTTTTGTGTTACTCAGATCCTGGGTCAGATGTAATAACCCAGTGTTTGGGTAGTTGTTGTGTTACACAGATCCTGGGTCAGATGTAATAACCCAGTGTTTGGGTAGTTGTTGTGTTACACAGATCCTGGGTCAGATGTAATAACCCAGTGTTTGGGCAGTTTTTGTGTTACACTGATCCTGGGTCAGATGTAACAACCCAGTGTTTGGGTAGTTTTTGTGTTACTCAGATCCTGGGTCAGATGTAATAACCCAGTGTTTGGGTAGTTGTTGTGTTACACAGATCCTGGGTCAGATGTAATAACCCAGTGTTTGGGTAGTTTTTGTGTTACACTGATCCTGGGTCAGATGTAACAACCCAGTGTTTGGGTAGTTTTTGTGTTACACAGATCCTGGGTCAGATGTAATAACCCAGTGTTTGGGTAGTTTTTGTGTTACACTGATCCTGGGTCAGATGTAATAACCCAGTGTTTGGGTAGTTTTTGTGTTACTCAGATCCTGGGTCAGATGTGATAACCCAGTGTTTGGGCAGTTTTTGTGTTACACTGATCCTGGGTCAGATGTAACAACCCAGTGTTTGGGTAGTTTTTGTGTTACACAGATCCTGGGTCAGATGTAATAACCCAGTGTTTGGGTAGTTTTTGTGTTACACTGATCCTGGGTCAGATGTAATAACCCAGTGTTTGGGTAGTTTTTGTGTTACACTGATCCTGGGTCAGATGTAATAACCCAGTGTTTGGGTAGTTTTTGTGTTACACAGATCCTGGGTCAGATGTAATAACCCAGTGTTTGGGTAGTTTTTGTGTTACACAGATCCTGGGTCAGATGTAATAACCCAGTGTTTGGGTAGTTTTTGTGTTACACTGATCCTGGGTCAGATGTAATAACCCAGTGTTTGGGTAGTTTTTGTGTTACACTGATCCTGGGTCAGATGTAATAACCCAGTGTTTGGGTAGTTTTTGTGTTACACAGATCCTGGGTCAGATGTAACAACCCAGTGTTTGGGTAGTTTTTGTGTTACACAGATCCTGGGTCAGATGTAATAACCCAGTGTTTGGGTAGTTTTTGTGTTACACTGATCCTGGGTCAGATGTAATAACCCAGTGTTTGGGTCGTTTTTGTGTTACCCAGATCCTGGGTCAGATGTAATAACCCAGTGTTTGGGTCGTTTTTGTGTTACACTGATCCTGGGTCAGATGTAATAACCCAGTGTTTGGGCAGTTTTTGTGTTACACTGATCCTGGGTCAGATGTAACAACCCAGTGTTTGGGTAGTTTTTGTGTTACTCAGATTCTGGGTCAGATGTTACGACCCAAGGGTTGAGTTATTTTAGTTTTTGCGCCCTCTTCAGGAGAGATCAGTGCAGCTCCGTCAAATTGCCACATGTCTTCAGTAAAATACAGGTTTGTGTACGTTTTATTCTTTATTGTTCTGTATATCGTTTAATTTCATGCAAAGTAACATACAGGGGCGTGACGCGAGTCCCTTAAACGAGTGTTTCATCAGTCTTTTCGCGTGATGGAAAATTGTATGATTTTATTCAAAAAGATAGAATATAAATATTCAGGATGTTAAAATATGTTCTCAGAATTGGACACTGATTATTTATGGTCAGGTTATGGAGTCAGTCACAGGATACTTCGGCTACGAGTGAAACACGGTCTGAAGTTAGCCCCCCCCCCCCCCCCCCCCCCCCCCCCCCCCTCTCCGGCACGAGATCCAGCACCTTTACAGTGGAAACAACAGAGACTGGTCCATTACACTTGAATTACTTCTAAATGTTTAATTTGACTTCTAATATGTGTTAAACGAGCTCAAATGTAGGCAACATGTATTAAAACTATAAAATATGCAATACTAGAAAATACCATGCAAACCAGTGGTTGTGTGGAGTATTTAAAAAAGCTTTAGTTAATTCATGTGTGAATAATAGTTTTATAGTAAAATGAATCCACCCATTATGCTGTGTCAAACAAACAACCCAATTTGCAGGATAACATTAACCCAACAACCCAAATTGCTGGAGTTGTGTGCTGTCAATAGCAATAAGAGCATTAATGCTAAAACTTTTACGAAATGGCAAACCTCGTGTGTGGTGCATTTCTAAACCTCTGCCATTTCCTCTGGTTTGATGTTTTGAACTGTAATAGCCCTGATAAGGAAACTGAAGTCTGGCTTTATCAGTGTCCGAAGGACCGAGTGGCAACTCTTTCGCTGTGTCTGTGACATTTGGACAGTAATTGAAAGATGCCTAGTATCTGCCAACAGCTGCAGCAGAAGTGATTCGACATGACCGACAACAACCCTGCAATCTGATGCCCTTTTCCCCATTTCACTTCTACAGGATGCCAAACAAACCAGATATGATTTTGTTCCGCTAGCTTACTGTAGGTGAAACATATTGTGATTTCCAGGTAAAGAGCTCTTCATGTTCAACGCTTCACAAAGTCGTTCTTCTAGTTGGAACGCAAGCCCTGCTGTAATGATGATGTGCTTTTTCCCCCACTAAAACAGCTGGGAATCAGATGGTACTGATGTAAGTAGAAACCGAGACTTCCTGTGTGATGGAAAAGTGTGTGTGTGGTCTCTTGAACTAATAAGAGGTTTTATCCTTCACAATAATGCAGTGAGAAACTCGGGCTTGGAAGCACACGAGTTGAATAATGGGAAAGTTTCCTAAAAGAGACGAAATTCAGAACAGCATCCCGACAGACGTCTTCGTTGAAAATACCAGGACGGCTGGTGAACATGTTATGTGAGCATTCGTTTTTCTTCTTCTCTGTTACGTGGACAAAAGAAGCATCCCAATTCACATACTTATACTAGGCCCTAAAAACTCTTTTTTGGGAAGAAAAAGTACTTTTGAGTGTGTAGCAGAAGAGTAGACGAGCTTTTGTACCCTGTCAATCATCATTTGATTTCCCACCCCATTGGAGAGAAAAGAAGTTTCATATTTTTGCATAATTAATTAACGGATCTTTATAAATGTCCACATTGTCGTTGCAGATGAAATAAAACACGGATTACATTAAAAAATATTTTTTATCGGGTTAAATGTTGATTATTAAACCTCTCTACTTAACCGTCGGACACGCCCACGACCGCCATGTTTGTAGTTTTTTAACACTTTTTTACTTGTGTTTGTAGTTCTGAGCTGAATCCTCCTCTAAAGTGTAATTAGCCGTTATAGTGAGCACTGATCCACATTTCCAAAATCCATCCGCTTTTGGCTTACTCTTTTCAACATACTATGGGTTTAAGAACCATTATTTCTAATCTCACATTAAGAATTATGCGATCTGAACTCTGCCTTCACAGTGAAGGCCCCATATATATTTCAAGTGAAATCGAAGAACGAAATGGTGTGGCGTCATTTCAAACAAAATCAGGCCAAAACGAAGTTCGTTTGGAGTTCGTTTCGGGAGTTCGAAACAGCTTGCCAAAGCAAACTTCCCGGAAAAGTTTGCTCCTGCCGGTAAACGCCTTTGAACTACCATTGGTCCATGGCGATGACATCATAGAGGGTGTGGCTCTGAGGCTCCGCCTTCTTTGACATCTTCTTCTGTTCAGTCGCGAGCATGAACACACCGGAGAGCCGCTTTTTTGGTAGAAATCGGAATTTTAATAATAATCGAGAGAGACTTTTTTCATGTTTAATGCTGTAAAGCTAATTTGAATCAATCTATCTGACTTTACTGGAGCGCTGAATCGCCGAGCGGGCGCAGACGATCAGATCCTTTCTGAACGGCTGTTTTCTTGCTGCCGTCGTTCTTGTTGCGTTATTGAGAGGAAAGCGTGCAGCACATATTTACATATCGGCACGTAAATCACGTATTTCAAACTTTTTTTAAAACGAAGAACGAAAAAGAACTTCGCCGTGAGGCCTTAAGAAACGCTTACCCTTTTTTTATTAGGTTACATTATAGCCTACTTTCTTTTCTTTTTTTTACAGTTCCCAGCAGATGTTGGGTTGAAACGTCTGCACTTCATCAACAGATAACTTAAGACCTCTGGTGTACACTTCTGACCCATTTTCCGCAGTAGTTTGGCATCAGACAGCAGGGGGAATCGGAGGCATTTGTGGGTATGAGGGCAAATCTTACGTCAACGTCGTCACAGAGCAGCGAGTTGGATCCGTACTGGAGCTTGCACTGATGAGCGGCGCTGTACAGGACACCAGGGGGCGCAGAGTGCATCCCCAGCTCGTTTCTGACAGGAGGGTCATCCAGACACCAGCCCCAGCCTCGACTGTGGAGAACAAGGCAAAAAACACACTGCATGGAAACGGTTTCTGGTTTGCATTTCATTCTCAGTTGTGCACTTTCATAGGTTGCAATATTACATTATCTTACCTGAAAAAACTCTTAGATCTGGGTTGTTTCAACCCAAATTTGGATTAAATATGGACAAACCCAACCCCTAGGTTAAAAATGTAATTTTAAAATTTAACCCAACGGTTGGGTTTGTCCATATTTGACCCAAATTTGGGTTGAAACAACACTTTAAAGTGTAGCCATGTGTCAGGACGTTTTTGTGTATTCTCAAAGTACCGAAGCATTTTTGTATCAACATAACAATTGAAGTCGGTCAAGCATAATATATTAAGTTATGCAATCTCATAAATAATAATAATTTCACTCGTGGCTCCATTGTACATTAAGCTGATCATTAATATTACATAATAATGACGTGAAACATCCTTAGTTTGTCTGCACCTGTTTGTTAGGCAAGCTGAAAAGACTATAAAATTACAAAACCAATTACTCACTGAAATAGAAGAAACTATAGAAATAGAAGTACAAAAAATAAAAGAAATAATAATGAAATAGAAGAACACCCAAAGTGAACAATGATCACTGTAATGGTGATTTGAAGCAAATTTTAAAGCCAAATATAATCAAAAACACTACATACAGCTAAAGCATCTAATATTCCTGAATAACAAACATTTATGTCTTCATAAGTCCACAATCACATGCATCAGCGATCAAACTGAGCGTGCTCAGCAGCCATTTGGACCTTCACATAGAAAATTCTTATAAAAAAACAACAACAAAAAAAATCGATATTTCAAGGGTTCACTCAAAAATGAAAATTATCCCATGATTTACCATCCTAGGTGTATATGACTCTCTTCTTTCAGTCAAACACAAATAGAGTTGTATTAAAAAAATATCCTGGCTCTTCCAAGCTTTATAATGGGAGTGAATGGGGTTTTGAAGCCCAAAAAAGTGCATCCATCCATCATAAAAATAATCCACATGTCTCCAGAGGGACAATAAAGGCCCTCTGAAGTGAAGCGATGCGTTTTTGGAAGAAAAATATTCATATTTAAAACTTTATAAGCTATAATCACTGGCTTCCGGAAAAAGCGCGTTCACAAGAGTCGAGTTTCAGTGGAGGTGTGACCTTTGACCTATTCTCACCTAAGCTTACACTACGCGTACGTCACACGTCGGGTCCGGCAGAACTCGACTCTCTCGTGAACTTCGCTATTTAATAGTGTCCGTCCACAGTCAAATCAATAATATTACTTGATGTTAAATGTCTTTTAGACCTTAGAGGCAATCTTGCATGTTGCCTAATTTGATTGCACGCGTGTTCCATATTTGGCACTTTGGGGTAATTAAAACGTTTCAACATTAATACGCATAATTCATGCATAATTGAGTAGTTAAAAACTCCACCAATGAGACTGAGTGCCATTTGAGTAATGTGAAAATATTTCACAAGCCCTCAAAAAGAGAAAAACTCTCACAAAAAATCTTTCCAGTAGTGATACTAAATGTGTCTTTAGGTATATATTTGCCTGATGCTTTTCTACAAATACAAACAATGGTATTGTGGTACAATATTTAGTTTCTAAACAGCACTCTTCAAGTCAAAGAGGACAGCGTGCCCGTTTTTGTACTAAAGCTCAAATAATACAGGAGACAAATGCAGAGCAGCTAGAACTAACACTGAGGGTAACTGGATACGTGCTGCCGCCAATATCCTTTTAAAAGCCCACAATTGTTTTGGTCCAGTTGAGTAAAGACTAATCTGTTCAGAAAACAAGGAGAGGTTCTTTCTGGACACAAGCCATCTGTCTGTAAGCCTCCCAAACCATATGGTCCTTCCCTTAAATTCTCAGTAACACATTACTTTTGTTAAAAACCAACCCAGTGTCCGTGTCTATTGTGAGGTTTACATCGAGAAGTCAGTAGCATTTACAGGGCTTTCCAAAACACAAAAAGACAGTAGCAGAAAGAGACTGGAACTAGAGGATGAATTGACGGAATCTATCACAGGTGGATTATGGGAAATGAAGTATCCATAAAATGTACCTGTCAGTCTGTAGATGATATATTAAAAAATACGGAGCTCACATTTGAGGAAAAAACACCTCAGTTTCATTCAGTTCAGAATTCAAACTGAGAATGATTTTTAAATTCCAGTTCAATTTCTGAATATGAATCAAGGCAAATAGGACGCAGAAATGCAACTTTAATTGAAGGAATTCAAATAAACTGTCATTTTTAACTAGAAAACAAATATTTTCTCAACTATTGATGCTTAAGAGCTAAAAACGTCTTGAGGTTTGAAGGTTTCGTAGGACCCAAAGCAAAACACAAATGTATATCTTTAATTTCATTTCCACCATGAAAATATGTCCAAAACCCACTTTTGCAAATTGGAATCTGATTGGAACCAAACCACTCTCAGACTCTAATTATCAATAGTTATCTAGAAAAAATTCCAAAAATTTGAAATTTTCATTCAAGTTGGGCGACGGGACGCCAACATATTTAAAGTGGGCGGAGCCCCTTTGACTAAAAATGGCTATAACTCTTCAATTGAATGAGATATTTCCACTAAATTTGGTACAAATATGTGTGAGCTCAATCTGAGGTCACAGTAAAAAAATCGCACGGTTTGGCCACTAAGTGGCGCTCTAATAGAAAAAAATGTGAAAATGGCTCTAACTACGCAACGGTTGGTCAGATTGACTTGAAAGTCCGCAGACGGCATCTTAGTCCAAAGTGCAATTATTATCGCTGAGGGCATTTACGTATCTTGAAAAACATGGCCGCCATTGGTTTATGAATTTTAATCCTCTATTAGACAAGGTTAACGGTCAATAAACTGATCTATTTTTCTGACTATTACTTTATGTCAGACTTTACAATGGGTTAAACTACTGTTATTATATAAATATCAGTGTTGATTTTGTTTTCTTCAATGTGCAAAATGCAACTGGCCAATCACATTCAATCCTCTTACATCTTGTGCCACTGCAGCTATCCAAAGAATGAATGGCTCTCATCTGCCCAGGAGTGTAAAACGCAGACAGACTAATGGTTCAGGGTTAGGCCTAAGCATTCAAAACTTCAAGGCATTAAGATAAACTAATTTGTCACTTCCTAATGTATCCGCTTGGCCTAGATACGCTTGGCACTGCCAGTTGTGATAAACATTTCCCCAAATTTCAGACCAAGCTGCAGCAGGCAAGCCTTGTCTAATGTGCTCCATATGGCAGGCAACAAAACTAGTGTAACTAAGACAGAAGAATCAACACAGCCTTGTTCCTTCTTGGGAAATCTCAGCCATTCACATTGCCTTTGGCAACACACAGTTGCAAAGGTCAAGAAGGACAGAGCCAGCTTGTTGAGAGGGCAAGAGACTGTTGGCAGTTGCTGCCAATGAACTTTTTCTGAAAATTCAGAGGGTACAATGATTACTCCAATTTGTGCAATCAGACAAAACTGGCCATTTTATTGAAAAGTTATTCATTCCACAACTTATCTAAAATAACAGAGTATGAAGGAAGGCTTTTATGGTAGCAAAAATGTGTCACACATTATATTAGATGTCTTTAACTACCATGTACTTACATAAAAAAAAAAACGATAATAATGATTATTAGGTACAATGTATTTATTGTGTTGATGTTGTATTGTAAAACACTTGTGCTGCTGTTGAAGAGGGATACGGGTAAGGTTAGGGGCAGTTTTGGCTGGTACGGCTTTATTCCTTGTTCAACATGGGTTGGAGCTCTAACTTTTGAAGTGCACCAGATTTATGAATTTAACTTTAAAATGTACAAAATCAAGGTCCATTTACCATAGTCTCACAAAATCCCGTGGGATTTTATTTATATGGGATATACATAAAGACACACTAAGAGCAATTTCTAGCTCTACTTATTGTTTTTTTTTTTTTTTTGTCATTGACTTTTCCAGGCAGTTTTCCATGACACTTTCTGCCACTAAATAAAAAAATAAAAAAGAGAATCCTACATTTTTATCTCACAATTTAAAATTGACTTTTTTTTTCCTCAGAATTGCAAGATTTAAACTCGCAATTGCAGGCTATAAAGTCAGAATTATGTGATATAAAGTCAGAATTGAGTTCTAAAGTCAAAATTGAGTTATAAAGTCAGAATTGCGAGATATAAAGTCAGACTTGAGTTATAAAGTCAGAATTACATGATATAAAGTCAGAATTACGTGATATAAAGTCAGAATTGAGTTATAAAGTCAGAATTACGTTATATTTAAATCAGAATTGAATTATAAAGTCAAAATTGAGTTATAAAGTCAGAATTGCGAGATATAAAGTCAGACTTGAGTTATAAAGTCAGAATTACATGATATAAAGTCAGAATTACATGATATAAAGTCAGAATTGAATTATAAAGTCAAAATTGAGTTATAAATTCAGAATTACGTGACATAAAGTCAGAATTGAGTTATAAAGTCAGAATTACATGATATAAAGTCAGAATTACGTGATATAAAGTCAAAATTGAGTTATAAAGTCAGAATTGAGTTATAAAGTCAAAATTGAGTTATAAAGTCAGAATTGAGTTATAAAGTCAAAATTGAGTTATAAAGTCAGAATTGCAATGATATAAACGCTTTTTTCACACAATTGCAAGTTTATATCATGCAATTCTGACTATAACTTGGAATTGTGAGATATAAACTCACAATTATGAGGAAAAAAAGTCACAATTGTGAGATAAAAAGTCGTAATTAACTTTTTATTTTTTATTTCATGGCAAAAACAAGCTTGCAAACTATGCTATTTCCTACCACCTCTCTACTGTGCCTAAGCATGCCGAAGGGCAATTATAACAAATAAGTGAAAAGTAAAAAAAAAGAGAGAGAAAACATCTCGGTTACGTATGTAACCCTCGTTCCCTGAAGGAGGAAACGGAGACGTACGTCAGAAGTGAACCGACGAATTGGCTCTCATGCGATATCCCAATTCGTCGGTTCACTTCTCACGTACATCAAACGTGACCGACTGAAAGGGAACTTCACTTACTCCAGGAAGCGGGTAATGTATTCACGGCTGCAGCGAGACCAGTTGGGTGGAGATGTTCCATACAGGAGCTGTGGAGACATGACGAAAGGCCTTTTCCCGATGGGCTCACAGTCATTGCCGTTCCCATCATGCTGAATCCCAAAGCTGTGGCATAAGAGGAAATCAGTGAGACGACAGTGAAAGGGTGAGAGGACACTGTTACACTGACTTCCTGCCATAAACGAATTAGGGCAGGAGTAGAGGTGGAGAGAGGGGATTTCTTCATGTTTAACTGGTAACACTTTACAATAAGGTCTCCTTTGTTAACATTAGTTACTGAATTAACTAACATGAACTAACAATGAGCAATACATTTGTTACAGTATTTATTCATCTTTGTTAATGTTAAGTTAACAAAAAATACTGTCGTTCATTGTTTGTTCATGTTCACAGTGCATTAATGTTAATACAACTTTTGATTTTAATAATATTTGTAAATGTTGTAACATTTGTTAACTTATTGTAAAGTGTTACCTTTTAACTTAATATTACGATTTCATATAATAGCTTAAAGATACGCTTTGTAACTTTTTTTGTACAAAATTAACCAGTTGAGTTATTGTCACGGGTTGTGTGTGTACAGGAACAGCGTATGGAGAATGAAGCCTTGATATAAAGTCACAATCAGGATCAGGATAATGACAGGAAAGTCCACAACACCATAGATGCAACATTAACGACGAACAAGGACTGGACAGACACAGAGGGTATAAATACACAGGAACACATGAGGAGTTATGAGCGGGGCACAGGTGACAGACATAATTAACTACAAGACACAGCTGACGCAAAGGAAATAATAAGGTGACTAATGCAACTAAGGAGGACTGAGAAACTCAAAACAATGAACACGTGACAAATGACAGGGTCGGAGAAGAGATAAACAGATAGACATAACCCTGACAGTTATATAAAACCACCCAGCAGGTTGGTCAAACATTTAACCCAACTGCTGGGTCAAAACTACCCAAATGCTGGGTTTGTCCATATTTAACCAAACCTCTGGGTCAAAACAACCCAAACGCTGGGTTTGTCCATATTTAACCCAACTGCTGGGTCAAAACAACCCAATAGCTGGGGTTTGTACATGTTTAACCCAACTGCTGGTTCAAAACAACCCAATAGCTGGGGTTGTCCATATTTAACCCAACTGCTGAGTCAAAACAACCCAATAGCTGGGTTTGTCCATATTTAACCCAACCGTTGGGTCAAAACAACCCAATAGCTGGGTTTCTCTATAGTCAAAACAACCCAATAGCTGGGTTTGTCCATATTTAACCCAACCACTGAGTCAAAACAACCCAATAGCTGGGTTTGTCCATATTTAACCCAACCGTTGGGTCAAAACAACCCAATAGCTGGGTTTCTCTATAGTCAAAACAACCCAATAGCTGGGTTTGTCCATATTTAACCCAACCACTGAGTCAAAACAACACAATAGCTGGGTTTGTCCATATTTAACCCAACCGCTGGGTCAAAACAACCCAATAGCTGGGTTTGTCCATATTTAACCCAACCGCTGGGTCAAAACAACCCAATAGCTGGGTTTCTCTATAGTCAAAACAACACAATAGCTGGGTTTGTCCATATTTAACCCAACCGCTGGGTCAAAACAACCCAATAGCTGGGTTTGTCCATATTTAACCCAACCACTGAGTCAAAACAACACAATAGCTGGGTTTGTCCATATTTAACCCAACTGCTGAGTCAAAACAACACAATAGCTGGGTTTGTCCATATTTAACCCAACCGCTGGGTCAAAACAACCCAATAGCTGGGTTTCTCTATAGTCAAAACAACACAATAGCTGGGTTTGTCCATATTTAACCCAACCGCTGGGTCAAAACAACCCAATAGCTGGGTTTGTCCATATTTAACCCAACCACTGAGTCAAAACAACACAATAGCTGGGTTTGTCCATATTTAACCCAACTGCTGAGTCAAAACAACCCAATAGCTGGGTTTGTCCATATTTAACCCAACCGCTGGGTCAAAACAACCCAATAGCTGGGTTTGTCCATATTTAACCCAACCACTGAGTCAAAACAACACAATAGCTGGGTTTGTCCATATTTAACCCAACTGCTGGGTCAAAACAACCCAATAGCTGGGGTTGTACATGTTTAACCCAACTTCTGGGTCAAAACAACCCAATAGCTGGGTTTGTACATATTTAACCCAACTTTGGTTGTTTTTAACCCAGCATTTTTTAGAGCGTACAGATCTTTTTGCCCAAGTGAATTTTGATTTATTTTTTTTAATATACATTGGGGAACATTTTCCCTTGCATCACAAAGCCTGCTGTCTCAGCGACGGCAGTCGAGAAACTCAGAGACCCTCACGGAGCTGACACGCTGCCTTTCTGAGCGCCGACTGTTTATCATGATATCATTGTTTATATTTCTATGTGGTGTGACCACAAACATTTTTAAAAGGCATGTGCGGCCGACCAAATGGCACGAGATCAAACAAACTGAAGTCTGAGCACAAGTCTCTAATACGGCCGGCTGTCATTTAAGTGTACGCTCATGTGAAGAAAAAAAATCCCAGTTTCTGCTCCTATACGTCCATTACGCTTCAGAAGTCATTTTCAGCCAGCCTTCATTTACATAATGGTCTGGAACAAACACTAACATCTTAAAGAATATGTCACATTATCTGGACGGGAACTGTACACAAAGAATCAAACAGATCTGAATGAAATATAGCTGGAGAGATGCTGGCTAAAATTCCAGCAACTGTAATTGGGACCAGAAAGATGTTTAGCTCTCCAATGAAGAATAATACGACAGAATATTCCATGTGTGATGGCCTAATACAGCCTCCAGTAAAGTGTGTGTGAATGCCACAGAACTAATGCATGTTTCATCAAAGACACCTTGGCTTTGAGAGCCACACAAAATGAAATTTACATATGCAACACCGCGTCCAGTTTTAGCTGAGAAAGGAATCTGTATTTCAAAACACAAACAGGTGTCAGTTTGAGAGTATATTGACTGTAAGGGTGGACTCAGTACAGTAGTTCCGGCCGCAGGATTGCCAAAGAAACGTCATCAGCATGACGGTGTAAAACTGCAATTACCACCTGCTGCTACTTATACCAGCGATGGAAACAAACGCAGCTACAATAGCAAAATAAGTGTGAGTGCATTGCTATAGTGTGATAACATTTTTGAAATAATTGAAAGGGTTTAATAACAGCATTTGGATATAGTTACACTTGAATTATTTACAGAATAGATGAATGAGTTCAGTGTAAAACCATGTAATTGTAACAAAAATTATAGATTGACCTCATTAATAAGAAGAGATTTGATTATTACATTATTACTTGTTGTGTTCTTTGAAACCTTTTGACCTTTTGTTCGTCATTCCAAAAAATGACTATTCATTAATTAATTATCCGTCAATGAATTAATGCAGCTGTTTCGCTGAGGGAACTGCAGGGGAATCGATGTAACCCTCACCCAAATCAAAGTTTGCGATTTAATTAAAAATATATATATAATTATGTTTCACTTCGCTGGTTTAATTTTATTTACACAATTTCCAACTTTTCTGTGGAAGTTTACAGGATTTTATCAGAATTTCTATAAATAAAAACTTCAGTTTGAAAGTGAAGCATTTAAGAGATAAATATTAGTATTGCAGCTTGAAGCGTAAAATAAATCATTATTAAGCCTATAATTATAAAATATAGATTTCTTATAAATTTATATTATTTTAATATATTATAATTTACAAAAGTAATACATTTATATCTCTCTTTTTTTTAAATAATTTTAGAGTTAAAACAGCAATAAAAACAATATTTATATTTACTTATTAATATATATGCTTTTGTGCATGTGTCTTTAAATGCAAATGAGCTGCTGCTCCCCGCCCCCTTTCCAAAAGAGGGCGGAGCCTGTAAAACCGGTGCTTTGGATACTCTGCTAATTTATGTAACAAAGATATTTGTTTGATTTTGATTATCTTCTCTATCGCGATCACGCTCGCGTAACATCATGAAAGTTGATTATTTGTGTTTAAAGTTTAAACTTCTGATATATGGTTTTCTGAGCACACACATCCAAAGCGTTAGATGGCGCATCCCGTGAGTATTAAACTAAGTTCTCTTACACGTCTTATTGCGCTTAAACTGTCAAATACACACAAATGTCTGTGAACATGAACAGCAGAGAAAGAAATTGCATTCGAGATCTGCGTATTCAAGTGACAGCAGCATAATATACAGCACTGTTAATATGAATCAAACAACAAAAGAAAACAGAAAATCCTTCACTGCTCTTGACTGAATAACTTCAGCAGCTTTAATAAGAACACATTTCTTACTGGAGTGCTGCTGTTAAATGCTCTGGTGAGAAGATGGTGGACTGTGTACAGCTGACTGAGGGGAGGAGCTAAGTTAATAGGGCGGATCGTGGGCGGAGTTTCTCTACACTCTTAAATCTGGAACAGCTCATTAGAGAGACTGTTTATGATTCATGGGGATTTAAAAAAAAGGAGTAGGTGAATTTTTACCATTATAGGCTGGTTGTGTACACACCTGTGTTCAAACACCTTATAAAAGTGAATTTTGCATAATAGGTCCCCTAAACAATTTGGAAAGTTCTACAGAATATATATGTAATCTGTGTTCTTACTTGTGTCCGAGCTCGTGTGCAACTGTGAACGCCAGAGTCAGGCCTGTGTCTTCATTGATGCTGCAGCTGCGGTGAGGTTGACACATTCCAGCCACATGAGACAGTCCCAATGTCTCACAAGGCTTATTGATGGCGGCACAAATGTCCTTCCTGTGTCACAAAAAAGGGTTAACGTGTGTATTATATATGCAAAGTTATGTCAAATTGGTTACAGTTCGGCCACGTGTACCTCGTAATCAGGACGGCAACATCATGATGGACTGGATGATCGTCATCCTTCATATTAATGCCTTTCTGCCACTTACAGAAGCTGTTCAGGCTGTTGTCTGCATGATGGGTGATTTTCAAATCCTCCTGATAATAAATGAAAGTATTAAATACATAAAGGAAAAATGTATTTGCATCCGTGGAATATAATGATTGAGTTTAAAGAAGAAATGCAGGCAGTTTTATCGACGGTATCATGTTGTAGAATGAGAGCTTATAAAAGTAATAATACAATTATAATATGTATTCAATTTATAAGGTGAAAATGGGGGTTTGCAAATCGTAAACACAATGCATATAAATAACATGCAATGGTAACTGTAACACAGATCGTAAGAACGGGAAGAAGGAGGCAGGAACCGGCGAACATTCAACGTAACTTTAATAACAAAATAAACAAACAACAAAACGAAAGTAAAAGGGCGGCAGTTCCTCACGGCGACTGCCGCCCACACAAACATAATAAAACACAACATAAAATCCAGGCCTCTCTCGTCCTTCACTGTCCTCGCTCCTCTTTTATGCTTCCGGAGCTCCGTTTTTTTCTATCAGCACGAAATCGAGAATTTTTTACCAGCATGGTGTGAAGGTGATCCGACTCAAATTTGGTGAAAATCGGATAAACAGTAGGTTTTTAATGAAAAACAAAATGGTGGACAGGAAGTTTGGCCGACCATGGCAAAACTGATATCTATGTTCTCAGCATGACCCAAGGACCCTAGTTTCATTACAATAGGTTCATATATCCAAAGGTTATTAGCATTTTTGTAAATTTCATTATAACTTTGACCAGAAGGTGGCGCTGCCCTGAAACTTTTCGAGTACTGTCATGGCATGGTGCTGAAGACCCATACTGAGATTTGAAATGGTACGCTAATGCGTTCATAAAATACAGCATTTTAGTACAAAATTCAAAAGACGGCCAAAATGGGAAAATTAGATATCATTCGACTCGTCACCCTGAATCTAATGAGACCAGTTTTTTTTTGTGGAAAATTCGAAATATAATAACAGAAAATTACATCATAGGGCCACGGAATCAGAGGAAAAAAATAATTTTGTTTCTAGCCTTTATTTGCATAAACGCGAGTGCAACTTTGGACAGTTGGTGGCGCTAGAGAGTTAGAGTTAGAGACTCCAAATTTGCTATGGTGACACATCAGACGGTCCTCTATCAGTGTGCCAAAGTTCATAACTTTTTACCACACCGTTTTATGGGCTGTCGTAGACTCAAGAGAGGAAACCGAAGAATTATAATAATTAAGATTGCCAACAATTACACACTTTTGGTCCCAACAGGCAGCAAATGTGAGTAAAAATGGCCTTGGCAAGCAAATAAATAATTACATTTAAGCTTAAAATGAAGAATGTAAGAATAATAATGTGAAGTATGTGATTCAAATCAAACACAACATCTTGTGTGATCTTTTTGTTTTGCAACTAAGTGGAAAGTTGATGCTTTTTGACAGATTTTTTTTCCAGCATTGACGTTGATTCCGAATGTATTTTTAGAGCGAGGGTTTGCTGTCATCTCACTTACCTCGTCCTTTTCCAGCAGAATGAGACGCACGACAGCGACGTTGATGGCATTTCCGATGCTGGCATCCCGAAACAACCCTGCCACCTATAAAACAAAGCATTCTCACATATGAAAATGTAAATAGTTTAAATATCATCTAGATTTGAAGCCGAACCAACATTGCAACAGTGAAATATCCATTCTGGCTAAAAAACTTTAGAGAAAAGCTAGAGAAATGGATAGTGACGGACATGTGCGGAGCCTTATGATCTGGCCGCTGACTAGAAGGAACGATAATACTTAATATTTTAAAGCTTTTAATGAAAGGCAAGGAGAATATTCAGAGTGAAATCCCAGAGCCGCTGTTTTCAGAAAGAAATCACATAATCACAGACTTTTAAGAGCGCTGACAGCCGAGTTCATCGAAGATCTTTACAAGGTCTTAGACGAAAGACAGGGGAGCTGAAGCTCCCTAAATAGGGTCTAGGAATTACTATGCAGAGAAGGAGTCACGGAAATAACTTCATATTGACTGACAAACAGAGCTTCTGTAGGTGAGGTTCTGCTCTCGCATCAAAGCTCTCCTTGAGGTACATGCGGTCTGAAATGCGAGAGGCATTTTCTATGCTTCTGTGGTGCTCATTACAAAATGTTCCAGTGAATTAATGAAGCACCTTTGATGCTGTTCTGTCTTTTTTGAGGTGAAGCAACTTCTGCAGACATTAATCTGCTCTTTGAGCCTGTGACACACTCAAAGGCTGCTTAACTTTATATTTTACAGGTTTCAGGTGCTCAAGCTTGCATAGAACATACTGACAGATCTATTTACCCAAGTTACAGATATAAAACAAATTAATTTAATGTAATTAGGGATCCAAGCAGTGAAAATTAATCAAGAAATTTCCATTAAGACACACTTGTAAAGTGTGCGCCTAAAGAAAAATGCCTCAGATAAATAACATTTTGAACTGCAATATGGCCAAAAAATCAAACAAACAAACAAACATATCTCTGTATTTTTTGGCTGAATGGCAAAATGGTATATATATCTCAGTATTTTCAACTTTTTTCTATTTGCATATAAAAAAAAAAATCTGTTTTTATTCCAAAAAGAAATGATTTTTCACATCCTGCCCGATGTTGTACTATACAAACAAATTTCATAATGAAGGCTATGAAAACAAATATAGTGAATGTTACTGAATGAACTAAAATCACATTACTTTCAAACATTACCATCTAAAAGCTTATAATAATTCACTAAACTAAAAATGAAAATTAATTAACAGGCTAGTTAGCTATACCCTATCTAACTATACCCCATTAGTTACAACTATCCTAAAAATACACTTACTTGTAGGTTTACAATTCTACATATGGCACATTTATAGTCCAACAACAAATATTTTAGCAAAATGTATATTTTATTTGTCCTACTCTATTACGCTCCATCTGTTTGGCGCGCATCCACTCCTGACAGCAAAGTGGAAATATTAGACTGTGGAAATATGAGGAAAACACCACGTCTCAAACACATTAAACAGGCATCTGTACCTTACGGGGTAATAATCTAACGTGTTAACTGTATCTTATGAGTCATTTTGAACCCCTTAATAATATGCATGTCATGTCTAAACAGTGTCTAGACAAATGGGATTATGTAGCTCACTCTGGATCATTATTGTCCGTCGATATAAACGGAATTGCCTCATCCCATCCTCAACTCATTTCCCTATGAGTGATGGAATCTAAAACAAAAATCCATAAAATCACATTGTATGATTTTTAAATAATGAATTTGCATTTTATTGCATGACATACGTATTTGATACATCAGAAAAGCAGAATTTAATATTTGGTACAAAAACCGTTCTTTGCAATTACAGAGATCACACGTTTCCTGTAGTTCTTGAGCAGGTTTGCACACATTCCAGCAGGGACTTTGGCCCACTCCTCCATACGGACATTCTCCAGATCCTTCAGGTTTCGGACTTTCAGCTCCCTCCAAAGATTTTCCATTGGGTTCAAGTCTGGAGACTGGCTAGACCACTGAGATGCTTCTTACGGAGCCTCTCCTTGGTTGCTCTGGCCGTGTGTTTCGGGTCGTTGTCATGCTGGAAGACCCAGCCACGACCCATCTTCAATGCTCTTACAGAGGGAAGGAGGTTGTTGGCCATGATCTCACGATACATGGCCCCATCCATCCTCCCCTCAATACAGTGCAGTCGTCCCGTCCCTTTTGCAGAAGAGCATCCCCAAAGAATGATGTTTCCACCTCCATGCTTCACGGTTGGGTTGGTGTTCTTGGGGTTGTACTCATCCTCCTTCTTCCTCAAAACACGGCGAGTGGAGTTTAGACCAAAAAGCTCTATTTTTGTCTTATCAGACCACATGACCTTCTCCCATTCCTCCTCTGGATCATCCAGATGGTCATTGGCAAACTTCAGTCGGGCCTGGACATGACGTCGTAGTGTGTTACTAATGATTTTCTTTGAGACTGTGGTCCCATTGACCAGGTCCTGCTGTGTAGTTCTAGTTCTGACCTCTCACCTTCCTCATGATCATCGATGCTCCACGAGGTGAGATCTTGCCCCAGACCGAGGGAGATTGACCGTCATCTTGAACTTCTTCCGTTTTCTAATAATTGCGCCAACAGTTGTTCCTTCTCACCAAGCTCTTGCCTATTGTCCTGTAGCCCATCCCAGCCTTGTGCAAATCTACAGTTTTATCCCTGATGTCCTCACACACCTCTCTGGTCTTGGCCATTGTGGAGAGGTTGGAGTCTGTTTGATGGAGTGTGTGTCAGGAGTCTTTTATACAGTAACGAGTTCAAACAGGTGCAGTTAATTCAGAGTGGAGAACAGGAGGGCTTCTTAAAGAAAAACCAACAGGTCTCAAATACGTATGTCATGCCATAAAATGCAAATTAATTATTTAAAAATCATACAATGTGATTTTCTGGATTTTTGTTTTAGATTCCGTCACACAGTTGAAGAGTACCGATGATAAAAATGACATGCTTTGTAAGTGCCAAAATCAAAAGTGTATAAAATGGGTTCTCCCCACTGTATCGTTAAAATGCGATATACCGCCAGCCCAAGGAATTAGGCTATTTTTGTCAGACGGATGATAAAACACATCATCTTCTTTAGGACTTATTTAATGAGAGACCTGAGCCATATAGAGATTAGAATATCACAGAGATTTGGGGGTGGGCTCTTTTTGCAGTTGATGAAAAATCTCAGATTAACATGTGTTGGAAGTTGTAACACTCTTTCAATTTTTCCCAAGAGAATCTCGAAAGAAAAGATCAAAGATTCAGTGTTTCCAGACAGCACAGTGAAAGGTTCGCTGAGAGAAATTTCACCCAATATGTGTGTGTGCTTTGCATTTTTTATTTCCGTTGTTAGCTTAGAGCAGTGGTTCTCAAACTTTTTACAGTCGAGTACCCCTGAAGCATTTAACGTCTTTTTGCGCACCCCATCTCTTCCACTTAGACTGCAGCCACAGCTTTCCCATCAAGGGACAATAGTTGCCCTCTTAAAATGATTTTCCAGAGTATTTATTTTTTACTTTTTTTTTTTTTAAAAAAAAGGTTCAATAGAGAAATAAGCAGTGATGTTAAAAACAAAGTGATACTTTTTAACTAAAACCACCAGTAGGTGGCAGTAAGTGACTGTCTTAATGTATGAGTCATCGAGTCATTTATTCATTCATTCAGTAACGAAGCGAGTGGCTGCATCGATGAATGAGTCATTGAATCATTTACTCGATTCATTCAGTAACGAAGCGAGTGGCTGCATCGATGAATGAGTCATTGAATCATTTACTCGATTCATTCAGTAACGAAGCGAGTGGCTGCATCGATGAATGAGTCATTGAATCATTTACTCGATTCATTCAGTAATGAAGCGAGTGGCTGCATCGATGAATGAGTCATTGAATCATTTACTCGATTCATTCAGTAATGAAGCGAGTGGCTGCATCGACGAATGAGTCATTGAATCATTTACTCGATTCATTCAGAGCCGCAGATTGATGCGTGTTGCAGTTCTTCTGTGGCTTTCGTATTATTTCGTTGCAATATTGAGCAAACAGCACTGATGATACTCCATTTAAGATGTTTATCTCTTAATATTACCCTTTTTTGCTCAACGGTTATATAAAATCAATGTCACATTTCCAATCGTGTTGATATTTGGGGAAAAAATTGCATTCTTGCTCTTATAATATATCATCAACGTTAAAAACAAGAACTCACAGGGTTTTGTATCGAAGAGACTTTGAGTCTTAAATCGATCTCTATGCACAGCCTGTGTTTAAAGGCTATTTGTTATTCAAATCCCCACTTTTGCAAAGACATGTGGTCGAGAATTGCAGTAATGTAGCGTGATTTGCAAAGACAGCATAATCTGCATGCAACATATTTGGATATAAGTAAGTTTTGACCGCAATATATTGGATGTATTTACGTATTTGCATGCTTGATTTTTAATATTATTTTCAGGTGGATTAGAATTAAATGACTGGCAAAACTCAGATTTTGTTTGCATACCCCAGTTTGAGAACCACTGACTTAGATCATGCTAAAATCAAATGCGACTGAAATAAGTCTGCTGGTTGTGTCCCAAATCAGTGACTCATGAGGATCCATTAAGAAACGTCATAAGCTGCAGTCACATGTTGAAAAATGAAAGAATTTCCAATAGTGTATACTCTTAAAAATAAAGCTTCTTTATTGGCATCCATTCCATTCCACAAAAGCTTCTTTAGATTATTGAAAAGCTCTTCACACTTAGGAAAAAGAGTGTAGAGATGTACGAAACACAGCTTACACTTGGTTTCAAATCAAGCCGATTTCTGTTGGTCAACGTGGCGGATGAGTTACAAAATCGTGAGGATTCCTTTCGAAATTACTGGATTTTGCCCGCAAAAATTCGCCAAACAATGGTAAGTGTAGACAGTAAGGCTCTCACTAAAATGTGAACGAGAGCTAAACATAGTTCGCTTTGTGTCTAACACTGAAAATGAGCTTCTGAATCATGACCTTCTTCAGCCTGCTCAACAGCACTTAAAAACATATAATAACGCCAGACCGAAACCCCTGCCAACTCATGTTGTCATCAGTAGGACAGAAGCTGCCTGACAGGAAACTGGGGATAATGGAATGTTTCCCCTTTATAGAATGTTCTTCAAAACCAACCAAGTGTCTGGAATGGAAAACTTTTTTTTTCCCCCTGAGGGGCTTTTCCCTCCTTAAAAACAGAAGTCAGACAAACCATACAGAGTATATTTTGGAAAAAGTAACAGACTGGATCTGTAACACGGTCAGCTGACTTGGATTCAACTAACCGACTGAGTGCTGCTTCGAGGCACATTGTCGCTATTTGAGGAGGTGAAATCTAAAGCTAAAGCGAGGAAATGAGGATGGTTTGAAACAGCACATCAGAGTTAAGAAAATAAACGAAAATTGTGAATTTGGAATTCTTTTTTTGGTTGTGGAAACTAAGAGGGAACATGATTGAGTTTAGAAACGAGTCTAATCATAACTTGGATCTTATGATTATGAATGGGCACGACTTGGCAATTATTATAAGCTGGATGAGCAGAATTATGTGAGAAGTGCCACAACAAAGTTTTTTAGGTTGTTGCTTAAATGTCCTTTCATGCAGTGTGTTTATAGATGTTTGAGAATGTAAATGGTCTGCAAAGTTTTAAAAATCAAATTGACTCCTTAAAGAATTGACTCCTATCCAGCCTGACTTTCGTAACACATCTGCGCAGTATTGTAACAAATTTGCATAACGCCAGCCTATGGTTTTCATTGGCTACCGGCGAACAACGTCTGCTTTGCCCCGCCCTGGAACACTGCAGTTGTAGCTGAGAATGAAAGAGTTCAGTTCGTGTTGTTCGTGTCGAGAAGACTTTGCTTGGATCATGTGACACCCCTCAGCCTATCATATAACGGCACTGACGTCCAGTTTTCTGCACACTTTCTTGTGGATAAGTCGTCTGGGTTTGAAATGACATGCAAGCGAGTAATTGATGACAGAATTAAAGTAATGGTGATGCTCCTCATGAATTATTCATAGATCAGATTGTGACTCACAATATTCATGACAGAGAGCACGTAGCTCACAACGCCTTTGCGTCCATGGTACTCCACCATCTTAGGGTCAGCCACTACCAGAGTCTCGACCCACTTCTCAGTGCTTATGGAGCGTTGTCTAATCCGCCTGCGACGGTACCGTCTCTCCCAGCGCTCTCTTTGCCTTTCCACCTTCTCTGCCTCTCCTAAAGGATCTAAAGAGGGTCAAAAACACACTGGGTGAAGTGAATGATGTGACTTTGAAGCAAATATGGCCTAAATCATTTAGCCTTATTACCTGCGTTTCCATCAAAACCTGCGAATTTAAACATTTCCACGCAAAATTGGAAAATCGCATAAAACATTTGTGAATAAAGCACCGTTTCTCTATCTAGAGAGTCGAAGAGAACGAAACCGTCACTTTCCTGATAAACTGCCGCCAATTATCACTAAGAAAAATGGAAGTTGCTGCAATAGGAGAAGCCACTGTGGGTCTTTTTCTTATATATAATAAATGATTTGCGCCTCAGAGCGGCAGGCCAAACGCAATAAACGCAGTCATGTTATCTTGAAGGTTATCCTCGGGGAAAAAAGCCCCGTCCCGTCATCACTGAAATTAACATCACTGGGCTTGGGGCAAAAATGCCACCAAAATGAATAAAAAAATTCCCCTGAGAAAAATCAAGATATATGGGGCAAAAATGTTTTTAATATTTAGATATAGAGTGCGGATTTCCCGAATATCGTTATTATTGCAAAAGTGATTTTATACAACAGTAATAAACAAGAAATAAATGTTAAGTGATTTGTTTTTTGCTCTTTTTCTCAACAAATCCACAGTAGAGCGTCTTCGAGCAACTGAATCAAGCCGTGTTTTGAACTAATCGTTTGAGTGAATGATTCAATGATACTCTTTAAGACAGTAATTCTGCCATCGCCCCCTAGTGGTCCGAGAAAAGATGACCTAAACTAGGCAAGCTCTTAACCCGCACTGGATCGCGGGTGGAGGGGTTGACGTCAGTGTGTTTTAAGAACGAAAAAATGGATCATATCATTGCATTTGTGCTTGAATAATTAGTTTTTGACTTGAAACAGTTGCATATTAAACTTAAATTTAGTTTATCCTTTCTATTTTGTTGTTTTTGTTAGAGTGGGATTCTGTTAGGTGGTCCTCAGAACAAAATTGGAAGATAAAGTGATCCTTGGGCTGAAAAGACCACGATTGCCTATATTTATCAAATATAAATATGGCTTATCGTTTGAAGCATCCAAGAGTAGCTAATGTTGATGTAGATAAGTGTCTGTTATTGTTAGGCGCATATCCAAGAGTTTGTGCGGATGTGGAAACTAAAGTATCACTTGCAGCGGAAACCATTTAAAACACTCCATTTTTGGTCATACAGATAAGAGTAATATATCATTCGAAACTGACTTTTCTTAGTGTAAACTCACAATCACAAGAAAAAGTGCCTTTTGTAAAATAAAGAAATCAAACAAGATGTGCTTCCTGCCGTCTCGATCGCCGTGAACTGGAGCGCGTCACAAAAATGAACGCGTGAGAAACATATCTATAGAAAGCTTGAAATTTGTCAACCAATTCAAGTGGAAAACAAACATTCTCAGTTTCATATGTATTCCATATGAAACGTTCATATAAGCCCGTCCACTACTGCGGAGATGGCATCGTAGATCTCTGCAGCACTATTGATAAATTTAACTAAATTAAAACTCCTCGCTGTTTTTTCACGACACATTACATCTGCACATTTTATTTATAGGCAATTAAAGGATGATTCATATGGCTTATTAATATACATGTGCGATTAGTCTACTAATGAACGACTATCAGCTGGCTAGAAAAATCGAGGGCAGCCCAAATAAAATCATACCTACATTTTATCAGCATTAATGCCCAGATGTCAGCTGAACATGACATTATGGGATCGCTGGATAAGGATAAACTTGTCAGAGCTTTTGCGGCACTCTGTTTCGGAAAGTCAAGCTCTTTTACATTTGTATGTGGTATCCCGATATAAATAGGGGGATGGAGACATAGCTCGTGAATCACAGAGTCTCACCTCTGACCCCACAGGTCGCATTAGCCGTTTGCTCCCCGAACAGAGGCTGCACCAGCCGGTCTTCTGATTGGACAGCGTGTCTCTTATAGATGGCGTGAGCCTGTGTGGCCGACTCTTCTCGTGCCGCCTCCAGCGGACTGATGAAGAATTCCTCTTCTGAGAGCTTGAACAGCCCTGTCTAGAGACAACAGAAGGTCAAAGCAACAGGGCACACAATGGTACACTTTTGGCACTTACTTATTATTACCTAATTATTATCTCTTATTAGAGTCAAATAAAATACAAATAAACTTATTTTATTTAAGCTAGTTGCCAAGGCATCATTTCTCACTTTCATTGTTTAACTAAAATTACAACTACATAAAACTGAAATAAATATAGAGAGAGAGATGTTTAAATGATGTTTGCACACAAAAAAAATACTAACACTTTAAAATGAAAATATAGTATCTCAATGATCCACAAATGACAATGTAATCTCCTAAATATTAAACATATGTATGGTCCTTGTGTAACCCCGGGGATGAAGACAGGAACAGGAGACGACGGTAACGATACAACACCGTGGGTCGAGGTGAAGGGTTCAGGTGGTGACGCGGGCCTGGAGGCCTGAAGGGACAAGTTGGGCTGGAGGAGAAGCCCGAGGGTGCTGGTGCGGAGCCGCACGGAGAGAGCGGCGGGGGCAGAGCCGAGGAGCTTGATGACAGCCGCGGTGGCCACGGATACGGGGGGTTGGCTGTTACCAGCGATGGGATTGGGAAGACGGATACGGGATCAGGTAGAGGGCTTCCGGACGGGACCGGAAGCGAAGAGGAAGAAATGAGGGTGGGGACTTGGGTGGGAATTGGATTGATGGAACTCTGGTGGGCTCCTGGCTCTGCGATGGACTGACCCGCGTGCTGCAACTCCGGGGCTCCGAAGTCGTCCATCCCCGCTCTGACCTCGGTGCGCACCCGGGGCTTCCAGGCTGGGACGGAGCGGTAGTCTCCCCGGATCGCCCAGAACATGCCCTCCAGATGGGGCCTGGTCTCCGGGCTCAGCAGAAGCGCCGCTGTGGGTGAGTCCATCTTCTTTCTCTTTTTTTATCGCTTTGAGAGGTCGGTCGATCTGTAACGCCGGGGGTGAAGACAGGAACAGGAGACGAAGGTAACGGACAGGTTTATTCACAGATGAATGAGACACAAACGCAACAGTGCATGGCACAAACATCGACCGACAATGACTGGTGGAACAGGCAGGAACTAAATACACCGATGACAGTAATGCACAGGTGAAGGAGGTAAAACTGATGAGGGTTAACAGGTGCAGACAATGACTGATTAACTAAGAATGACAAGACTAGACTAAACAATACAAGACAGAACTAAACGTGACTGTGACACCTTGGACCTGGACTATCCTGATCGATCTATTATTCCAGACTTAATTATGGAGATGTGAACTCTGGGAATGATGGGAAAAGAAAACACACTTTAAAATAAAAGTCCAAATAGCAAAAATAAGAAACTCAAAACCGAGGATAACAGAAGGGTGAGCTTTTTGTCTAGAGAAAGTGGGATGATGGGAGTTGGACATTTTTCTGGATTACCTGGATCACCTGTATCAACATCTTTTGTTCGGCCTGAAGCAACATTCTTTCCAAACAATCACGGCTTTAACCTTAACTCGAACCTCTAGCGCCCAATCCTGCTCCTGGAGGGCAGAGATCAGCTCCAGCTTGCCTCAACACACCTGCTCGGATGATTCTAGTTTGCCCGTTTCCACCCGGTATTAAGACGCGTTTTTGTCGATCAGATCTCAAGTATACGACGGAGACACATTCCCGTTTACACCCGGATCCGTCTCTTTTGTCCACTTCTGTCCTGATTTCTTCGAGGGGAGGGTCTATGGGCGGGGTTTTCAGATCTTCAGTCACATGACCGGCCCGAACGCTGCAAGTGCGTGTTTGAAATCAGGAATGGTGAGAGAACATTGTGCTTGGTACATTTTTTCGTCTTAAAACCAAACTTTGATATCCAGCCAACAAAGTTTAAATCCCGTCTGGCTACGTTTATGCGTTAGGTCAGCGGGTGGAGAGTAGGCGTTGGAATGAACGGGATCATGTTGCTTTGTCACCGTGTGCGCATTAAATATTCCCTATTTTTACAATTCAGCAAAGGAACACACTGTGAAACATCAACATGCTTATTGACTCACCAGGCCATTGCAGGTGCTCACCGCTGCTTGACCCAGTGTCAGTGAACTGCTCCAGACGTCTCCCAGGAAGTAGCAGAGAGAGTGGCCATGACCGTGTAACGTAGACCCTCGCAGGCCACCGTATCTCCGCTCCGTAAGGAATCCAGGCGCGAGTAGATGAGGGTTTAGGGTGAGGTTAAAGTGCAGGTCCTGACCACCGTACTGCAGATAGTAGAAAACCTGGGCCGGGCTCTCTTCATTTTTTGCCGTGTCTCTCCTCTGAATTCGACCGACACGGTGGGACACACGATTGGACAAAAAATATCCTGATGAATCCACTCGGATAGGATGAACAACTTCATAGTCGGGAAGTCCGTCAAGAGAACTATCTACAAAAAACAACAGGAAATTGAAATTACAACTTTGATTGACACGGAGCTGAAAATAACTTTGCTATTGGCGTAAATTTCTCTCAAATGTAATTGAATTGAAGGATTAATATCTGTCAGGCAAAACATGAGCTCATTATTCCAGCCGTCACTGCTGTTTGGAGGCTTCCGTAAATATTTAGTTTATACATGCGGTTATGCTTCAACTAAGTTCAATGGTACAAAACTCAAATATTTAGTATAGTGCATAAACTTAGCGCCCATTTACGACTAGGCTACATTGTAACTTGCAGCTGGTGTAACCAGTCCAAGAAAATCATAGGGATGGATGAGCTCTTTTCCCTTAACCCTCATGTGGTGTTCGGGATGTTTTCATCCACTATGGGGAATTTTTGAGTCTTAATTTGGCCAAAACTTTCTCCGTGTTTCAGCAAATGGAATGATTTTTGGTGACAAATCTTATTTTGACACATATTTTGGGAAAATGCTTTGAAAATGTTCAAAAACTACAGTACTCAGTGGGCAAATTCACCACCCTTTCGCGACTTTAACTGCTTTAAAAATGTATCAGATCAATATTTTTTTCACATTTTTTTGCTTAAATCTATTAATCAACCTCAGTCCTGATCAAAACTACTAAATTTAAAAAATAATTCAGGATTTTAACTCTTTAATTGCCAAATTCATAAATGATGTCACTGATTTGGGGAAAAAACGTGTCAAAGATTAGAAACAACATCGGCTTTGATGCGTTGTTAGTTTTTGTGCAGAATCAGATTTTAACGTTTTAAAGAGTTAAAATCCTGAATTTTTTTTTTTTTATTTAGTAGTTTTGATCAGGACTGAGGTTGATTAATAGATTTAAGCAAAAAAAAAATGTGAAAAAAATATTTATCTGACACATTTTTAAAGCAGAAGGGTAGAGAATTTGAACAATGCACAAGGGTTAATCTAGTAAGTAAACATCAAGTAACCACCAAAATCATGCCATCAACCTAGACAACAACCGCTCTGAACATCTTAGAAATCGCTTAGAACTGCACTGTAGTTTTGCGTGGATATATTGCATCTTCATAAAATGTAAAAAAAAAATGAAATTGCATTTTACAAACAACAAAATCGTAAAGTTTTATGTTCTGCGCAATTTGTTATTGTCTGCACTACAGAACATGACCAGAGTTCTCAAGTCTTCCCAAAAGATTTTACTGAATGCACTGATTGCAGGATTTTTGTGGATCGTGTGACAGTTCAACCGACTAACCATTTAAACTCCCATGATTCGCAAAGCCACTGAATTATACATTGAATAATTCATGAAACAAATCCATTCATTATCATAACAACAGCAAGCAGATGTCTGTCATTCTATTCAAACAACAGAGCAGAATAATGCTTACAGAAGGATTCATAGCAATTATAGAAAACACAAAAATATCTTCATATTCCTACATTTCTCTGGAGACACTGTAAAGACAGTAAACAGACTTTGTTTTATGACTTGACTCTGTTCATTGGCAGCCCTGTTTCTTCGATCTACATGACTGAGGAAGCAGAGGGAAACAGTATTTTTATTACATGCATTATTATTTTATTAAAAGGCAATTATTATTGTTGTATCCAGTATCTTATTACATGGCTACCGCACCAATGTGGCCCAAAGAAGTGCCAATCAAAGAAGATGACATCATGTATCATCCCGAATTATGGTCTATATAAACAGTTCAGAAAGAATTCTGGAAACGGGATGGAGTAGAGTGATATTTGGTTAGAGCTTAAAGCCATAAACATGCGCCAAACAAGGATAATAACTAACGATATAGCTCTAAAAAGTGTTATAAATATAAAAGAATAGCAGAGTCTACACCACAACCGAGAAACCGTATGGAATCACTTTCAGACTGATTTTTTTCTAGTTGATTGACAGCCAATCAGAATCCATCCTTGAGCATTTAAAGTGTCGCTTATAATAAATGCTAATATAGTTCTTGGTGTGAACAGGCCAAGTAACGTGATCCCAAAAGGCTTAACATGTCAATGCATTAGATGACAAAACATAAACAGTGGCGTCTGTAGGCAAATGACAGAACTGCTTCGCTTTTCTGAGCCGTTATTGCTTTCGAGCAACTGGTGTCGCCGTGATTTTTAGTGTGAAGTCAGAAGTTCACTCAGGTGTCCTGGGAAAATAGCCACAGGTGTGTATTTCAATACATTAACATGTTCCACTCCACTCAACGCAATAAAACCACAACCCTGGCCCTCTAGTGGTTAAAAACAAAAACTGCATGCATTTTGCAGAAGAACATTGTTTTGGTTGTGCTTTGCGGATGAATACGGTCATCGAACTGATCATAAACATTCACTACTGGGCTTAAAAGATTTAACCAATTTAGATGGAAAAAATCTCATGACTGGAATTCCAGCACTATAATGACCCTTCACAAAAGATAATGCTGTTCAATAAAAACAGTAATAAAAACGTTGTCTCTATGTTGCTTTACAACATTTCGAATCCTTCAGTTCTCCAAAAAGCCAAGCCATCGTTGATTCTTGTTTTATTACGAGCTCTGTCGCATGAAAGATTTAGCTGCTTTCTCACTTATTATGAACACAAACCTTTTCCAGTCCCAGACGAGGTGGTGAGAAATCGAATCCCCCCGGAATCGGGTCTCCTTTGGTTACACGGACTTTTAATGGATGGTATTTTTGCGCCCGATTATAATTCACATTATGATTTATATCGTTTAAATGCGTTATAATTACCATTAATTTATTTTAAATTGCACGGTTCATGTAACTGAAGCTATAGCTTGTGAAATCAAGCAGCGGTAACACTTTATTTTACAGTGTCATTGTTACATGCATTTACTATAGTAATAACTAGAAATAATGCATAATTACATGCAATTAACCCTAAACCAAACCCTCATCCTAACCCTAACCCTAAAGTAAGTACATGTAGTTAATTGTCATTACTCAGTACTTAAATGTATAATTACACTGTAACACTGACACCTTAAAATAAAGTGTAACCCGAGCATATTATGTACTAGCATCTACCTGATGTTTTTTGCTTCCAATACAATTAACGATGCTTGTATGTGCTTAGCATGACAATTAATTAATTAAAAATGCATTATAGTAATATTATATACTATATCACATCGTTATTATTGAGTAAAAAATAATATTAAATTACCTTTACAGAACATAGCATGTTGCAACAATACTTATATATATTTCTAGGCATGGTTGCGTTTCCAGTTTTTTATTATGCAATAGGCATTCGTTTTATATTTCAAGCATGTCATTTGTGCACCTAAAGTAACAAACAAATGGGTTATAATTAGTCAAGACATCACGATGCGTAAAAATATAAGCACTAATAATAGGCTAGTGAATCAGGGTAAGACAAAAACACGTTTTAGAATTTTGAACAAGTACAAAGTTACATAATGTACCTTTAATAAACAGCTGTGTGAAAATCATTAGCCAAGCAAACTTTTTATGCAACATTGCAAAGTGTGCGCGTGCTTCTCTAAAATAAAAGCCGCTTTAATAAAAGAAATGAATAAATACGTGTCCAAAACTTTTTTTTTTGTGGGCACTGCCGCCTTTCCGAACTCTATTGTGCGCACGCGCGCACATCAAATGACAATGAGATAAAAAAAAAATGCAGAAAATCACGGCGTGGGACTGTAATGAGACACAAGCTCAACCCACTCACCTGTGTCTTGATTATATCCTCTCGTTGTTGTGCTCTCGAGCATGGACAGAAGCCCAGCTGTTATCACAAAGTACAGAAAAAAACTTGCTGGTCCCAAAACTTTAATGCCGCAGTCCAGCTGAACCATCATGTCAAACTGCACAGAGGAGAAGACAGATCACTCCTGCTGCATCTACAGTCCATTTAAATGGAGAGGGTTTGAATTGCAACTTTTGCCTCAGCCTAATGCATCGGTAGTTTGGACCCATCACACAAAAGAGCGCTACTGCATTTATTATGCCAGAGGTCTGCAATGGTCATCATCAGTCCGAAGCAAATAATGCAGCATGATAAAGTCTGTGAATCCGGTGCATGGGCGGTTTGGACTCCGTTAATTCAGCTGGGACGACTGCAGTTACTGATGCCGCACACAGACGAGCAGCGAGCTGTGTTTCAGTTAAACTTTGTGAAAGTTCCGCCCTCTTGTAGGAGGGCTTCTTTGTGTGTCAAACTGAACCCAATCTAGTCTTTTGTTCGGCGCGTCCCGTGTTTGAACTGAAAGGACTCCCGTCTCATAATCTAAACAAGTTTAACCGTTTGTTTCTGCAGTTGTGCCTGAATTCTGTTCAGTTGCTTTTACTTGAGTTGAGACCATTAATAATATGTATAACGAAATGCATCAATGATATCAAGGCCTATAGGTGCATCATTACCATCTTATTATTATTATTATTATTATTATTATTGTTAGCCTATTTGTTTATTTTCACTTGGACAATAAATTAAAATAAATTAATTACTAGGTTTTAAACAATATTAAGTTGATAATAAATTATTCTTGAGATAAGGGACAAAACATGACAAAAGTCCTCTATGTTAAAATTAAGTAAATTCATCCAAATAAAAATACTTACAAACTTACATCTAAAGAAAATCTGGATACTCTATTTAAAAAAAAAAATAATAATAATTTTGTTAGTATTATTTAAATACATGTTCTATACGAGGAAACTACATGTAATTTAGCCGTAGTGTAATAGTTTCTGTAAATAGTTGTTTTTGTTGTTAGTTGTTATTAAGGCAGCTACAAGTGAGAAAGAAAACAGAATTGCTCCGCTGTACAACACGTGGTTAAGGTGGAAAAGACTTCAATTTTGTCAATTCCATCAGGTTATATGTGAGATGGTTGACAAGTGCTCTCAAAAGACTATATAATGTGAATTAATATGTTTTTGTTTATGGTGAATTCTTCATGATTATTTACATATATGTATATTTGGCTCCAGCTGGACCTTTGTCAACTCCATCAGTATTTGTCAACACGTCAGTATTTGTCAACACCATCAGTATTTGTTGACACCGTCAGTATTTGTCAAAACCGTCAGTATTTGTCAGCTCCATCAGTATTTGTCAACTCCATCAGTATTTGTTGACACTGTCAGTATTTGTCAACTCCATCAGTATTTGTTGACACTGTCAGTATTTGTCAGCTCCATCAGTATTTGTCGACACGTCAGTATTTGTCAACTCCATCAGTATTTCTTGACACTGTCAGTATTTGTCAACTCCATCAGTATTTGTCAGCTCCATCAGTATTTGTCATCTCCATCAGTATTTATCAACACCGTCAGTATTTGTCAACACCATCAGTATTTGTTGACGCCGTCAGTATTTGTCAGCTCCATCAGTATTTGTCATCTCCATCAGTATTTATCAACACCGTCAGTATTTGTCAACACCATCAGTATTTATCAACACCGTCAGTATTTGTCAACACCATCAGTATTTGTTGACGCCGTCAGTATTTGTCATCTCCATCAGTATTTATCAACACCGTCAGTATTTGTCAACACCATCAGTATTTGTTGACGCCGTCAGTATTTGTCAGCTCCATCAGTATTTGTCATCTCCATCAGTATTTATCAACACCGTCAGTATTTGTCAACACCATCAGTATTTATCAACACCGTCAGTATTTGTCAACACCATCAGTATTTGTTGACGCCGTCAGTATTTGTCAGCTCCGTCAGTATTTGTCAACACCGTCAGTATTTGTCAACACCGTCAGTATTTGTCAGCTCCAGCAGTATTTGTGAAGTCGATCAGTATTTGTCGACACTGTCAGTATTTGTCAACTCGACAAATACTGAGAGTGTTGACAAATTCTGATCAACTCATCAGTATTTGTTGACAAGTCAGTATTTGTCAGCTCCATCAGTATTTGTCAACTCTGTCCGTATTTGTCAGCTCCATCAGTATTTGTCAGCTCCATCAGTATTTGTCAACACCATCAGTATTTGTCAAATCTGTCAGTATTTGTCAGCTCCATCAGTATTTGTCGACACGTCAGTATTTGTCAACTCCATCAGTATTTGTTGACACTAAGTATTTGTCAGCTCCGTCAGTATCAGTATTTGTCAGCTCCATCAGTATCAGTATTTGTAAACTCCATCAGTATTTGTCGACACGTCAGTATTTGTCAACTCCATCAGTATTTGTTGACACTGTCAGTATTTGTCAGCTCCATCAGTATTTGTCAGCTCCATCAGTATTTGTCGACACGTCAGTATTTGTCAACTCCATCAGTATTTGTTGACACTGTCAGTATTTGTCAACTCCATCAGTATTTGTTGACACTGTCAGTATTTGTCAGCTCCATCAGTATTTGTCAGCTCCATCAGTATTTGTCAGCTCCATCAGTATTTGTCGACAAGTCATTATTTGTCAACTCCATCAGTATTTGTTGACACTGTCAGTATTTGTCAGCTCCATCAGTATTTGTCAACTCCAACAGTATTTGTTGACACTGTCAGTCTTTGTCAGCTCCATCAGTATTTGTCAACACCATCAGTATTTGTCAACTCTGTCAGTATTTGTCAGCTCCATCAGTATCAGTATTTGTCAACTCCATCAGTATTTGTCGACACGTCAGTATTTGTCAACTCCATCAGTGTTTGTTGACACGGTCAGTCTTTGTCAGCTCCATCAGTATTTGTCAGCTCCATCAGTATTTGTTGACACCGTCAGTATTTGTCAACTCCATCAGTATTTGTTGACACCGTCAGTATTTGTCAGCTCCATCAGTATCAGTATTTGTCAACTCCATCAGTATTTGTTGACACCGTCAGTATTTGTCAACTCCATCAGTATTTGTTGACACCGTCAGTATTTGTCAGCTCCATCACTATCAGTATTTGTCAACTCATCAGTATTTGTTGACACCGTCAGTATTTGTCAACTCCATCAGTATTTGTCGACACCGTCAGTATTTGTCAGCTCCATCAGTGTCAGTATTTGTCAACTCCATCAGTATTTGTTGACACCGTCAGTATTTGTCAACTCCATCAGTATTTGTCGACACCGTCAGTATTTGTCAGCTCCATCAGTATCAGTATTTGTCAACTCCATCAGTATTTGTCGACACCGTCAGTATTTGTCAGCTCCATCAGTATCAGTATTTGTCAACTCCATCAGTATTTGTTGACACCGTCAGTATTTGTCAGCTCCATCAGTATTTGTCAGCTCCATCAGTATTTGTCGACACGTCAGTATTTGTCAACTCCATCAGTATTTGTTGACACTGTCAGTATTTGTCAACTCCATCAGTATTTGTTGACACTGTCAGTATTTGTCAGCTCCATCAGTATTTGTCAGCTCCATCAGTATTTGTCAGCTCCATCAGTATTTGTCGACAAGTCATTATTTGTCAACTCCATCAGTATTTGTTGACACTGTCAGTATTTGTCAGCTCCATCAGTATTTGTCAACTCCAACAGTATTTGTTGACACTGTCAGTCTTTGTCAGCTCCATCAGTATTTGTCAACACCATCAGTATTTGTCAACTCTGTCAGTATTTGTCAGCTCCATCAGTATCAGTATTTGTCAACTCCATCAGTATTTGTCGACACGTCAGTATTTGTCAACTCCATCAGTGTTTGTTGACACGGTCAGTCTTTGTCAGCTCCATCAGTATTTGTCAGCTCCATCAGTATTTGTTGACACCGTCAGTATTTGTCAACTCCATCAGTATTTGTTGACACCGTCAGTATTTGTCAGCTCCATCAGTATCAGTATTTGTCAACTCCATCAGTATTTGTTGACACCGTCAGTATTTGTCAGCTCCATCAGTGTTTGTCAACTCCATCAGTATTTGTTGACACCGTCAGTATTTGTCAGCTCCATCACTATCAGTATTTGTCAACTCATCAGTATTTGTTGACACCGTCAGTATTTGTCAACTCCATCAGTATTTGTCGACACCGTCAGTATTTGTCAGCTCCATCAGTGTCAGTATTTGTCAACTCCATCAGTATTTTTGACACCGTCAGTATTTGTCAACTCCATCAGTATTTGTCGACACCGTCAGTATTTGTCAGCTCCATCAGTATCAGTATTTGTCAACTCCATCAGTATTTGTCGACACCGTCAGTATTTGTCAGCTCCATCAGTATCAGTATTTGTCAACTCCATCAGTATTTGTTGACACCGTCAGTATTTGTCAGCTGCATAAGTATTTAACACTATCAGGTGAAGGTTTTTGTTACTTTTGAAAGAAATGTCTTATTCATTTCTCAATGTATTGTGTTAAAATATTGAACTACATAATATCGTGTCTGCCTTACCTAAGAACATTGGTTATATATGTTTAATATTAAAAAGGAGGGTAGAGAATTAAGGAATTGTTAGGAACTGGATTGTTCATAAACCCTAACCCAAAAAAAAAAAAAAATAGAGAATTTTTTTTACACATAGCTCCTTTACTAAACAGCATTATTACATAATTGAAGACGTAACACTGTTGTTGGATGGATCAGATTAAAATACCATGTTTTTTTAATGCGAGTTGTTACAAATTAAGTTCCGAAGTGAAAAAATTAAAATTTTTAGAAAGAAAAAAACCCAAAACATTTTCAGAAAAACTGTTCCATTACATGGTTCATTAGCTGAGACCTTTATCTACAAATATATCAGTTTAAAAATAATATATTATTAAATAATAAAAACTAACTTCTAAAACATGTTTTGTCCCTTATCCCAAGAATCAGTGGAAATGTACATTTTTGGGTGTGTTATGAACGTGAATTTATGTATTGGGCAAGTCAGTCGATTCCTCCACCATTACCTTTAACCTTGAAGCTCATGAACTGAAACACTGAAAAGCTGAGCTGCTGATGTCTCCGAGTGTCCATCAAGTGCCCCCTCTAGTGGACACAATAGCAAGCAAACATGTTTCATGCCAATTTATGAAGTCGTTCCCATCTACCATTATAGACTGCAAGATGATATATGATAAGATAAGATTTTATTTACTGTGTGAGTGGTATGATCTTATCAACAGGAACGGCATCAAAATAACGAAATACATGAACATAATAAAGAACTAGAATGAAATGTTTTGACGTTGCATTATGATGCATTCCACATACCCTCCAAAAATGCTGGGTTAAAAACAACTGGGTTGTAAATGACAAAAACAAGAAGTTTACAGATATTTTCATTAAATGTTTTCAGTGAAAAACACTCTTATTTTACGGATTTTTCCTGGTTTAAATCAAGATATTTTACTTTAATTGTATGGTTTTTGTTTGGCAGCCGCACTCTAAAAAGTGCTTGGTTAAAAACAACCCAAGTTGGGCTGAAAATGGACAAACCCAGCGGTTGGGTTAAATGTTTCACCAACCTGCTGGGTAGTTTTATTTAACCCAACTATTGTATAAAATCACTATATGTCTGGCTTAAAATGAACCCAAAATAGGTCGGAAATTAAAAATCAGACACATAATTACTAGAGGCAACAATAATAACAATCAAAAGGTGAACATTTATTAACAAATGCGCTATTATTATTCATTGAACTATTTAATAAATGCTCAAATGTTTGGGTTAATGTTAAGCAAGCAATACAGTATTTTAGTTGAGTTAACTACCCAACCATTTAACCCATCCCCAGCATTATTATTATTATTATTATTATTATTATTATTATTATTTAGAGTGTATGTACTTTATCTCAGTGCCATCTTGTGTTATTTGGTCATCCTCCCTGAATTTTTTGGTTACTATGGCATGACGTCAAGTGTAAGTCAGCGGTGCTGTCCAGTGCGCGCGCTTCACAGGCGGGCGCTCCCCGCGCGCACATTGCATAAAACTCGTGCCGTCAGGTACACTGCAGCGCTTACGCGCACGGGAACCCGTTGCATTTATATACATTTTTACGCGCAACCATGTCCGACTGACTGATATGCCATCAGTAGACAGCCCTGTCCACCGCCAGACACCTGTTGGAGACTTTCTTTCGGACACAATGGGTGACGTTCCCATTGTCAACCACAGCGGATGGGGAACTCTGAACAGAAGTTTAGCGGATCCACACAAGTTCAGCAGCCTGGAGGACATCGACGTGTCGGCTGACGGCAGCCTCGTCCTGCGGATCATCATCTCGGTGGTTTACTCCGCGGTGTGCGCCGTGGGTCTGGTCGGAAATCTTCTGGTGTTTTTCCTGATGAAGATAAGACAGGGACGAAAGAAATCCATCATTAATTTCTTCGTCATCAATCTAGCGGTCACCGACTTTCAGTTCGTCCTGACGCTGCCCTTCTGGGCGGTGGACACGGCGCTGGACTTCAGCTGGCCGTTTGGAAACGCGATGTGCAAGATCATTTTGTCCGTCACTGTGATGAACATGTACGCGAGCGTCTTCTTCCTCACCGCGATGAGCATCACGCGCTACTGGTCAGTCGCTTCTGCCCTGAAGATCCCCTCTCGAAAGAAGTCCGCGTCTGTGAAATGGATCTGCGCCGTGTTGTGGATCCTGGCGACGGTGGCGACCGCTCCGACATCCATCTTCTCCACCGTGACAGTGGTGGCAGGTGAAAAGCTCTGTCTCCTCAAGTTTCCAGAGGGCCACGATTGGCTAGCTTTGTATCACCTTCAGAAAATTGTGGTTGCGTTTATCCTGCCCATGTTCATCCTCTCCGTGTGTTATCTGTCACTCCTGAGGTTTATCCGCGTCAACAACCGTCAGAGAAGACGATCCAAAGTCGCAAAGTCTGTAACGGTGGTGGTGCTGTCCTTCTTCATCTGCTGGATGCCGAACCATGCGATCACGCTGTGGGGAGTGCTGGTCAAACTCAACGCGGTGCACTGGGACAAATCATACTACATGGTGCATGCTTACGTTTTCCCCGTGACCGTGTGCCTCGCGCATACGAACAGCTGTTTAAACCCAGTCTTGTATTGTTTAATGCGACGCGAGTTCAGGAAAATGTTACATAGTTTCTTTTGGCGCGTCTCCACGCCCGTTGTTTCGAACGCTGGGAAACTACACGGATACAGTGCAGGCAGTAATCAAACCCACGATGACGCACATGTTGGAATTCATCTGAACGTGATTGACGCGCGATCCAGACCTCAGAGCGCGCACTGACCGAAGGATGCTCGTGGGAATGTTATGCATCGCTAAAGCGCTTTTATTTTTGTTTGCTCACAAACATGCTGAATGTGGCTTTAAAAAAAATAAGCAAAATATGCATTTTTCTTGCTATGTTTAATTTATTTTCGTGATAGTGAATTCACAAAGTATGACAAATACACTGAAATGTGTGTAGATATGCTGTACGTGACTTTTGATATATGAACTATATAATATGTTTATATCGATATAATTCTGAAATGTACCTAAAAAAGAGCATTTTGTCATCTACTGACCCTCATATCGGTGCATTTCTTTCTTCTGCAGAACACCAGAGATTATATTTCGCAATATTTGACTCATTTTTCATCAGGAGACAGAGAGTGGGGTAAGATGTGCCACCACATAATCTATCAAAATGTGCACATTATTTATGTTAAAATCTGTTTTATGCAATCTGTAGATAATGTATAAAGATAAATTAAGCTTTTTTCATAAAATGACAGCTGTGGAATAAATAGATGCTGCGTCAGTGGCTCAACTAATTTGCATCCGAGTGCAGGAAGTGCTTTTATATTAAAGTGTCTCTGATGAACCTGAAACATACTGTGTATCTTTGAATATCCTGAGGGAACACTGGCAAAGAAAAGCCTTTCAAAGAAATTATTGCGATCCAACTAGATTAAAATCATATTGCTTCTTCGGGTGCGTAGAGCCAAAAAAGTCAATGCCAACAAAGAGATTGATAATCACACACTGAATTAATTATATCCAGACTAGAAATGGTCTACATATTTTTATTTAAATAACTAAATAGTGCAAAAAGCATTTGTTTTGAATATGAATCATTTAAGACCAATTAAAATTCACACATCAGGTGGGTACTGCACAACCAATATCAATAACATTAGTTATTGATGAAAAAGCGCTCTCTTCTGTTTTGCTGAAAAGCACAGCCTCCTTAAAAACAAGACTTTACCCTAAAGCCATTTTGAGACTCTAAGAAAGAAGATTTTGAGGCTAATATGGAATTATGTTTGAGCCAATAAAATTGAAAACATAAATTGAAACTGAATCTTTGAAATCTTTCTTTCCCACAACCTAATCAGATCCAACAATTGAGAAGAATCAACAGGAATAAACAAATGTTCTCAGAAAACATTGGAGATTATGCAATATTTTCAGTATTATATAATTTAATGTACGTTTAAATCTCAGAACTTTCATTTCTCTCTCGTTTGATCTCTCACGCTCCTAAAAGCAAAGTGAAGATGTCGCACATCACACCAGAATATTCTCAGAGAAGCGTTGGCACAATACGTTCAGGATTCATGCCAACGGCGCCCTCAAGTGTTGGGTGCATTTAACCCAACTGCTGGGTTAAAACAACCCATTCGCTGGGTTAATCCAACCCAATTTCTGGGTTTGTCAATTTTCAACCCAACTCGAGTTGGTTTTAACCCAGAATTTTTTAGAGTACCGAGTTAAATAAAACTACGCAGCAGGTTGGTCAACTTTTAACCCAAATGCTGGGTTAAAACAACCCAATCGCTGGGTTTGTCAATTTTCAACCCAACTCGAGTTGGTTTTAACCCAGAATTTTTTAGAGTTTCGTGTTAAATAAAAACTACGCAGCAGGTTGGTCAACATTTAACCCAACTGCTGGGTTAAAACAACCCATTCGCTGGGTAATCCAACCCAATAAATCCAACCCAATTTTTGGGTTAGTCAATTTTCAACCCAACTCGAGTTGGTTTTAACCCAGAATTTTTTAGAGTACCGAGTTAAATAAAACTACGCAGCAGGTTGGTCAACTTTTAACCCAAATGCTGGGTTAAAACAACCCAATCGCTGGGTTTGTCAATTTTCAACCCAACTCGAGTTGGTTTTAACCCAGAATTTTTTAGAGTTTCGTGTTAAATAAAACTACGCAGCAGGTTGGTCAACATTTAACCCAACTGCTGGGTTAAAACAACCCAATCGCTGGGTTTGTCAATTTTCAACCCAACTCGAGTTGGTTTTTTAACCCAGAATTTTTAGAGTAGAGTTTCGTGTTAAATAAAACTACGCAGCAGGTTGGTCAACTTTTAACCCAACTGCTGCTGGTTTGTCCTTTTTCAACCCAACTTGTTTATCTTTTTTTTCTTTTTTTTAACCCAGTGCATAAATATAGCCTTGTTAAATATGTTAAACCGACTTGTTTTTGTTTTCATATATTCTTTTGTCAGGCATCACATCAAGTTTGGATACTTTCTCGAATGGTTCAAATTTTCTTTATTTTGCACCCCCCCCCCCCCCACATAATAACCAAATAATTTACATAATTATACAAAACACTGTATTCAACAACGTATTATTCACAGACACAGCTGACATTAAACAGAGCAGCAAGTCAACATTAAATTAAGTATTGTTTTCTTGAATTATATTAACAGGTTCGCATTTTAGTCTCGCACAATCACACAATGTAAAAATGCACATCATAACGGACTCGTGGTTCACAGAAATCGGTCAGTATTTTGCTGTTAATCAAGTCCAAACCGGGTTTTATTTTAACGAAGACGTATCGCAGCCCAACTGAGACAAAAACCAGGATTCAGTCTCTTCCTCACGGATCTCTCCTGTCTGTGTTCAGTCCTTCAGAAATGTCCTTGCTACTCAAGTCCTGTATATTCAACATTGTCAAGTCCCCCAGTTCCATGTCACCATCTTCCGGAGGACGGGAAGCGAATTCCCCTTCGACTCTCTCCACGTCCTCTTCAGGCTTCAGCCCTATAGTGTCAGGGATGATCTCCACCTCGATGTCCGACGAATCCTCGCTCTCCTTGAACCAGACGCTCTTGTGTCCGTCATCCTTCCTCCTCTCTTTAGCCAGAATGGACTTTACTCTATTCTTATTGGCCTTCCCTTTGGTTTGGACGGCGGGACTGTGGTGGGAATGGTTGGGATGCGTCTGGAGCCCACAGGAGCTGCAGTGCCTCGGTCTCTCTCGAGGGATCACTCGCACCCTCGCTGCTTGAACCGCGTCCAGTCTCCTGTCTCTCAGTTCAGCTCGCCTGGACCTGGATCTCCCCGTGTCCCCTTCATTCAAGAAACCATCATTGGTGAACTGCATGCTATCTCTCGGTCTTGGCCTGTTAGGGGGCTGAGTAAACTTCAAGCATGACCCTAAACACTGAATGAGGGCAGAGGGTTAATCTCACAATTTCATGAGCTGTATAAAACCTGCTGTACTACATGATTACGGAGTTCTCTTAAGCCTCAGTTCTTTTACAAAGTGGACACTCAGAGCTGGACTCACTGAGCTTGGATGAGAAGATGCTGACCTCAGACAACTTGAACGCGTCAGGATTCCCCTTCTTGACGCGGGATATCAGATAGCCGATCACAATGAGGCAGAGCACCAGTAAAGCGGCCATTACAAAGCCCAGCAGAGCCATGTCTCCTGCGCGGAAGCCCTCGTCGGGCGACTGGACCCCCGCGGCTGATGCGCAGAGAGAAACGTTAGATGGCTAAAATGCTGGAAAATGTCACACTAAGTAGGTCAAACTGTAGGAAAACTTACATGGCACTACGATCACGGAGAGAGCCGCTGTCCCGGACTCACCGGTGGACACGTCCACCGCCCGAAGCTGGAGATAAAACAACCAATTTTTAATAAATTAAATAATAATTAAATAATATTACCTCCACAGCAGCAAGTGTTTTGCAACATAACAATAATTTTATTATTTTATTGAATTTTATTTTATTTTCACGCAAGTATGTACACTGTAAACAAGATTGTTTTGCAATTCAAAGTCAATTTAATTTAATTTTTAGTTTATTTTTATGTAAGTACATACAATTACAATTTTTAGAGTACCGAGTTAAATAAAAGTACACAGCAGGTTGGTCAACTTTTAACCCAACTGCTGAGTTAAAACAACCCAATCGCTGGGTTTGCCAATTTTCAACCCAATTTGAGTTGGTTTTAACCCAGAATACACAGATAAAACTGTACTCAACCCAGTAAGTACATGCACTGTAAAAAAGATTGTTTTGCAATACAAAGTAGACATTATTTTATTTTCATGTAGTTTTCATGTATTTTCAAGAACATACGCAGTAAAAAAAAAAAAAAAAAGTTTTTTCGAAAGATTATTGAAGTTTGTTTTACAAGAATTATTTCTTCAACATTTTTACTTGCTGTTTCTTGGTTTTGAATTAACTAGTGAAACTTAAATCTTTCACCGAACATTTTTTCAGTTTATTAGTTAAATATGCTTATATAAAGTGGGACCAGTCTTTCAATAACCAGACATGAAGTGATACTAAATGCTGTGCTTTCAGTGAAGGCTGACAAATGACTTCCTGGAAACTTGCTGAAAGCAGTTGTGTCTGGTCAGGACAAAAGTAGAATCATCATGTCACGGTAAAAGCAGATTGATTTCAACTGCCATCGACTAAGTTGAGTTTAAAACATCCTCAAAAAAAGAAACGTATTTACTCGCCTGCAAAGCGAAGGAATCCGTCCGAACGGCTTTCTTCAAAAGTATAAACCCATCGGTTGTGATATTGACGTAGCTGCTGTACTGCACCTCATATCTTATGTCAGGATTGATTCCCTGAAAAGTAAATAATTTAAACAAATGCAACCCACCGAACTACATCTTTAACATCAGAGGGAGATGATCAATTCAAACGTACACTTGCGAAATCTTCATCCCTTGCTCGGACTCTGAAGGGTCTGTTGGACGTCCTGTCTCGTAGCACCATGTTTTCAGGCCCTGAATTACTGTAGACGTACCCTTCATATCGTTCCTTCTCAAACCTCGGAGGATTCCTGCTCTTTTTCATGACATCAATGGTGACTGAAGTGGTGGCGAACTGATCTCGGTTTAATACCTGGGAAGCCTAGGAAGGACAGTCAACGGTGTAGACTAGATTCCTCAAAGTCTTTACAATAAGTACAAGAAACTCACCAAAACTAAGAGGGATACCGGACCCGCTATATCTGCTGGTTTCAGCATGGAGATGTTTCCAGAGTTCTCGTCGATCTGAAATATGTTGTCTTCATTTCCTACACAGTAAAAACCCCAGAGTTAAATCAACTCTGCTCAGAGAACATTTGGTCCCTCTCTAAATAGTGTTAAAGTAACACTGAAGCGGAGTTAAAGTTAATGAGATAATTAAGCTATTAATGAAGCGATGATTGCATATTATTGATGAACGCCTGCTGTTAACAAGCAGAATCACTAAAGAATAGAGAAACACAAGAACTACAACTGAAGATAAAAGACATTCAATCTCTGAAGAGTGTTACTTTAACTCTATTTAGAGAGGGACCAAATGTCATCTGAGCAGAGTTGATTTGACTCTGGGGATTTTACTGTGTACGCAGTAACAGGAAGGACAGCTTGTGCGGTTCATGTTTAACATTCATCAGTTACGCTAGGAAAAATGCTTCAATACCTCGAACAATTTTATAGCTTATCTCTTCATTCCTGCTTTTATCTCCATCTCTGGCATACACCGGACCTGGCAGCAACTGCAAGGCCCCGTCCTGGAATTACAGGACATGTTGTATGTATGATTTTGAAACGCGGAGTCAGTCATAATAACATGAATGATAATGTACCTGCTTCTCTGTTAAGTTCACCCTGCCCCTGTAGCCCAGGCTCAGGCAGATTTTGGCATTTCCAATGGTTACTCTTGTACATGGTTGAAACCACGGTGGACGGTTATCAATGTCTTTAATATTGACGGTGATGGTTGCTGTAGCTGTGAAGGAGCGTTCATCCGGTGGTGACGGCAGTGGAGTATCCTGTCGAGAGTCAAGCAGAGCCCCGCCCCCTTTAGTTACTGTTGCTATGTCCGCTCTCACGCCACACATCATGTTCTCATACGTCGAGGAGCAAAGAGGACACTGACAACACGTCGACAAGACAGAGCAGGTTACTTTTGATATGAGACCGTTTATTATTTAATATATTGTAATTTTTTTAAAGAAGTTTAATCAATAAATAGCATCTAAAAATTCCCATGTGCATGTGGACTAGAAATAATTTGCTGGGTCATGATCAAAACTATAGGCCAATGTGATTCATTGTTTCATTTCACAAACACACACACGTACTTGTCGTCGGGATAAGATTTGATGACGCCATACCTTGGCTTTTGGTGAATTGACGCCATTGACATGAGATCGGCTGTCCTTTAAATTCAAATGAAACAATGCCACTTCACTCACCTGCGCATACAAGATCAGTTTCACCTGTTGGACGACATCGTAATCCAAAACCTTGTTCACAAGGATGTTTGGCGTATACATGGTCTCAAGTCTGAAGTATCTGTTCTGTAAGGAAACATCCTTATTATTGGAACAGTTCAATCAAATGTGAGAACTTTAAAATCATATAATAGCTCTAAATTCTCATTCAAGCTTTCACATTTTTAAACATAACTATTGGAATTGGTCGCAAGCCATATGAAACCCAGTTGAATTTTCTTGAAGGACCATGTTTGATTGTGCACAAGTGCAATTATTTAGCAAATAATGACTTAAAGGGATGGTTCACCCAAAAATTAAAATTCTGTCATCAATCACTCACTCTCATGCCATCCAAATCCATAAGACTTTCATTCGTCTTTAAAACTTTCCATCCTTTCAACCAAACCGTTAACGCTTCAAAAGGTTAATAAAACATACATAATCACTTTATACAATAGTATCATATTCCCATATTGTAATGAAGGGCGGGTCAGCGGATGAGATCCAAGTGCAGCTTTATTTACAGACGTAGTCAGTCAGGCAATGGTCAACTCATCAGCAAACAGAAGTGGTAAGGAACAGGCAAGCTCGGAGTATATATCCAGGCAATTGGTCAAAGGCGGGCAGATAAACGTCAATAACAAGAAACGGGCAGCATCAGGAAACAGGAAAACAAGACAGGGAAAATACGCTCAGAATTGTAATACCAGGATGTGTGTGTGTGTGTAGTGCTCTTATAGTGGTGTGATTGTATTTAGTACTAAGGTAATGTGCTACAGCTGGCGGGGTGATCAGTGACTGGGTGAGGGGCTTATGGGAAATGTAGTCCATGTGACTGAATGTGAGTGAGTGAAAAGTAGTTCATGGTGAAGTGCCCTCTAGTGGACAATCGTGACACACATAAACATTGATGAACACACATACAGTACATAGAGCACATGAAATATGGTAAACGGTCATAACAAAACTCATTGGCTCTCGCTCCTCAAGCAAGCACGTTTGAGCTTCCCTTTACCGTGTTTGATGTGCTCCATGCATTGATCATTGTTTATATGTGAATAAAAGCATAAATTGAATCTGTTAATCATATTGGGTGAAACCGCTCGATTCACATGGATTATGTTATGAACATTTACCCATGCTGAAATTTTGGGTGACTTTCAATATCTCAGATTTCGTTAAATGTTTGCATTACAAAGACGAACGAAAGTCTTACGGATTTGGAACGACGTGAGTGTGAGTAATTGACCCTTCGCAAAGACCCGCCCCCTTTGGTTACTGTCGCTATGTCCGACAAGTCATGCGCTCTCACGCCACACATCATGTTCTCACGCAGTGAAAAAGACATCGAGGAGCGAAGAGGACACTGACAACACGTCATTATTGTCATTTTTTAATCAATAAATAGCGTCTAGTGTGTGTTTAATGTGTCGCTGTAGCTCCTCGATCGTCTCTCCAGTTCATTTATAGCATCAAATAAACATGAATGAACATCAGAAGGAATGCTGTTTCAAGACGTGAGGACACACAATTTATCAAGTTCAAGTTCTCCAACGTGAATCTACTAACTCTTTAAAAAATGGCGGATTCGGGGTTATTGTGAAAGGTCAACTAATGACAGAACTAACCCTTTAAGTTTCACTTCCACACAAAGCTATCGTGTGACTTGTAAATAGCACACTTGTCACGTTAAAGATGCTTCTGCGGTTCTGTTTTGTAGTTTTGGAGCTCGACAGCCCTTCTATATAGACATTCTGCCAAACTAAAAACAGAAGATAACTCATATGGGGTTGAAACAACATGAGTGAATGATGTCTGGCTTATTTTTAGGTGAACTATTCTTGAAATTGTTTTTAAAAAGATGGTTACTTACCACAGTTGGTTCCATAGAGTAATACAGAACCTCAGAATCATCATCGATCGCTTCGATCAGGCCAATACTGGTGTTAACTGGTGTAAGCTGTGCAAAACACACACAATGTAACACTTATGGACTAGAATGACCACATGCTTACATTGACAGTTCGCTGTACGTTACAGTGAAGAATGTGTACCTGGGTCAACAACTTTTGCTGCTCGTCGAATATTTGACATTTTTGGTTGTTCAAACCACAAAGCTTGCTCTAAAACTCTGATCTTGTGCCAACAATAATTATTTACAACATTTCTAAGACAAATGTTGAATGCTCTCACCTCGTTTATGTCAAGTGTGTATTCGCTCTGGTCAAATGACGGAGGGTTGTCGTTGATATTCTCAACACGAACAATCACAGTCAGAGTGATCTGAAGATAAAAATGTACAAATGAAGGTCAAAACTACAGATGTAACAGCTGGCTTACATCTTTCAAGACATCTTTTCAACTTTATTTGCAATATTGGCGAACAGGAATGGGACACTAAAAATTCACGGATGTCATTGCATTAGATATCAAATGATAAAGGCTAGAGGTTTTCTGAGCCGTAACTGCAATTACTATTAATCGTTGGTTTTTTTAGAAGTCACAGATGTAGTTCATCAACAAGTTCCACTATTGTTTGACAACAAAGTGAAGAAATAATTTTGGCTTTATTTTCCAATTATTTAAAACCTTAAAAAAAGCTGTGAAATGTTTAGCTTGCGCTATCATTCTTTCAAATAAATGTAATTTAATTGAATAAATCTAATGCAAAGACTGTTTGGAGAACTTGCAGAGTGTCTATTTGCAATGAGTGTAAATAGCCCACATTGTGGGCAAAGGCTATTTACACTAACTCCACCCACCAATGTTTGACAGAATTAAAAAAAAGAAAACTTTTAACCCGAGTTCAAATCAGCCTTTTACCTCATTCTTCTCCCTTTTCTCATCGCATATCAGATCGGAAAGACGATTATTTTAACTAAAAATGAAGAATATAGTAGAAAATGGTAGGAATGAACTGTCGGGTAAGGTTTTAGGAAGGACTTTGTCCCAATAAGCCCTTTAATTATTTTCATAAATATAATCATTTACACTCAATATGTTGTTATTGTTGCAAATTGTGTTATACGGCAATCCACCAAGAGGCAAATATCTGCCTCTATTTACATTTAGTACTTCATGCAAATAGTCTTTTTTACATTCATCTGCATAGAATTAATTTACTTGTGAGTCACTTACACTTCTGTAGCCAGTTTTATTACATCGGACCTGCACAGTTAGCTCTTCAGGACCTGAAAGTGTCTGGAAAACAGTTTAATATTAAGTGAAGTTGGGATCAAACATCTGTCATCTTTCAGTGTGAATTTTCACAAGCAGTCCAGTGTCAGTCCTTGACCTTGACATGTTCAACCAAGGTCATATTATCTTAAGATGGAGCAGGTTATTTGGCTGATTAACCATTATCTAAACCAGCTTATGACCAGCGAAACACAGCTAGTGTCTTAAAAATGTCTTTCTTAGTCATTAAAAAATTCTTAATTTAAGATATTTGCTTTTGGAAAAAAATGACTTAAGAAATAAAATAAAAAAATCATAAAAATTGAGTGATTTTGTGCTTAAAACAAGAAAACTATATGCCAGTGGAGAAAAAGGAAAATAAGATTGTTTTTCTGACTCCACACAGAAAAGCACAAACTCGCTTGATTTAGATAAGTAATTTTCTTAAAAAATGCATCTTGATTGATCTTGTGCTGGAAAACGAGCCAAAAATACTGAAATCGCACACGAGACAATGAAATGAACATACTTCAAAGTCCAGGCCTTTCTTTGCGATCAGTTCTGAACCTCTCAGTTCGAACGCGTTCCCGGGATTCTCTGTGAGGTTCAGCGTTACATCCTTTGTTGTTGTGTTGATATGAACAACAACTGTGTCGACGGTGTTGTTCTCTTTAATCGTCACAGGCTCTGAGGGGACGGCACAAACTGCAGAGACAAAACAAATATTACCATTTTCTTACCATATTCTAGCAAAAAATGAATAAATGTACACGGTGTGTGAATGTCAATAAAGCTTTCTGAATCTGATTCTTATATGATAACATTTTAATTTGCTCTGGATTTGTTTGAACATAAAAATGCTGACATTAAAATTAGCAGTTTTTCCTTGTACTTTATATTAAGTGTCTTTAAAGGGCAAAATGGGTTTTCAATTTACCTTGGCTGCATGTACAGCAGAATATTTTTATTTCGGTGCTACCTGACTAGAGAAAACTGAGAAAAAAGGTCGTCTTCTCTGTTGCCAAATAGCTAGGAAAACTTTAACACCCATAATGCACTCGGGATGTCGCCTTCCAAAGCCACTCCCACCCGCCTGCCATGGATACGCTTACCAGAGTCAAATACCGCCTTGCTTACTTGCAAACTTTTAGTCATAATGCTGTCAAAAACTACAGAAACTACCCAAACACTGGGTTATTACATCTGACCCAGGATCTGAGTAACACAAAAACTACCCAAACACTGGGTTATTACATCTGACCCAGGATCTGAGTAACACAAAAACTACCCAAACACTGGGTTATTACATCTGACCCAGGATCTGTGTAACACAAAAACTACCCAAACACTGGGTTATTACATCTGACCCAGGATCTGAGTAACACAAAAACTACCCAAACACTGGGTTATTACATCTGACCCAGGATCTGTGTAACACAAAAACTACCCAAAAACTGGGTTATCACATCTGACCCAGGATCTGTGTAACACAAAAACTACCCAAACACTGGGTTATTACATCTGACCCAGGATCTGAGTAACACAAAAAGTACCCAAACACTGGGTTATTACATCTGACCCAGGATCTGAGTAACACAAAAACTACCCAAACACTGGGTTGTTACATCTGACCCAGGATCTGTGTAACACAAAAACTACCCAAACACTGGGTTGTTACATCTGACCCAGGATCTGAGTAACACAAAAACTACCCAAACACTGGGTTGTTACATCTGACCCAGGATCTGAGTAACACAAAAACTACCCAAACACTGGGTTGTTACATCTGACCCAGGATCTGTGTAACACAAAAACTACCCAAACACTGGGTTGTTACATCTGACCCAGGATCTGAGTAACACAAAAACTACCCAAACACTGGGTTGTTACATCTGACCCAGGATCTGAGTAACACAAAAACTACCCAAACACTGGGTTGTTACATCTGACCCAGGATCTGTGTAACACAAAAACTACCCAAACACTGGGTTGTTACATCTGACCCAGGATCTGAGTAACACAAAAACTACCCAAACACTGGGTTGTTACATCTGACCCAGGATCTGAGTAACACAAAAACTACCCAAACACTGGGTTGTTACATCTGACCCAGGATCTGTGTAACAAAAAACTACCCAAACACTGGGTTGTTACATCTGACCCAGGATCTGAGTAACACAAAAACTACCCAAACACTGGGTTGTTACATCTGACCCAGGATCTGAGTAACACAAAAACTACCCAAACACTGGGTTGTTACGTCTGACCCAGGATCTGAGTAACACAAAAACTACCCAAACACTGGGTTGTTACGTCTGACCCAGGATCTGAGTAACACAAAAACTACCCAAACACTGGGTTATTACATCTGACCCAGGATCTGTGTAACACAAAAACTACCCAAACACTGGGTTGTTACATCTGACCCAGGATCTGAGTAACACAAAAACTACCCAAACACTGGGTTATTACATCTGACCCAGGATCTGGGTAACACAAAAACTACCCAAAAACTGGAAAAATAACCCAAGAGGCTCACCCCAGGACTTGGGTAAATCTTGGGTTATTTTTTCTACCCAAGTGTATTATTAATTTTGATTTAAGTACATAGTAGTTAAAGACACCTAATATAAAGTTTGAGCCAATTTCGGGGCAGTTTATTTGCAGTGATGACACAATATTTTGAACATTATCCATATTTTGAGCCTCTATATTCTTCCTATGACAATGAAGACATGGCGTCTTTCTATTGCCACTGCCTGAGCTGAAATCCCTTACATCATACCAAATACCCACAGAGAGAGACTGACACATGTCGTACCAACAACACAATATCGAGAGTTCAGCAAATACTTCAATCTAAAATCTGAAACAAGAGTTACTTACTTTTCTCAGCAAAGCAGATTTTGGGAAGCAATAATGCAAATACACAGCCAAAGATGGTCGTTGTTGATTTTCGCTTAAACTGCATGTCCATTTCCTAATTTCTGATGCACACAAATAAGTATGGAGGACTAAGAGCCCGTGGCACCAGCTGGTACTTCTTCACATAAAGCATTGACTGTGCTGCCTGATGAGTGGGAGTCGACTCCAGTCGCAATGTTTGTGACTTCATCTTACGGTCATATATTGCCTAAAGAGCTTGCCAGCAGTCGACTGCTCCCTCCCACCCAAATACTTGCATCTGTTTTTCAGGGGTCATTTTGTATTTGTCCAAGTATTCCAGTGCAGGATGAGAGGCTGTGTGAAATCTGATAATGTGAAGCTTACTTTGTGAGTCTAGCCTGATGACCATAACGTGAAAACTTATGGTCTCTGTTAAATTACAGAATTAATGTGGTGAGAAATAAAATTAATTTTGGTAACAGTTTGCAAAGTTTATGTACACAGTAAAAACCCCAGAGTTAAATCAACTCTGCTCAGAGAACATTTGGTCCCTCTCTAAATAGTGTTAAAGTCACACTGAACCAGAGTTAAAGTTAATGAGATAATCAAGCAATTAATGAAGCGATGATTGAACATTATTGATGAACGCCTGCTGTTAACAAGCAGAATCACTGAAGAATAGAAACTTCAGCCACAGTCTTAGATGAGATCAACTGAAGATAAAAGACATTCAATCTCTGAAGAGTGTGACTTTAACACTAGTTCAGTGTGACTTTAACTCTATTTAGAGAGGGACCAAATGTCATCTGAGCAGAGTTGATTTAACTCTGGGGTTTTTACTGTATAGAGTTTCTAAAGGGGACCATCAAAATAAAGTGTAATCTAAAATGTAAATAGTGATAATTAATTAAATTGAACACTAGGAATCCTTGATGAGTGCATTAGTTTAATTTTAAACAGTATCTCCTCCAAGGGCTTTCAAGCGACAACCACCAAATTTGGGTCAGATCGTCAGTCTGTTCTGACTCAGAGCGCTGTATCTTTTCTAACTGATCAGACTTACGATTTTCACTAAACAGATCATCAAAACTACGAATTTAAAAACTACGAATCCCATAGAATGTCATTGAGGGTGGTCAAGATTTTTTGCAAATGATGGTAGAAACATGCTAATTCATGCTAAAAATGTGCTAAAAATGCTAACATGTTAAATCATCCTAGCAACATGCTAATTCATGTTAGCAATGTGCTAAAACAGGTAGAAGCACGATAGATCATGCTAGCAACATGTTAAAATAAGTTAATGGCGTGCTAAAACTTTTTAAATCATGTTAGCAACATGCTAATTAATGCTAGCAGTGTGGTGAAACATGTAAACAACTGGCTAATTTAATGTTAATAACATGTTAATAACATATAAACTCATATTATTGTAATACTATTCCATGTTAAAATATGCTAAAAACCAGCTAATTCATGCTAACAAATGTTAAAACATGTTAACAACATGTTAATCAATGCTAGCAGGGTGGTAAACATGTAAGCAACATGCTAATACACTGCTAACGACATGTTAAAACAAATGTTGATTCATGTTATTGACATAATATCCCATGTTAAAACATGCTAGAAACCTGCTAATTCATGCTAACAAATGTTAAAACATGTTAACAATATTAATGCTGACAATGGGTTCAAATATTTTAGCAGCATGTTAAATCGTGCTAGCAACATGCTAAATCATGCTAGTAACATGTTAATTCATGCTACCAATGTGTTAGCAATGCTAATTAATCCAACATGCTAAATCATGCTATCAACATGTTAAGTAATTTCATGTTAGCAATGTGTTTAAAACACGTTAACATGCTAAAAAATGCTAGCCATGGGCTAAAACATGTTAGCAACATGCTAAATCATGCTAGTAACATGTTAATTCATGCTACCAATGTGTTAGCAATGCTAATTAATCCAACATGCTAAATCATGCTATCAACATGTTAAGTAATTTCATGTTAGCAATGTGTTTAAAACACGTTAACATGCTACAAAATGCTAGCCATGGGCTAAAACATGTTAGCAACATGCTAAATCATGCTAGTAACATGTTAATTCATGCTACCAATGTGTTAGCAATGCTAATTAATCCAACATGCTAAATCATGCTATCAACCTGTTAAGTAATTTCATGTTAGCAATGTGTTTAAAACACGCTAACATGCTACAAAATGCTAGCCATGGGCTAAAACATGTTAGCAACATGCTAATTCATCCAAACAGCATGCAAATTCATGCTAGTAATGTGTTAAAAGATGTTATTTCATAACAACGTTGACAAACTTCATGTGTCAATTCATGTTAACTCATGCTAGCAACTGCTATTAACATGTTAATTCATGCTAAAACATGCTAATTCATGATAGCAATGTCTTTCTCTTTCCACTTCACTAAATTTAAAGTTTATACAACTTCGTACAGCTTTGTCAAGCCAACATCAAAGCTTGTCAACGAACTTTACTCATCTAGTTCAATTGCAATATTAATATCCATATTAGATAAATATTAAATCTGCTTTCTAAGACACAGTAAAGGAGGACGGTTAGTGGGCTCTGTATATTTGTGCGGTGTACGCATGTCAGAAGATTGAAGCACGTCAATCACTTCATAGTATAGTCACAGTACAACCGCAGTAAAAGTGTAGTATAAGTACAGCTGCAGTAAAATGAAGTACAACTGAAAGTTGCATGAAGTATAAAAACAGTAGAACTGCAGTTGTATTTTACTAGTACTTTAGTACTTTTAGTTGTACTCCAGTAAAACTACAGGCATTTTAGGTTATACTGCAATACTGCAGTTTTTTCGTGTCCAAAAAACGGCATTTTTCTATATGTAACAAAAACTGTGCTTCTAAAAAACTGCAGTAATCTTTTGTAAGGGTAATTTCCCTAGAAATATTTTTCCTCCCTCCCAGCCAATCAGAGCTCTTCTCCGCCACATGCAACCATGAAATACACTGGTATAATGCATGTTTGTAGACAAACAAAGAAGCCCCACTTCTTCTTTGTGTGGGAACAACAGCAACGCAGTGTCACATGAAGCAGACACATTGTGCAGCCATGTAGATGTGTGATCCTGTCATGGATTCGCTCGAGCGGGCCTCGAACAGCGGCGCCGTAGGCTGCATTGTTCTGCAGAGCAGTTTCATCATTTCTTTACGCTCTTAGATCGATCCCTAGGGTTCTTTTCTCAATTTTACACAATGCTTTATGCTAAAAAGGTTCTGTGTGAGGACAGATGTCTTAGAGGATTGCATAATACTTATTGCATTATATTACTATATATTATATTATATTACTTTATTGCAATTTTGTTTAGTGAGAAAGTGTTTCGTTCATAAAATGTAATCAAAATAAAAAAAAGGATTAAAACAAAATGAATTCAAACTAAATCCATAAAATAATCCCATCTTTTATATATATATATATATATATATATATATGTATATATAAAGGTGGGGAAAGCTTGGCTGAGATATAAAAATGACTAATATATCAAGTTGTAAACCAGATTAAAGCGATTAAAAAAAAACGTTTAATTTTTCTAGAATAAAGAATCACTGAAAATAATTAAGGATTCGCAGGTTTAATGAGTCAATGATTCAGTGAATCATTCATAAAGACCTTCGTTCGTGAACGAATCAGCCTCCATGATTCGCTTAGGCCTATTAATGCATTTCATACATTTCATATTTCTGTATTAAAGCTGCAGTATGTAAGATTTTTTGCAGTAAAGTATCCAAAACCACTATATGCCGGTGTTACATATTATGTTTTAGTTGAGTATTTACAATATCCCAAATTTATCATTTGTAAATCATGAGAAAATTGCTTCATGGAAACACCAAAAACGACAAAGGAACATTTTTTTTTTGATACATTTATAGACATAAAACTAATTATTGTAATATAGCTCAACACGTTTAGTCTTTATTTTCTAGATTTTCTGCGAGTTTGTCAAGTAGCTAACAGCATAATCAGATGCAGCTTTATTTTTAGCAACAGTAATTCAGAATTTTCTCCGTCGTACAATATGTTTTAAAATTAACTGCATGTCGTTTATCAACACGAACCATCCAGCATTTAATATGATACTGTGATATGGATCTGAAACAAGTGTCTCACAGCAGAGTAACGTTAGAACATCATCTTCAACACACTCAAATGTGTCTAATATGATAAACAGACAGGGTCGGGGAGAGACGAACTACAAGTAACTTAGTTACATATTTAAAATCTGAGTGACTGTATTTCATTTTAAATGGGTGGTAATCAGATTACAGTTCCATCTGAAAAGTGTTTTAGATTACCAAAGTGATTACTTTGAGTTTTAATGTCATTTAAACAGCGATTGGTGATTCTCTGACTCTGACCGTCTGAAAAAGACGAGTTCAGTTTCATGTTTTCCACTGTTTTCATGTTTTGTGAGTCATTTTATAATTCACTCGTCACTGCGACTTTTTCTCACAATTTGTTTTTTCCCTCACAATTGTGAGTTTGCGTTTCACAATTCTGACTTCTTTTTCTCAGAATTGCGAGATTTAAACTCACAATTGCAAGTTATAAAGTCAGAATTGGGAGATATAAACTTGCAATACTGACTTTTTTTCTTGTAATTGTGAATTTAGTATTTGAGTTTATATCTCATAATTCTGACTTTTCTCAATATTGCGAGTTTATATCTCATAATTCTGACTTTTCTCAATATTGTCAGTTTATATCTCATAATTCTGAATTTTCTCCATATTGTCAGTTTATATCTCATAATTCTGACTTTTTTCAATATTGCGAGTTTATATCTCATAATTCTGACTTTTCTCAATATTGTCAGTTTATATCTCATAATTCTGACTTTTCTCAATATTGCAAGTTTATATGTCATAATTCTGACTTTTCTCAATATTGTGAGTTTATATCTCATAATTCTGACTTTATAACTCACAACTGCAACTTTATATCACACAATTCTGAGGGAAAAAGTCAGAATTGTGAGATTAAAAACTTGCAATGACCTTTTTGTGTTTGTTCCACACTTATTAGTATTCCAAAGTATTCTAAAGTATTTAGATTAAGTTACTAAACTTGAGTAATGTAACGAAATATGTTACAAATTACTTTTTAAAGCATGTATTTCGTAATACATTTTAAAAGTAACCGACCCAGCCCTGTAAACAGAGCTGTGTTTCCTCATACTCATGACCGGAGAAACGGAAACACCAGGGAACCTCTAGAGGATGAAAAACTACATAGTGCAACTTTAAAACATTACACTTGTAATTGTCATTGCATTGTGAATGGATTTTGATACACAGTAAGATGGATTTTGTTGATAGTGATTTCATTTGATTGGTCCTATAATAGTGTGTTGTGTTAAATAGTGATGTTCAACAAAGCCCTGCCTTTTAACTGCAAGGTTTTCTTCCACCAGCAGAGGCCAGTGTTGTGCAGCTTTAAGTGAGTTGGCTGAAGGAGGTTTATAATACTTGGAGAAAGTCTCAGCATTCCCATTCATCTCACGAATGAAGACTCGGTTAAAACAGGACCGTAATTAAGAACGCAAGTCATTTGAAATTTTTGCTCAAGGGACCACAGAATATTCTAAAAGAATGTTCCCCATATTCATATGGCAATTATGAACACGTTACAAAGAGTTCCCAGAGTTTGGGTTAGGTTAAGATAGGAATCTCAGCAGCATACTGAAAGTAGATACAGGTTTCAGATGAAGGGATTTAGTGTTTTTAAAGGAATTCTGGGTTAAAAAACAACCCAAGTTGGGTTGAAATGGATAAACCCAGTGAATGGGTTGTTTTAACCAAATTATTGTTTAAATTTTTCTATATGTCTGGCTTAAAATGAACTCAAAATAGGTTGGAAATTAAAAATCAGACACATGATTAATAGAGGCGACAATAATAATAATCAAAAGGTGAAAATGTAAAAATGCTTTAAAAATGCTCATTAATAAATGTTCATTTCCAACATACTCTGGGTTCATTTTAAGCCAGCAATACAGTCATTTTTGAACAATAGTTGAGTTAAATAAAACTACCCAGCAGGTTGGGTCAAACATTTAACCCAACTACTGGGGGTTAAAACAACCCAGTTGCTGGGTTTGTCCATTTTCAACCCAACTTGGGTTGCTTTTAACCCAGCATTTTTTAAAGTGTACCAGCTCATGTGGGAGTAAAAGGAAATGAGATGAAGAGAAGAAACCATAACCTTCAGACTGTACTGCACTGAAGAGGGAAACACGGCACAGGGAAATGTGACATTTGCAAGGAGAACATGATCTGTCCCAAATCAAAACTTGAGAAGAGTTAACAAATATTTTGAAAAGGCATGTAAAAAGTATGGTTTTCATTTCAATTGCTCTCTAAAATAAAGAAAAAAAGATGGTTCTTCACACATTTAACAGTTGTATTTGGAACCATATCGTCTTGAAGAAATGAGTCTTTGTGTCAGAGTTCAGGGTTCTTTTTTCCCTCCACTTTGTTTTTCAAATCTGTAACCGCCAAAGTCACCGCATTACTGATTTTCTGGAGCTCCAATTACACACACTCTCAAAGAAATAAATGATTTCTTACCTAAACTTTCAAGTTCTTTACAGTGTGAGCAGCTCCATTCAGTTAAAGAAACTTCCCTTCTCCACCAAGTAATGATCCATCTTTAGATTTTTCCAAGTCACAAAAAACTTCTTGACTTTATATCACTTTTTCTTTTAACATTGTAAAGGGCTCACATACTGTCCATTTACTGCCTTCATAAACATAATTGTTTTTACATAAACAAATAGAAGAGACACAATGTAACTGTTAAGATGCTAATATTAATAAAAAGGTTATTACTAACACCATGCTTTCAAAGTTCCATATAAGACCTTAATGGTGTTAGTAATGACCTTTTTATTAATATTAGCATCTTAACAGTTACATTGTGTCTCTTTTAAGGTCTTATATGGAACTTTCAAAGCATGGTTCTTTATGGAACTTTATAAAAGTTGTTACAGGCTGAAGAACCCTAACTTGGTGCCGTTTAGAACCATTGTACAATAATTAGATAAGAAGCTGATTTTAGTTCTGTTACGGAACGAGTGGTGAAGGAACGCTCCAGACGATGCAGCGTAACGGAAATGCGTAAATTCAGGGAAAACAAGCACGCTGACTTTAGGATAAGTTCACAATTCAACATAAAAATAAATGAATAAATTCTGATACACGCTCCTCAAAAAGTTTTAGCCAAACATATAGCCACAAAAAAACAAAACAAAATATTTAAACCAATCTGATTCTGAAACGGTTTCAGTTTCGCGAGTTACACGACAGCGAATCATTGTTTGTGGATACCATAAAAAATTAAATGCAATCCTTTCGGAAAAAGCTTTGTTTGTATTCTTTGATTTAATGTGTTCGTGTCACTAGTTTGCCGTCATGGAGACTAATTATGTGGCGCACCTGTTTCTTGTTGAGTCATTCATTACCCGGTGAATTTAAAGGGTTAGTTCACCCAAAAATGAAAATTCTGTCAATAATTACGCTACTTTATGTTGTTATAAAACCCGTAAGACCTTCGTTCATCTTCAGAACACAAATTAAGATATTTTTGATGAAATCAAAAGTGGTCAAAATGATAAATGCAAAACAAATGCATAAAAAAGACCTTTTACAAACCAATTGCAAATGTTTTATTGAAAATGTAATCTATTAGATGCAATTAACAAAATGGGCGTGTATAATACAAATTATTAGGGCTTCTTTTGTGAGGGCTTGGTTAATTAATTAATTAACTCTTCATTTCATTTTACAAATGTGTCATTAAACATGTAGACACATTTTAAAACTTTAAAAAAAACCATATAGACACTGGGTTACGGGTCATAGAGATCATCGCCCCCTAGAGGCCAACCACTGAAATATCGAAACAATTACGACATCATTCATGGTTCAGTTGGAGCTCCAAATTACTGGTTCGAAACAAAGGATTTGCAAAGATTGCAAAGCGTGTTTCGAAAGCGCCCATCATTACCTTTAGGTGTAAACTCCAAATATAGCTCAATCCAAGATGAATGTTTAATGGAAAATACCTTAAAGAATGTCACCAATGTTCAGTTTGAATGTAGAGGAAGGCAAAGTGTTTAAATACAGATACCAACAATGTGTTAATCTTCTAAAAACAGCTTGCTCCATTTCACAAGTCCTTCGGTGGAAAGGATAAGGTAAATCCTATTTCCCCCCAAACCATGCCAACTTGGCTTGACAACCAGGGCAGGGTTTGACCAAACAGGTTTTAGCATTGATGTCACAAATTCTTGCTATTTTAAACTGATTTGGTGCATGGAATGTGCTGTCAAGAAAAGCAGTAGAAATTTTGTTTGGGAACATCAATCTTTCAAAACAAGCCATTAAAGGAGTTTAAGAGCATTTCAGCCACTGAAAGAGTTCAGTACAAAATCAAATGCAGAAAATGATACTATAGCTCAGGGATGATAACACAAAAATTGCAGGTTCACTCAATTGGATGGAGTGACTAATGATCTGGCAAGATCTGTGCCTTAAAGCTGATGTTAGGCCAATTAACACCCTTCTGCATCAAGAGGATTCTCCCTCTAATTATTAATGTATGTTATGTTAATAATCTGCAAAAATCTGTAAAGTCGCAATGAAATGGAAGTAGCAACAGATCTTTTCCCTGCACCTCTCCTTTCCATCCGATTAACATGTTTTAGCATGTTGCTAACATACATTACCAGATCGCTAGCATAAATTAGCATGTTTTAGCAAATTGCTAGCATAAATTAGCATAATGCTAACCTGTTTTAATTCTTTGCGAACATAAATTAGCACACTAGCATAAATTAGCATGTTTTAGCAAATTGCTAGCATAAATTAATAATGCTAGCTAAATTAAAATAATGCTAACCTGTTTTAATGCTTTGCTAACATAAATTAGCACGCTAGCATAAATTAGCATGTTTTAGCAAATTGCTAGCATAAATTAATAATGCTATCTAAATTAAAAATAATGCTAACCTGTTTTTTTAATGCTTTGCTAACATACATTACCAAATCGCTAGCATAAATTAGCATGTTTTAGCAAAGTGATAGCATAAATTAGCATAATGCTAACCTGTTTTAATGCTTTGCTAACATAAATTAGCACGCTAGCATGAATTAGCATGTTTTAGCAAATTGCTAGCATAAATTAATAATGCTAGCTAAATTAAAAATAATGTTAACCTGCTTTAATGCTTTGCTAACATAAATTAGCACGCTAGCATAAATTAGCATGTTTTAGCAAATTGCTAGCATAAATTAATAATGCTATCTAAATTAAAAATAATGCTAACCTGTTTTAATGCTTTGCTAACATACATTACCAAATCGCTAGCATAAATTAGCATGTTTTAGCAAATTGCTAGCATAAATTAATAATGCTAGCTAAATTAAAAATAATGTTAACCTGCTTTAATGCTTTGCTAACATAAATTAGCACGCTAGCATAAATTAGCATGTTTTAGAAAATTGCTAGCATAAACTAATAATGCTAGCTAAATTAAAAATAATGCTAACCTGTTTTAATGCTTTGTTAACATAAATTAGTATACTGCTAGCATGTTTTAATATTGTATGTAATTAATCTGTTACTATGCTAGCTTGATTTCACATGTTCTTAGCATTTTTAGAATGTTGCTAGCATGTTACTAGCATGTTTTAGCACAGCGATAGCATGAATTAGCATGTTGTCCTAGGAAAGTGATTAAGTTTTGTTAGTGATAGCTTAATTAATCTTATTGTGCAAAAGTTTTGACCCCCCCCCCCCCCCCCCCCCTCCAATGAAAGTCTATGGGACTTTTCACAGTTTTGATCATCCGTTTAACCTGTCCCTTTTTGAAATAACTAACGAACTAACTAATAAGCTTAAATAGTAAATCAGTACATTTGTTGTTCCATATTTTTTGTCATTTGCCCAACAATACAAAATACAAATCCTGCACAGATACAAGTCTTTAAGTTCTAAGGGCTGTCTTGGAAAAGAGCTTTGGAGGTAAAAGCAACTTGCATGACGTCAAATAGTCACTGTTTAGACAGTGAGCTCCACATTAAAGCAAAACTCCATCTAAGCCTTATTTAAACCTGCTTAATGTTCACTGGGGTTCGACCCACAATTCACCCTGCTGAACCGGAGAGAGGTCAGAAAGGGTTCGAGATATTTCACACACGTTTGACGCGCTACACTTTCACTGATGTTTTGCAATGCCACAGAAACATTGAGTTTGTAGTGGTGTTGCTCAGAGGCTGTTTATGAAGCACTAGCGAGTGAAAACGTCTTGTTTTAGGTCACCGCCCATTTTTAGAACACAGTTTTGACCTTAAATTCACGTTAAGAGAATGTCTTGCCTCGCTGAACTGCTGGCATACTTTTTCGTCTTTCCTCATTTCAAATGAAAGTGAAGGATACAAAGTGAGCATGGCTTTATGTGGCAAAGACAACTTTAAGGAGTTAAATACAAAACAAATATTTGGTAAAACCTTGCAATACGGGTCCACTAATATCCATTAATGAATGCTTAACTAATGCACAGATAATCATGAGTTAATGCATGATTCATGAAGAATCAAATCGTTCGTTAATGATTATCAGCAACTAATTGCTATGAATTAAATGTGTCATCATGAATTAATTACATAATAATAATATATAGTGTATTAACTAATAGTGTAAGTTAATGCATTAATTACCACAATTGGTCAAAGCTATGTACACTGTAAACCCGAATAAGTTGGCAAAACTCTAAAAATTTGAGGCAATCAGGTATATAATTTTTTTAAGTTAAGACTTTCAAAGTTTAAGTTAGCAGAACTGGCAGATTTCAATTTTGTACGTTTTAATTGGTCTGAAATTTTTGAGTAAGTTAATTCATACATTAAACTTACAATTATCATGTCATCTTAACTTATTTATACTTTATATAAGCAGACAGGAAGCAAAGTGGGAGAGAAAGAGAGATTGGGAAATTGATAAATTCAAGTTTGTCTAGATTAAAAGAAACAAGTTCATAAAACTCGAAACAATGAAACAATTCAGATTGCTTAAAATGTGTCAGTTTCATAAACTCAAAAGAAAAAGAAAGTTCTAAATACTCATAAAAGTGAATTTGATTGAACTAATATTTAATTAATTATTTTGACTGTTAGGGTTTACAGTCGACTTCCAGTTGTCTGCTTTAATTAATCATTAGCTAATTATTGGCATATGTATCATAATGTGTGATGTAATGTGATGACTTTACTTGTTGAGGCACAATAAGACATTTAAGTAATAACAATTCATATATTACTTAATCTGTTAATCGCATAGAATCTTTATGCATTAGTTATGCATGAATTAATGCAAATTATTGTACCCGTACTGTAAAGTGTTAGCTTTTCTTCATAAATCATTACTATTGTTCATCTGTCTGTTGTTTTTGAAAATATTTAATCGATGAAAAGAAATGAATAGAGCGTTTGACTAAACCTCATATCTCCATTGGATCCTCAAACTGTCAGTCAAACCTCATAACTCCGCCCCGCCTCTTTAGTGAAGGACAGTGTGGAGCGTCTCTGCTTGTTTGCTGATATTTTATGTATTTCAGGAGTGGAGAAGATTAAGATTAAGAATAATCTTAATAATCTTTTCCTCTCCTCATATTGGCTATGACTTGACGATAAATGCTAGATTTAGACTTAGACTGAGCGCCCACATAAAAACAATGCGATGCAGTGCATCAGATGCGGCCGATCTAATGACAGACAAAACACAACATGTGCTGGTCAAAAATCTCAACTTCATTTGAGCTTGATTTTGGTAAAATGTTAAATAAAATAATGACACGTGCAAAGTGTCTGAATATAAAGCCACGATATCAGCTTTGACAGCGCTGTGTTTCAGTCTTTAAAAAATAGTGGGTTTTTTGTTTGTTTCATGAAATGTAGCATTTTTGGAGATATAAGGATTACTTTTTCTTAGATTTCAGAAGTTTAAGAGTATAACCTGTGAACATCAGCTCTAGATCTGTCAATCTTATGGCGTTGACAGTTTTTGCTGACAAAATAACCATATTTTGCATAAGAAACGTGTATTAAATGCAGCCATTGCATCAACCAAAATAGTGGAAAATGTCGAAAATTCCCAAATTTCTTTTAAGGAATTTCTACCTAAATTATTGCACAGTATGTTTTTTTTTTTAAATCAATTTAACTTGTACTTAACTATACAACTTACTTGATTGTATTTCTATTTTATTTCACAATTTTTGTCTATTCTATTGTATTTTATGTCTCTATCCACACCATAGTGATTGTCTGAGCCAGTCTTTATGGCCAGAGTAATAAAATTTGGCTTGTTGTAAAACCCAGAAAAAGAAATCTCTAGAGAGTCAGCAGACGTGGATGGCTGTATATAACTAACCTATTTTGAAGACGTTTACACTGCATGCATCTAAAATATACTATAATATACTATCTATAAATCTGTATATCCTGTAAAAAAAGGGTCTTAAAATAGAAAATAAGTTGTAAAAACTTCTGACATATGCAGTTCACTTTTTAACTGTAATTTTTTAAGAAACCATAAAATATGAGATGATTTCTCTGGGATTTAAAAGCAAATCATAGGGTTTAAGTATGTTTTGACTATAAAAGGCACAACATTATATTCAAACCCTTGGGATAAAATGTGTAACCTTGTATATGTTTTCCATCTTGAGAAACCAGGTGGGTTCTTAAGCCTGGAAAAAGTAACTCAACAACAATTTAATAATTTCTAAGCCAATAATATCAGGAGAGGGACACGAAACAATAACAGGCATGATAGAAAAACACAATCACTTGCTGTTCTCACAGCAACACACAGTTTTAATATATATATTTATAATTTTATGGTTAACTATTAATTCAAGAACATTTTATTTTGAGCTGTTAAAAAGGCTTCTCAGAGCCCGAACAGAAAATGGTTATACACGATATACTAATTTGACTTTTTTAAAACCATCATCTGTTGAACTTTCTACACGTTACAAAGTGGAAATTACTTTCATTAGAACATTGAGGAAGATGAGGTTTCATCTTCAGGTTACCCACGAGTTATATGAGACTTTATTTCCCTTCTGAATGAACTATGTTCTATAATTGTCCTCTTCTTTATCTTCCCCCACAGTCTGTCAGATAGCTATTCTCACCTTACGCTTTCACCCTCTGTCTGAGTGTATGGAGGTGAAAATATGAGAACAAAATTTAATCCTTACAGTCCCGGTATTCAGACAAAGAGAGTAAACTTGGAGTCTATATGTTCCCTGGGGGGAAAGGTTCAGAGGACTCATATTTTCAGCTAAACCATCTTGCTTGTAGACCTTCACGTGATTACAGCGATGCCAACTCCAATTAATATCTTATATGTACCTCCACAGGCTGTATGATCAGAGGAAACATATGCTGCATACTGAAGTAACTTCAGGAGAACCTTAAATTTTAATGAATAATAGTGCAGATGTTATTTCATATTATGCATTACAGTGCATGCTTGAAATCTAGAAATCTGACTAATAAGTTCCTAATTCAGGATTTACACAGTTCATACTTTAACTTGGGTTAGTAGAGACTTGAACTTAATGCCTACATAATATATTTTAATACTTTTTAGTTTGTGCTGTTGTCAAGTAGGGTCTGTCACTTTTTGGGGTCCCCCTTGAAACATATTCGTTGTGTTTTGCGCTATTTGCAGTGCGTTTTTGTGTTTGCATGTGTTGTGAGGATTTGCAGCACATGTGTTGTCAAACTGATGATCATGTTTTTTTTTTATTTGCATGTGCTTTTTTTATTTGCATGTGGTTTTTTTTATTTGCATGTGCTTTTTTTATTTGCATGTGTTTTCTTATTTGCATGTGCTTTTTTATTTGCATGTGTTTTTTTATTTGCATGTGTTTTTTTATTTGCATGTGTTTTTCATTTGCATGTGCTTTTTTTATTTGCATGTGTTTTTTTTATTTGCATGTGTTTTTTTTATTTGCATGTGCTTTTTTATTTGCATGTGTTTTTTTATTTGCATGTGTTTTTTTTATTTGCATGTGCTTTTTTATTTTCATGTGCTTTTTTATTTGCATGTTTTTTTTATTTGCATGTGTTTTTTTATTTGCATGTGTTTTTTATTTGCATGTTTTTTTTATTTGCATGTGTTTTTTTTATTTGCATGTGTTTTTTTATTTGCATGTGTTTTTTTTTTGCATGTGCTTTTTTTATTTTCATGTGCTTTTTCTATTTGCATGTTTTTTTTATTTGCATGTGCTTTTTTTATTTGCATGTGCTTTTTTTATTTGCATGTGTTTTTTTATTTGCATGTGCTTTTTTATTTTCATGTGTTTTTTTATTTGCATGTGTTTTTTATTTGCATGTGTTTTTTATTTGCATGTGCTTTTTTATTTGCATGTGTTTTTTTTATTTGCATGTGTTTTTTTTATTTGCATGTGTTTTTTTATTTGCATGTGTTTTTTTATTTGCATGTGCTTTTTTATTTTCATGTGTTTTTTTTATTTGCATGTGCTTTTTTATTTGCATGTGTTTTTTTATTTGCATGTGTTTTTTTTATTTGCATGTGCTTTTTTTATTTGCATGTGCTTTTTTTATTTGCATGTGTTTTTTTTATTTGCATGTGTTTTCTTATTTGCAGATTGCGTTGAGCTCTCTCCGCCACCGTTCTAAATTTCTGTTACATTTTTTTGCTGTTTCGATCACGTGAAGTCGGAAACTGACTTTCAAAAATAAACCTATGAAATTAGTCTCTCCTATGTAGCCCACAAATAAAGCTAAATAAAATAAACAATAGTTTATTCAATTAAACTTCATCTTTATGTAGCTGTATGGAGGTTTAATGAAGAGCTCAGACCTGCAGGTTTGAGCGTAATTATCCCTTTTTCAACGTCGAAAACTTTCATCTTGACGGCAGCTCCCATCAAATTAAATGCAGCTCGCGACGTTCCCAGATTATCTGACTGTTATTTAAGGATAGTCAGCAGATTGCCTGACCTACACAATGCTTGTATATCGGACTCTGTGCCGCTGATATAGATGGCTCGTCGTCTGACCAACACAAGATGAGCAGAGATGGACCACAGCGGACAGGACAACGTGAGAGATTTATGAAAAGTTTTCCCTGAAGATCCAGAAACGATGTCTGTGAACATCTCGAGCTTGAACAGCACACTTCCACCGGCGCTTTTCTCTCACAACGCTCCCCGCTCTCATATTCGGCGTTTTGCTCATTATTGTGATTATTTGTGGAAATGTGCTCGTGTGCCTCAGCGTTTACCAGGAAAAAGCCCTGAAGACAACGACCAACTATTTCATTGTGAGTTTGGCTGTGGCAGATCTGCTGCTGGCAGTTTTGGTTTTACCCCTGTTTGTCTATGCGGAGGTAAGAGATGCGTGCAATTACTGGATATTTTATATTTTAAGTTCATTTTGTATTAGCCAACAAAAACTGTAACTCCTCAGTATAGTGTTTTCTATCATTTTAGTGGGTTACACAGATATAGATTATCAGTTATTATTTTTGTAGTGTGAAATATTCATTTAAAATGTGATTGCATTATAATAAATTACACACTTACACACACACAAACACAGTGTTTGTTACGCTAAAAATGTAATTGGCCACAGTGTACTATTGCATTACTTATTATTAGTAATTACTTCCATGTCAACCTCTACCAGTTGAAGAATATAAGCATAGGCAAATAAATAATATAAAATTGCATAAATTATTCATAAACTGACTAAAGAATTTCAAGGGAGAGGGTTGCATTAAAAACATTATATACAGTATTTAATGCAGAAGTAACTGTAATTAAATTGCAGTAATGCATTACACCCAACATTGAACCCATATATATTTATATATGAAAAGAGTTACTACATAGGCTTCTAGATTACTCCCTGTTTGAACCTCTTTCTCAGGCTGTTTAAGGTCACTTATCTTGTTATCGTCAAGTTTCCAGCATGTTAAATTGGTTAAGTTGTAGGCTCATTAGATTAGTTTGACTCATGTAGAGAATCAAGGGCAGTACGAATCTCATCCCAGTGAAGTTGGTTATCCATTTGTAATGAAGATGTTCGAAAGTGGGCCGTTCCTTTTATGCAAAATGCTCGTTTCGACATACTAAATCTGTCTTTCCAGTTTCAAGGTGGCGTCTGGTCACTGGATCTGGCTCTCTGCGATGGACTAATGACCATGGATGTGATGCTCTGCACGGCGTCTATATTCAACCTCTGTGCAATCAGTGTGGACAGGTTTGAATTTCCCATCTTATTGACCCTGATGTATTGCTTTTCCAGAGGAAAAAGAGAGTTGTTTTGGGAGCCCTGAGGCATTTTCTCAAGAAAGAATGCCAACTGCATAATCAGTTTTTAGCATATTTGACCTAATCAGGGTTGCAGAAAGAGGTCATGCTGGTTTTGAAGTTCGGCAAGTCTCGTAGTTCATAAAACCGTGTTCCAGCAAATCAGTGTCAAACACAGAGTGTTCTTTGAGGGACTTTATTAAAGAAAGTTGAGATTAGCAATATTCCCTAAACCAGTGCTTCTCAACTGGTGAGCCCAAAAATGTCCCACAGGTCTGATCTGATAGCAGATATTATGCATATATTAAAATGCATCTAACCTAATTGTACATACAAATAGGCATAAAAAAGTCCATGATCAAAACTATGCAAAACGTCAAAGAAATTCTGACCCAGACTAATGTAAATATGCAGTTGCAATGCGAATTAACATGATTTGTGTATGTTTCGTGCAGTGAATTACTGGCTTTCGATCATTCATCAAAATTGCATTTAGTAAACGAACACTCCAACCATAAAAACAGATTTTCCTTTTCAGCTCGTCATGTTAATAGTTTTGCATGTTGTTGGTAGAATTGTTTCCAGCTTGATATAAAAGACATTTTTGTTTACGCATCTGGAGTCTAAAAAGTAATTCAGTAGAATTCAGTTCAGTTTTGAGTCGGAAACATTTTGTGGTGTTCAGCTGACATGACGATGTTACGTTATCTTGTAATTCATGTCTTTGGAAAGTGGATTTCCAGTTTTACAAAGGACAGGATAAGGAATAAATGTTTAAATGATGTGCTGTTTTATTTGTTTGTTAGCGAAGGGAAAGACCTTTTAGTGTTGTTTGACTTTTTAGACACAAGGCTGTGTGTACTTCGGTTCGGACCAAAAAAATAAGAAATTTGTACATTTAGTCCTGCTTCACACTATCCTAACAGGAGAAAAAAACTTTTATGACACATTTTGGGACCAGAATGTATATATTTTACCAGCTGAAAACTCACGAAGGACTTAAAGGAGTCAAAACTTTCCTCCGTCACCCACAAACTGAGACACGTTTGACTGATGAGAAGAACCAGTTATGGTTGAACCTTCTATCTTTTTCGGGTCACATCTTGTGACTTCACGTGCTTTGGTTCGCTCCGAGGTCCATGTCGAACCGCACTTCATAGAAGTTCATTTGGAGATGTATCTTTTCAGGGGTGTCAGTCCACTTGTTTTGGTGCGCACGAGGCTTCACAGAGCAATCGAACCTGAGTTCGTTTGAATCGAACCGAACATGCCAAGTGTGAACACACCCTTGAAAGTGTGAGTACATGAAGGTAAACACTAAATTAACTCTATAAGCAATGCCATAAGTTGCATTCAGCATGTGCTATGACTGAAAAAGATATTAATTAGTGCTATAACTCAAATAGTTGGGGTGACTTCATTTTTTTGAGTAATCAACATAAAAATTCATGTTACAAAGTTCCTCTGATTCAATGTAGTTCATTGTTTGAAGTGCATAATTTCATTCAAAGCTGTCCTAACTCAAAAACATTGATGCAAACACATTATTTCTTAAGAGTGTGGGACCTATTATGCAAAATTGACTTTTATAAGGTGTTTGAACACAGACGTGTGTCCACAGTGTGTGTACACAACCAGCCTATAATAAAATCCAACTACTCCTTTTTTTATAATCCCCATGAATCATAAACACGGTCTCTCCAAACGAGCTGCTCCAGATTTAAGAGTAGAGGAAGCTCCGCCCACGACTGGTGATGGTATCCGCCCTATTACTTTAGCTCCTCCCCTCAGTCAACTGTACACTGTCTTCTCACCAAAGCATTTAAAAGTAAGAAATGAGTTCTTATTAAAGCAACTTAAGTTATTTCATCAAGAGCAGTGAAGGATTTTCTGTTTTTCTTTTGTTGTTTGGTTCATATTAGCTGCATTTACAGTATTATAGATCACGCATTGATAGACAAATGCGATTTATTTCCCTGCTGTTTACGTTCACAGACTCTATTTGTGAGCTCTTATGTTTTTGACATAATCCTTTGTGTATTTGATAGTTTAACCACTGTAAAATGTGTGAGAGAAGCCGTCTGACAGCGTGCGCTTTAGACGTGAAACTAAAGTATGGCTTTAAAACGCATGCAAATAATTAACGTTCTTGATGACGAAGAGCTGCAAATGTCCGGTGAGCGCGATCGCGATCGAGATGATCATCAAAACCAAACAGATGTTTTGTTATAGGCACTAGGAGCTATAGGCTCCGCCCTCTTCTGGAAAGTGGGGCGGGGAGCAGCAGCTCATTTGCATTTAAAGACACATGCACGAAAACAGCAACCCTTCCACTCAAAAATGGCCTTTTCCAACATGGTCTAATAAATGATCTGTGGGGTATTTGAGCTGAAACTTCACATCTCGTTAAAAGGGGCATATTAAGCATAGGCAAATCCAGTTGAGAACCACTATCAACAACGTTTGCTTTGTTGTGATAATGGCACTTAGAAGTCTTCATTTCTCTGTATCCAGATGGTAAAGCTGAATATGCATCCTGTTAACAGGTTTATAGCAGTGTCCATACCACTTAACTACAACAGAAAGCATGTAGACTATCGGCAGATGATCTTACTCTCTGCCACGTGGCTGTTGGCGCTGGCGGTGGCTTCTCCTGTCATCTTCGGCATAAACAATGTTCCACAAAGAGACCCCAGAGAATGCAAACTGGAAGACAACAATTACGTGGTTTATTCGTCCGTCTGCTCCTTTTTCATCCCGTGCCCCATCATGCTCCTGCTATACTTTGGGATGTTCCGTGGCTTGCGCAAGTGGGAAGAAGCACGCAAAGCCAAACTGAGGAACAGTATTCAGGCTTGTCGCAGTTTACAGCATGCCGCGGTCGCCGCCGCCCTCCCGCCATTGGGGGCGCTGCCTGCATCTCTGCCCCGGGTCATCGAGAGGGACTTGGCTCAGTCCGGTCTCGAGGAGCTCGATGACTTCACACGGCCCGTCTGCCCCTTCCCACCAGAGTATAAACACAGCCCCATTCAAACTGTGGCCTACACTGACATTCAATACGGCCAGTCAAATCCGCGAAAGAAGAGGGCTAAGATCAACGGAAGGGAGAGAAAAGCCATGAGGGTTTTACCTGTTGTTGTGGGTAAGTGTTGAAATAACTCGATTGCTGGTGAATATTTGAGTTGGAAAGTACTTAATGCATAATTCATGTGACGTGAGCTGAATGAAAGACTTTAAAATGTGACTTAATGTTTTATTCAAAAAAATAATTAGTATGTGAATGTAGTTATAAACGCAGGTGCCACAGAATTGAATTTCCCTGAACCGCACAGATAAAATTAACTAGAGGCAAATCCCTCTATCCAATTATGATGTCATGGTTCACCTGGTGCCTTAACCTAATTTCTGGGCCACCGTTTATTAACACAGAGACAAACAGCAATGAATTGTGTTTTACGAATCGTTCATTCTTATTTTTGTTGTTGTTGTTCCTACGTTACTCATTCTGAGTACAGAACGCATTAGTGTCCGCCTCTTTTTTCATTCTTTTTTCCCATAGGGATTTAAAAAGTCCACTAAAGCATTATGAGCCATGAATCAAGACGAACAGCCACTAGGTGAATCACAGCACCACAAACTTTGATCTGAAGCAAAAAAAAAGCATTTAAAAACTGGACAAAAAGACAAGAACTGCCATCCCATGATGCATTGTGAACTGCATAATCAAATTAAAAATTTCAAAACATTTACATACTTATATACACACATATACATACACACACAATATATATATATATATATATTTTTTTTTTTGCAAAATTTGCACTTATATCCTTGAAATATAATTTTACAGTAGTTTGCTTAGAAGATAACTTAAAAAAATTGATACTTTACTCAAAAATGAAAATTCTGTCATGATTTACTCACTACGTTGCTCCAAACCCATACGACTTTCTTTTTCTGTTCTGCAAAACATATTTTGACGAATGTTAGCCAACATTGGACCCAGTTTACTTAAAAAACCCATATAATTTTCAAACTATCCTCTTTTGTGTTCCACAGAAGAAAGAAAGTCAAACAAGTTTGGAATGACAAAAAAAAAAACGTGAGTAAATAATAATGGAATTTTCATTTTTGGGTGAACCGTCCCTTTAAGAACTCAGTGGCACAACTTACCCCACTATATTTTCAGCACATCCTGAAATTTGTGTTGTGTTTTATTAATCACCAGACAATGTATCATATTCAGACAATGTAAAAAAAAAAGGATTGCCAGGTAACCTAAAATCAGTTTTATATAGTAACAATGAACAGTTTCAAGTCTGAAATGTTTTTAAAGCTTAGAGGGGAAAGGGATAGCTTTTCCAAAGATGTAAACATTTCTTGCATCACAGTAACATCTTGAACTTATGCAGATGATCTGAAACTTATCTAACTCCATTACTGAGTATTTATAGAAATACCATTACTATACTTGAATAATTCAGCAGAGCAGAGGCCACTGGAGGAGCACATTAATATCTATAATATACATGAGTTTGATTTATATGTGTAGCTTTGACTCTCACGTCCTTCAAAACATTCGATTTGGTCACTTTTGCATTGTGTAATGCAGAATTAATGAGCGTGATTTTGCAGGTTTCTGGGTTATCCTAAGCTTTCCAGAGTCATTTTTCTTGCTTTATTAGAACAGAAGCAGGACTCTGAGCTCAACATTATGGTATGTTGTCGTCAAGGCCTGTCGCCAAGGGGGAGCATTGGCCCCCCAGATGACACAACGTGCCCCCCCTAATCGTGTGGTCATTCAGCAAACTCACGATTGAGAGCAAAAATGGATTTGGCCATTCACGTATTCCAAAAGCAAATGTCTCACAGGAACACTAACCTCTACAACAGCAACTTTAAACAACACTTTATCTTCAGAAATATGAATCAGAAATTAGGCGGAGTGGAGCTTACCTGCCCCTGACCACGGACTTGAGACTAGTGTGCCTATCTACTGCTTTTAGAGGCAAACACTGCACATAAACTACTGTTCTAGGATCATTTTTTACAGTAGTATTAGCAGGTATGGGTATGTTACTTTTAAAAATGTATTTCGCTACAGATTACAAAATACATGCTTTAAAAAGTCATTTGTAACGTATTTCGTTACATTACTCAAGTTTAGTCACTTCATCTAAATACTTTAGAATACTTTGGAACACTAACAAGTGTGGAACAAACACAAAAAAGATCCTTGCAAGTTTTTATCTCACAATTCTGATTTTTTCCCTCGGAATTGTGTGATATAAAGTTGCAGTTATGAAGTCAGAATTATGAGATATAAACTCACAATATTGAGAAAAGTCAGAATTATGAGATATAAACTGACAATATTGAGAAAAGTCAGAATTATGAGATATAAACTCGCAATATTGAGAAAAGTCAGAATTATGAGATATAAACTCACAATATTGAGAAAAGTCAGAATTATGAGATATAAACTCACAATATTGAGAAAAGTCAGAATTATGAGATATAAACTCGCAATATTGAGAAAAGTCAGAATTATGAGATATAAACTCACAATATTGAGAAAAGTCAGAATTATGAGATATAAACTCACAATATTGAGAAAAGTCAGAATTATGAGATATAAACTCACAATATTGAGAAAAGTCAGAATTATGAGATATAAACTCACAATATTGAGAAAAATCAGAATTATGAGATATAAACTCGCAATATTGAGAAAAGTCAGAATTATGAGATATAAACTCGCAATATTGAGAAAAGTCAGAATTATGAGATATAAACTCGCAATATTGAGAAAAGTCAGAATTATGAGATATAAACTCACAATATTGAGAAAAGTCAGAATTATGAGATATAAACTCACAATATTGAGAAAAGTCAGAATTATGAGATATAAACTCACAATATTGAGAAAAGTCAGAATTATGAGATATAAACTCGCAATATTGAGAAAAATCAGAATTATAAACTAATAATAAATAATAAAATCACAATAAATAAACTCAAATACTAAATTCACAATTGCAAGAAAAAGTCAGTATTGCAAGTTTAAATCTCGCAATTCTGCGAAAAAGAAGTCATAATTGTGAAATGCAAATTTTATGAATTCGTTACTGTCGCTATGTCCGACAAGCCACGCGCTCTCACGCCACACATCATGTCCTCACGCAGTGAAAAATACATCGTGGAGCGAAGAGGACACTGACAACGGTTTCATTTCTAAAATATTGTAATTTTTTAAAGCAGTTTAATCAATAAATAGCGTCTAGTGTGTGTTTAATGTGTCGCTGTAGCTCCTCGATCATCTCTTCATACTAGTTCATTTATAGCATCAAATAAACATGATGAACATCAGAAGGAACGTTGTTTCAAGCGTGGAAAGACGTGGGTTATGATTGGTCAGGTCGCCTGTCAATCAAACTGTCGACGAAGGGTCGATTACAACCATTTAATTTCAGGCTTACTTCAACGAACAGAAATGATTTTAATAGTTGTAGTTTTTAGTTAACAATAATAACCCTGACGTGCGATTACACCCGCAGGCGTCTTCCTCTTCTGCTGGACACCTTTCTTCGTGGTTCACACGACCCGAGCGCTGTGCGAATCCTGTCACATCCCTCCAGAGCTGATGAGCACAGTGACGTGGCTGGGTTACGTCAACAGTGCTCTGAACCCGATTATCTACACCGTCTTCAACACTGAATTCAGGAAGTTCTTCCGAAGATTTCTGCGCCGCTGCTGCTGACGTCCACCATCCGTGATGATGCCATAATTTATGCTAAAGACATTTGTACTTGTAAACTGGACTGGAACTGTTTTATTTTGTTGTTTTGCCAGTACTTTATTTCTTTGTGCCTACCATGTACATATATATATATATAATGGACTTATTGTCAGTACGTCCAACATTCTCAGTGGTGCCTGGAACATTTGTGCATCATATTAAAATGTGCCATGCTTTATTAACCCTTGTGCATTGTTCAAATTCACGACCCTTTCGTTATGTATACTGTTTTAAAAATGTATCAGGTAAATATTTTTTTCACATTTTTTTTGCTTAAATCTATTAATCAACCTCAGTCCTGATCAAAACGACTAAATTTAAAAAAAAAAATCATAATTTTAACTCTTTAAAATGTCTCAAAACTAACAACGCATCAAAGCCAATGTTGTTTCTAATCTTTGACACGTTTTTTCCCAAATCAGTGACATCATTTATGAATTTGGCAATTAAAGAGTTAAAATCCTGATTTTTTTTTTTTTTAAATTCAGTAGTTTTGATCAGGACTGAGGTTGATTAATAGATTTAAGCATAAAAATATTTATCTGATACATTTTTAAAGCAGTTAAAGTCACGAAAGGGTTGAGTTGAGTTTTTGAAAATTTTCAAAGCATTTTCCCAAAATAGGTGTCAAAATAAGATTTGTCACCGAAAATCATTCCATTTGCTGAAACACGGAGAAAGTTATGGCCAAATTAAGACTCAAAAATTCCCCATAGTGGATGAAAACATCCCAAACAGCACATAAGAGTTAAAATATGCCTCAGTCGGATTAAGCCAATACGAAACATTTAATGTAGATCTATGTGCTATTAAGAAAGATTTTAAATGAAAAGACCACAATATACAAATTTTGTACTGTAGAAGTTTATATTTGGTCTTTCAAATATGCTGTAGATACTGTACAGCTCTACGTTTGGATTTCATTTCATTTCTATAAACCAAAATTTGTGATAAAACCACCAGACTGAGGTTTGAAACAAGGGTTTAATCTTCTCTGTGAAGGGTCCAAAACATGAGAAAGTGTCTAATGAAGTTCCTTGAAGAGCCTTGGTTACCAGCCTTATTCTTTGAGCACGTCATCTGTGCGCTGTGAAAAGAAGGATCAGACACCTGGGCAGAATTCCCACTTGTGTCTTTTTTCCCCTCGCTTATTGAATTATAAATAAAATGTCTGCATGATCAAGTGCAGTTTTTATGAATGCCTGACACTGACATTTCTTAGAGAATTAAAAATCACCAAGACCGTTCCTCTCCAACTATCAAGCCCTTGTTGAACTGTATCTTGCAAAAAATCGCACTTTTATTGAGTAAATGTGCATTTATAGATAATATAATAGTTAGACAGAAAACTTGAGCTGAGAGTCTGTCCATCACTTCTATAGAACAAAAAGGAGCTCATTTTTCCAACCAAAACAGGCTGATGGTCACCCTGCACTTACAAAAATAAAGATTTCAAAAAGGGTCTTAAAGTATGATGCCAAATGAGAACCTTTCTAAGTTCCCCAAGTTGCTTTTGTTGCAAGTTTTAGGGTTTTTGAAGGCTGTGAGTCACCAAGCTGACTCTGTTGTCGCCTCATGTCAGCTGAGTCAGGGCTAAAAAGCTTATTATGTATTTTATATTTTACTAACATGTTTGTGGCATGTTTTAATACATTGCTAGCATGTTTGAACATATTGCTAACATGATATAGCATGTTGCTAGCATGTTTCAGGTAGTTGCTGGTATGAATTAACATGATAGCATGAATTAACATATAGCTAACATAATGTTTGTTAACATGTTTTAACATTTTAGCATGAATTAGCATGTTGCTAGCATGTTTCAGGTAGTTGCTAGCATGAATTAACATGATAGCACGAATTAACACATAGCTAACATAATGTTTGTTAACATGTTTTAACATTTTTGCATGAATTAGCATGTTGCTAGCATGTTTCAGGTAGTTGCTAACATGAATTAACATGATAGCACGAATTAACATTTAGCTAACATAATGTTTGTTAACATGTTTTAACATTTTAGCATGAATTAGCATGTTGCTAGCATGTTTCAGGTAGTTGCTAGCATGAATTAACATGACAGCATGAATTAACACATAGCTAACATAATGTTTGTTAACATGTTTTAACATTTTTGCACGAATTAGCATGTTGCTAGCATGAATTAACACATAGCTAACAATGTTTGTTAACATGTTTTATTATTTTTGCATGAATTAGCATGTTGCTAGCATGTTTCAGGTAGTTGCTAGCATGAATTAACACATAGCTAACAATGTTTGTTAACATGTTTTATTATTTTTGCATGAATTAGCATGTTGCTAGCATGTTTCAGGTAGTTGCTAGCATGAATTAACACATAGCTAACAATGTTTGTTAACATGTTTTAATATTTTTGCATTAATTAGCATGTTGCTAGCATGTTTCAGGTAGTTGCTAGCATGAATTAACACATAGCTAACATAATGTTTGTTAACATGTTTTAATATTTTTGCATGAATTAGCATGTTGCTAGCATGTTTCAGGTAGTTGCTAGCATGAATTAACACATAGCTAACATAATGTTTGTTAACATGTTTTAACATGTTTGCATGAAATAGCATGTTTTAGCACATTTCTAGCATGAATTTTATCATGTTGCGAGCACAATTGTTTGGAGGATTTACTAATTCGTTTCCTCAAAGATGCTAGCAACATGCTAATTCATGTTAGCGACATGCTAATTAATGCAATAAATTTTAAAACATGTTAACAAACATGGTCATAAATCGTGTCAATTCATGCTAGCAAAGAGTTAAAGCAAGTTAACAATAGGAATTAGTATATTGCTAGCATGTTTTGGCACATTGCTAGGATGAATTAGCATGTTTAAGATGTTTTCAACGTTTTCTCACATTGCAAGCACAAATTAGCATGTTGTTAATGATATAGCTAGCATGAATTACCATGTTTTAGCACATTGCTAACATGAGATAGCACATTGTCGGAATGTTTTAGCATGCAGCTAGCATGTCCTAAGCTAGTTGCTAGGCTTTGCCAGTGTTATACTTGGTGGATGAAGCTTAGATACTCTATTAGTGTTATTGTATGAAAGTTTTGACCCCTTTAATGAAAGTCTATAGGAAAGTTTTGATCATCCACTTAACGGAAATCATAAGTCGGGTCAGTTAGAAAAGATATAGCAACTTGCGTCAGACTATGTGAGTTTGGTGGTTCGTCTTGACTTCTTTGCTCGCTGTCATTCCTTTCGCTTTCGTTCTTGTTCGCAACACGTCGGCGTAGTGTTTCACGGCCTTAGAAAACCATCAGCTTCAAAGAACCAGGAGGATGATGACAAATCAAACCAATAGAGGTTATGTGAGAAACTTGTTTCATCTCTAAAGAATTATATAGACAACTCAAGATAAAATTGTGTGTTTGTGACTGTGATGTTTTGGACCACATTATGACGATTGTCATGCTATTGCTTCAATCTCAGTGTGATCTAATATAAGGCCGTTCTTCAACAGCTGAGCTCTTCAGGCCACGGGAATCTCATGGCTCTCCTCCATGACTGCCAACCTGTATTTTTTTATGCTTGCATCCAAAACACTGCTGCTTGACTTTTGGATTGCTTTGCATGTACCGTCACGTCAGAGATGATGTGCTTCTTGAAACATGGATTTTTCTCTCTTGCATTAGACATCTTGTACTGTCGGATAATTGAGGGCATTGTTTTGCTTCAGACCTTCAGACACTGACGTGGCATGCTCAGACACTGACACAATGAACCGAACCGTTCACCTCCTCAACAGACAAAACAATGAGTCCTCGGCTTCGGAAAAAGCCATTATCAGCCCGCAACTATTTTCCCTCATTGTGTCAATTCATGGTCGTTCATGAATGCGACGAGCACAGAGCGTTTCTTTTTCTTTCAATCGCGAAATGTCAAAACTGTCATTCAAGCAAGACATTGCTATTTTTTTCCACGTTTTTCCATGTTAGTCGAGGTGTGGTATTTAGACATCCAGAATGGTTACAATGCTGGAAAATGTTCAGGGATAAATGTTGAGCTAAGCGTGTGTGAGAACATTGAATAGTATTTGGACACTTAAATGTATGAATGAGTTACATTTGATAAGGCGGAATATCAAACCAAGTGTTTCTTTAATCCAGTGATGATTTTTTGAGTTGCCAACTGGCATCAAGGTGGTTTTTAGTGGATAAATTTGAGACTGAATCACCCCTTATACCAGAATCTGGTCCAAGAGATCCACTTTCCTGCAGAGTTTAACGCGTGATCAAACTCACCTGCCTGTTGCTTCCTAGGGCCGTGTCTCAAATCGCCCCCTATACCCTTAAATAGGGCAATATTTGAGGCGACAGCCATTTGTAGTGGTGTCCGAAACCATAAAGGATTTCATCATTCAATCCCATAATGCACCGCAATACCTGATGCACACTCAACTGCAAAAGAATACCCATAATGCACTGTGAGAGTCACGCGGCAAATGAATTCCCGCAAATTTGTTGTCGCCCGCAGCGTTTTCTAAAACGCAGGTCCAATGTGGGTACAGCGTAATAACATACAGGTATAAATTCATTTTTAATTGATTGTTAAGTAAGGTTTACACATGCTAGTTTTATCACTACAGCTGCCAAGTTTCAAATGATTATTAAACTGCTTCTGCCGCTCGTTTTCATTCGCCCCTTCAAGCGGACTATATTAATGGAGTAATGAAGGGAATAGTGAATGGGGAATGATTTCGAACGCTTCCTAGTCCTTCTTGACCTTCTAGGGTCTTGCATCATCCAGAAGAGGTTTGGGAAATTTCCATCAGGCTCGGTTCCTGTCAGTTGTGGGGTGCCCCAGGGCTCCGTTCTGGGTCCAGTCTTATTTTCTCCATATTTACTCCCTCTTCGTTTTATTTTTGAGTTCCATAAAGTTCCATATCAGATTTATGCTGATGATACTCTTCTCTATTTTCCTCTTAAATCAGATACTGATTCAGTGTCCTCTTTGCTAGCTTGTTTAGAGGAAATCAAGGCTTGGATGGACAACCATTTCCTTAAACTAAAGCAGAAAAAGACTGTTATGTTATTGTCACACTGTCGGTCATGTTCGGTTTGTTTTGGTGTTCCTCGTTCGAAGGTCCCGCCACTCATTGGTCACCATGGACGTTAATCATCTCATTGGTTCCTGCCAGTGTTCAGTTCAGAAAAACATTTGTGATAAAGTTAAAAATCTGGAAGTTACCTTGACCCTGAGTTTTCTGCAGCTTAGTGGACTTCACAAGCTTAAAAATGATCTGAGTTTAGTGATTTGGAGACTGTTATCCATGCGTTCATCTCATCCAGGCTGGACAATTGTAACGCTGTCCACGCTGGAATCAATCAGTCCTCGCTCTCGCGGCATGTTTTCTTGACTGGGACAGAAAAGAGGGAACATATCGCACCCGTGTTAGCATCTCTTCATTGGTTACCTGTTCAACTCAAGAGTTGATTTAAAGGTTTTAGTATCTCCATTCAAAGCACTTACTTCTATTTCAGATCTTCTCCATTCCTACTCTCCCGAGAGAACGCTCAGACCCAGCTGTCTTTAATCCTTCCAAAATCTAGAAGGGCTTTCTCAGTTATTGGTCCAAAGCTTTGGAATTCCCCAACTTTTTCCACATTTAAATCATCTCTCAAAGCATCTTATTTTTATTGCCACACCCCCTTTTTTATAACTCCGGCCTCCCAGTTTTGAAACCCCTGCACTCTATTGACATCCAAATCCTTTTGTAAATCTTCACAGAGGAGTATGTCTATTGCCCATCAAATTTCTTTTTGTTAAATGTTTTCTTTACAACACGTGGTTATCTATTATTATGCAATCACATTCATGCATAATTGCCTTTCAAAGGCATGTACTGCAGCTTTAATGCAATGCATTTCAAAATCATATTTGTGACCCTGGACCACAAAACCAGTCGTAAGTCGCACGGATATATTTGTACCAATAGCCAACAATGCGATGTATGCGTCAAAATTAACGATTTTTCTTTTATGCCAAAAATGATTAGGATATTAAGCTAAAGTTCATGTTCCATGAAGATATTTTGTAAATGTCCTACTGCAAAAATATCAAAAATGTATTTTTGTGAGTGGATATGCATTGCTAAGGACTAAATTTAAAGGCGATTTACTTAATATTTTGATTTTTTTTTGCACCCTCAGATTCCATATTTTCAAATAGTTGCATCTCAGCCAAATATTGTCCCATCATAAAGCTTATTTATTTATCAGCTTTCTGATCATGTATAAATGTGGTCACATATTTTTAGACCACATTTATTTAGTGTGACAGGATGCAAATGCAACACAATTCTGGAAATTAACAAGTGAACGGTGAACTTATTGCCTCTAAACTTTACTATATGCATGTAATTTTGAATAAAGATGCTACATATAAAGATATTCCTTCTAAAATACAGAATAGTACTTTTGATAAATATGATGTAAACTCACATAAAGCCAGGTTTAATAGATATTTGACAGCATCTTTAATAGAATCATTTTGGACAGGAATGAAGGGATCGGCTGTGAGGGATTGAAGTACAGTGTGATCAATAGATTTGTGCAACAGTTTAGCTGACAAAAACTCCTTAAAACACACAGTAAGCATTATTTAAAAACTGTAGTGTATGCTTTACAGCCTGGTATTAATTGTCAGCGACATTATTGTATTCATTATCTTAAACTTTTACATTGCCTACAGTATGTAGGGCACAGTATGTACTTAAATGCATACTTCAGGTCTTTATCGACGCTTTCTTAGTATCCCTCAATCAATGCATTATAAACAATGACAAGAATTTTTTTTTTTTTTTTTTGTAAATAATAGTGCATCATTTTTCTGCAACAATAATTGACTCAATAAGTGCAATTCACCTTTATTCCTCAAGGTGGCGATTCACAATGACGAGCCAGACGCTGAATGTCAGATGCACAGATCATGCATTTAAGGGTTAATTAGTGCACTTTATCAACAAATGAAACACTCCCACTTGTGCATGCCCAACAATCAATCCCATTCCGGATCTCCAGATCAAGATGTTCATCTGGTCACTCCTTGTTTATTGAAGCCTATCGAGAAGGACGGAAACAACTTAAAAATTTATTTTGACCTAACAAAGAAAGATAAGCTTCAACTGGACTACTCTTTAAAATGAAGGTCATAAGATATATGAAAGATGAAAGCTGCTGCGGCAAGAGGAGCATAAAAAATGTATTTCTTCATAACTCTTATAGAATACAAAATTTCCTGAGTGGAGTGCAGCAGACTAATCTGCATGCATCTACTGATATGATTTATACATGTAAGAACAGAGATTGATTATAACTCACCTCGTCTCCGCCAACATTCATTAGGGCTTCTAATTCCTGCTTCCAGCCTAGGAGCTCCACCAGCTTTTTCACCCCACCCACTACGTCGTCCAGCTCGGCCACGTCATTGTGACGTCGAGACCCCCGGGCGAACGGTCCCACAAGATCTCGATTTATCAAGAGCCGTGGCACAGAGCCACGCACGGCACCGGCCAAGCTGGCGAACGGCTCCACCTGACAAGTCAAATGAACAGGCCTGTGTGAAAGCAGTGACTCGACGGCGACATCTGCTGGTGATGTGGTTCCAGAAAACAAAATGGTGTGCAGATGCTACAAATATAGTGAATGTATCAATGCTGTACATTGTGCAAAAAAACGGGTTGGAACATATAGATAAGGATTCGACCAACACATCTTGAATGCATCAAACGGCACACGCAGGCCTGTCCGTCAAAGCTGTAAAATATATGCATGTGTTTAAAGTGCTTAATGTAAAGGTTTCTCACGTTTAGGACAATTTTTCCTGCGGCAGCTCAGCCTGCGTCCTCCGCTTTTTTCCAGATGCGTTTTGGCCATAGAAATGGGTTAAAGTGACATGATTGGCAGGTGCTTTCTGCGCACGGCGCGCAGACACAATTCAACAAATTTGTTGTCGATTATTTTCATTGTGAATTATTGATGATTTTATCGATTAGTGGTTGCAATACGGTTAACTACCCAAAGAATTCGTACATGCAGGCAATGCTCTGGTAAGAAATTATGACATAAAAAAAAATCAAAATTGCGACGTGCTAAATTGAAATTGTTAGATTTTTTTTTAAAAATCGAAATTGTGAGATTAAATTGCTAAAAATTACAAATTAAAAACACTGAGGTTATGATTTAAGTCGAAATAATGACATAGATCGAAATTATGATATACTAAGTCAATTATGAGATTGAGATTGTGACATTCTAGGTCATAATTATGAGATGAAAAGTCAAAATTATGACTTAAACAGCCATAATTATAAAATAAAATGTGAGAATTATGTCATACCAAAGCAATTATGAGATGCAAAGTCATTAAAACAAAATTATGAGATTAAAAAAATAAAATTTTAACTTTTAAAAAAATATCTGAATTTTGACGTACTCAATTATGAGATCAAAGTCAAAAAGATGACATACTAAATTATAATTATGAGATGAAAAGTCAAAATTATGACTTAAACAGCCATAATTATACAATTAAATGTGAAAATTATGTCATACCAAGTCAATTATGAGATGCAAAGTCATTAAAACAAAATTATGAGATTAAAAAATTAAAATTAGGAGATTACAAAATTAAAATTATAACTTTAAAAAAATCAGAATTTTGACGTACTCAATTATGAGATCAAAGTCAAAAAGATGGCATACTAAATTATAATTAAGAGATGAAAAGTCAAAATTATGACTTTAAATCAAAATGATGACATACCAAACCAAAAGTGATTATGAATTATTATGACTTAAAAAGTGAATTATGACCAAGACAAATTATTACATATCAAGTCAAAGTGAAACTTACGACCTAAAATAAAATTGATTAAAAAGCCATAATCATAAAATCACAAGTGAAAATTATGACATACTAAGTAATTTTTAATTTTAAATTATGAATTTAAACAGTCAAATTTATGACTTAAATCAAAATTGTGAGATTAAAAATTAGAATTATGACATTACGAAATGATGACATTCTAAGTCAATTGTGAGATGAAAAGTCAACATTATGATTTAAAAAAGAAAATTATGAGATTAAAAAAAGTTAAAATATGACTTTAAAAAAATCTAATTTATAACATACTAAATCCATTGTGAGAAAAGTCAAAATTATGATTTAAAAAAGAAAATTATGAGATTAAAAAAGGTAAAATATGACTAAAAAAAATCTAATTTATAACATACTAAATCCATTGTGAGAAAAGTCAAAATTATGAGTTTAAAAAAATTTGAAATTAGTACTTGATAATAAAATTTTGTAAATGATGACGGAATTTTCCTGTTTGGGTGACTATCGCTTTAAAAAGCCGAAATTATGACAAAAGTCATGATTATGAGATAAAAAGTTGAAATTGGCATGTAATAATTTCGACTTTTTATGTCATAATTATGACTTACCAGAACATGATTTTTCTTTTGTGGCAGAAACGGGCTTCCATGCGAACCGGACATAAAATACGGTGAGTTTAAATGTAAAATATGGTCTTGGTTGGACACTGCGGCTCGTTCAGTGAGAACAAGTCTGAACAACAAGCGTCTCCTCACCTCTAGAGATGTTCCCATGACAATGAGCAAGTCTGCCACTGGGAAGTCTGTGAGGTAGCTGAAGAACTGTGGAGGAAGCTCCTCCCCAAAGAACACAATGTCAGGCTTGATGACTCCTGTACAAGCAGGGCATTTGGGTATTTGTCCTTCCATGATCTCATTCTGTTGGAAGACAACCATAAATCAGAATCTCCACTCATTCACCACCATACCATAATAGATGAGTTGGTCAATGATGGGTTATTCTTATTCCAGGTCCTAAAGTACTGAATCCTAAGATAGAACCGATCTGATCAGACTTACGGTTTTCTGTAAAACTGACAATTAAATCTATGAAAAATTGAGGGGGCCAAAACGTATTAGCGATGTTACCAACATGCTAGCAAACAAGCAATGAGGAATGTGCTAAATCATGCTAGAAACATGCTAGCAAACAAGCAATGAGGAATGTGCTAAATCATGCTAGAAACATGCTAGCAATGAGTTAAATCATGCTAGAAACATGCTAGCAATGTACTAAACCATGCTAACATGTTAAAACATGCTAGAGATGTGCATAATTACGCTAGCAATATATTACAACATGCTAGCAACATGCTAAATCATGCTAACATGTTAAAACATGCTAGAGATGTGCAAAATTACGCTAGCAATATATTACAACATGCTAGCAACATGCTTAATCATGCTAACATGTTAAAACATGCTAGAGATGTGCAAAATTATGCTAGCAATATATCATAACATGCTAGCAACATGCTAAATCATGCTAACATGTTAAAACATGCTAGAGGTGTGCTAAATTGCGCTAGCAATATACTAAATTATGCTAGCAAAGTGCTAAAACATGGTAGCAAACAATATTAACAATGTGCTACAACATGTTAATAACATTTTATTAATATTTTATTTAGTAAAATCTTAAAAGTTATTGCAAACTTTCAGACAAGGCTTTGCTAGGCCAATATTTTACCCCTATTTTCCAGAGAGATGGAGAGATAATCGTTAGATTAGCCGACTAATTGGGGAGGGGGCGGGAGATAATCGTTAGATTAGTCGACTAATCGGGGAAAAAAATAATCGTTAGATTAGTCGGCTAATCGGAAAAATAATCGTTAGATTAGCCGACTAATTGGGGAGGGGGCGGGGAGATAATCGTTAGATTAGTCGACTAATCGGGGAAAAAAAAATAATCGTTAGATTAGTCGGCTAATCGGAAAAATAATCGTTAGATTAGCCGACTAATTGGGCAGGGGGCGGGGAGATAATCGTTAGATTAGTCGACTAATCGGGGGGAAAAATAATCGTTAGATTAGTCGGCTAATTGGAAAAATAATCGTTAGATTAGCCGACTAATTGGGCAGGGGGCGGGGAGATAATCGTTAGATTAGTCGACTAATCTGGGAAAAAAAATTATCGTTAGATTAGTCGGCTAATCGGAAAAATAATCGTTAGATTAGCCGATTAATTGGACAGGGGGGCGGGGTAGATAATCGTTAGATTAGTCGACTAATCGGGAAAGCAATCGTTAGATCAGTCGATTAATTGGACAGGGGGGCGGGGGGGAGATAATTGTTCGATTAGTCGACTAATCGGACGGGGGGGTGGGGGGGGGGGATAATCGTTAGATTAGTCGACTAATCGGGAAAACAATCGTTCGATCGATCCTTTTAGAAATCTTGCTGATTTTCTTCCTTACTTACCCGGAGTTCCTCTCCCTTGTAATCCCTTCGGCAAACCGTGCACGTGGCCGTGGCAAACGTTCCATGCGCCTCCACCAGCATCTTCGGGGGAATGCCAGCCACTGAAATCAGTGAAGCGACAGCTATAAACGATCCACACAGACGCACGCGCACGGTTTCGTCTGAAGTTTCGTTTCGTCGTCACTCACCTCGTTCCAGGCCGTCGATGTTTTGCGTGTACATCCTGAGCAGCTGCCCCTTATCGTGAAGCAGGCGGATGAAGTAGTGTGTCAGATTGGGTTGGTAATTACCTGGATAGAGTTCCTTGGCTAGAGCGAAAAAGGGGTTTGGATTGTGATGGAAGTAATTTATTTCAAATATGGCCTCAGCATAGGGCAGATTGTACTGTTGAAGGTTGTCATAAAGACCGCTGCCGGGCGATCTGTGGGAGAAATGTGATTAGAGGAAAGTCGCGGCCATCTCACGGACGGATTAGAGGACAACCGTGTTTACCTGAAGTCTGGGATTCCACTGGGGGTGCTGATGCCGGCGCCGGCCATCACCACGATTCTTTTGAATTTGCGTTCTCTGATATTTCCCGCAATGTCTTCCAGGGTCTGCTGGTGAACATCGCCACGGCCTCCTCCAAACAGCCCTCTTATGAATGCAGCTCTATCGGGTCAACATGTTGGAAAAATTCACTTTCACCGAGTAATTTCTGTAAAACAAGAAAGGAAAAGAAAGGAAAACGATACTCACGGACAGTAATCGAATTGTGATAGAAATACAGCATTCTTCTTTGCATGTGGGAAATGTGACAAAATCTTTTGGTTTGTGCTTGACAGAACTGAGGATTCTGGGTAAAAAAAAAATAAAATAAACAGTATTACAGAATAATACTTCAAAAACAGCTGTTTTGCTGCTTCTGAGGTAAATTTAACTCACAAAATATTCTATAATTATATATTATAATCTATAAATGACAAAATAACGACATTGGATTTCAATCACAAGAAAATACTTTGTGAAGTAGACAATCCTCTTCTTCTCCATAATAATTTCTCTGTTAAACAGCGTCTGCACACATTTAGTAGAGTGGTTTTAAAGTACAGCATAATGGACTTTGACTTTGTCAAAAGGCGAACATTATTTCGGCGACTTTGTAGTAGTAAATAAACGAAGGGTTGCCAGGTGTGCACAACAAACCCCCTTCCGTCATGACAGCAGAGTCTCTAAATCAGTCAGAGCATTTCCGCGGGAAAACAGCGGATTTGGCAACATCGAGCGTCAGATTGGTGACGCACTTATTACCTTAACATACATATATATACTGCGTTTCCTTCAAATTACGTGTCGGTTGAATAACACCTAATGTGTAATCATTTATATATATATATATATATATATATATATATATATATATATATATATATATATATATATATATATATAATTACATCGATAAAACGCGGTTATCTCATGGTTACTGCAGGAATTTAAATAAGCTTAATGTTTGACTGATTTTAGGTCAAGATTTAAAGTACGTAATTACTACAGTGTTTACGGCTGGAAGTCGTTCGACGGATGCGGAGTCTCTTATGACAAGTTTTTTATATTTTTGTTGATGGAATTGCAATGCTGATAAAATATACGCGAATTTTTTTTTAAATAGATGAGTGGTCAGTAATTTGTTAAAAATATAAACATTAAAAAAATAATTTTTCATTGTGTATGGAAATATGTTTGTAGGCTTGTGTGTGTGTGTGTGTGTGTGTGTGTGTGTGTGTTTAGGTAGTGGTTCATAATAGTTAAATTTTGTTTTCATCCAAAACATGCCCCCTTTGATGACTTTGAAGTTGTAGATTGTAGATTAATTGTGACAAAATTAATTAATAATAATTAATGTTAACAAAATTGTGATTTTGCGGTAATGAAAAGTGGGACTTTAATTTTGCCAGTCGTGCTGTGACGTCACTACGGAAACTCCGCGGACGGTTGGTTCATCAGTCTGAGGAGGAAAGCGAGGTGAGTATTTTACATTGTTTTCAGTTGAATAAATCGATAGAAAACGTTTAAGCATGGTTCAGTTTTTAGTTTATTTATTTTATTTTATTTTTTTACAAATGTGCTCCAGTATCATGGCACTTTTACTAAAGCTGTTTTTTGCATTAATAATGTGAAATGAATGTGGAAGTAATCGCTCCATGTGCAGTGTTTATTTTTCTGAAACATTCATATTGTAGTAAAGCACATTCATACATTTCAGATCATTTCAGTATCTTTTTCTAAAACTTTTTTTAGGTTGTGAGTTTACTCTACATGTTTTTCAATGTTCTCACAGCTCATTTGCTTAGAATGACAATTGACCCGTCGCAAACAGTTTGATTGACAGGCGATCTGACCAATCATAACCCCGAATCCGCCATTCTGTCCATCAAAGCGGTCAGGGGAGTCAGTAGATTAACGTTGGTGAACTTGAATCACGTCTTGAAACAACATTCCTTCTGATGTTCATCATGTTTATTTGATGCTATAAATGAACTAGTATGAAGAGATGGTCACTTCACGAGGAGCTTGACACATTAAAGATACGCTACTTATTGTTTAAACCTCTTTAAAAAATTACAATATTTTAAATATGAAACTGTCGGCCCCACCCTGCTTTCCACATTTTCTATGACATACAAGACAACAAGAATTCCACTCATCTGTGGACATGCCAAGACTGTAGGATCTGCTCTCCTTCTGAATGACACATAAACGCCGATATCTACCTCAGGTGGGGAGAATCCACCCACAGGTATTGCAACAGATCTGGGAGAGTTTAGGAAGGATTGTTCACATGCTGAGGGTGCAAAATGTCTGAAGTTCTGCTTGTTGGAAGTTCGTGCCATGTGGGCTTTGAAGCTGGTAAAGTTACAACTATTAGTGATTCATGAGTGCCATAAGTAATAATTTCATCCGGCTGCATGATAACAGGTGGCAGTATTAAAATGATTTGGTTATTTATTTTCACAGGTTTGGTCCTGTAGTCCTCCATGTCGCACAGCAAATCATGGCGTGAAGCCATAGCAGTTCAATAAACGCTGGAAGTATTCCCAATCAAAGGGGCCAGTTTGGTTCAAGCCATCAAGATTCAAGTCTGGTGTAACAACACATTCTACGTGACGCCGTCATAAAGATGGAGTTTGTCGAAGAGAGTGGAGACGTGTGTGATGCTGACTCATTCAGAGTGAATGATGAAGATGTGGAAGAACAAAGAGGTTGGTGTCCATTGGTAATCACTACTGAGAAGCCGTTAAGGCACATGTGTCAAACTCTGGTCCTTCTGAAACATCTACCTGGAAGTCCGGTGATGTAGGACTGCGACTTTCCAGTTCCCGCTGGATGTACACAGTAAAAACCCCAGAGTTAAATCAACTCTGCTCAGACTACATTTGGTCCCGCTCTAAATAGTGTTAAAGTCACACTGAACCAGAGTTAAAGTTAATGAGATAATTAAGCAATTAATGAAGCGATGATTGAATATTAATGATGAACGCCTGCTGTTAACAAGCAGAATCACTGAAGAATAGAGAAACAAAAGAACTACAACTGACTTCAGCCACAGTCTTAGATGAAATCAACTGAAGATAAAGTTAATGAGATAATTAAACAATTAATTAAGCGATGATTGAACGTTAATGATGAACACCTGCTGTTAACAAGCAGAATCACTGAAGAAAAGAGACTTCAGCCACAGTCTTAGATGAAATCAACTGAAGATAAAAGACATTCAATCTATGAAGAGTGTTACTTTAACTCTATTTAGAGAGGGACCAAATGTTATCTGAGCAGAGTTGATTTAACTCTGGGGATTTTACTGTAGCCTGAACCTCATCGTCGGTCGTATTTTTAAACTCTATTGTTGATTCGAATAGCAAACAATTCTCACAGTAATAGACTTTTAAAAACGGGGGTTGAAATAAAATTCTGGATGAACTAGTCATTTAGCAGACGCTTTTATCCAAAGCGACTTACAAGTGAGGCAATTAGAGCACTTTAGTCATGGTATCGAAGGTGGAGAGAGTGCCGTTTATTCACAATCCCCACTTTCAGTTCCTGCCGGCGTGGGAATCGAACCTGCAACCTTCAGGTTAAAAGCTCGACTCCCTCACCGTTAGTCCACGACTACTAGTCCAACTCAACTAATCAGCATGTTCAGCGCCAAAGTCCTCAGTTCTGAATTTTTGAACTGTTGTATTTATATTGTATTTATTTACCATTATATTTTTTTATAAACAAATGTGACAGTGTAGTGATTTTGTTCTGTTATTTTTAAATATAAATTTACTAAATAGCATGACACAGGTGTTTTTATTCTCTCTTTATTCTCAATAAACAGTAATATACAATTCATTAAGCTAAACAGGACATGTTGCAGATAGGAAATGTTAATGATGAAATTGTCTGGCGCGTGCTATTAACGTCAGCGTACGAATTCGCTCACTCGTTTTCGTTCACTCTTTGCTGATATAGTGCACTCAACTGCCGTGCACTATATAGGGGTTAGTGAACGAGTGGGCGGTTTCAGACACAGCTTATTGCTGTGCTTGTAGTAATTTGCTATTCGAGTCAACAATAGAGTTTAAAAATTCGACCGATGGACCGATGATGAGGTTCAAGCTTTAACAAGCTTTTATGCGGAGGACGAAATCCAGGGGGAACCGGAAAGTCGCGGTCCTACATCACCGGACTACTTTAGACCGCGATGGAAATGCAGACAGCAACAGGTCTGGGGGGGGGGAAAGTTCAAAGACAAATAGTTCCGGGTAATTTTGGTGGAAACGCGGCTGTTTATTTCTAACAAACTTTGTCTTTGATTTTGCATTTGTCCTTCTTGAATTGATTATGTGTTTGTTTTAGAACTGATGGAATTGAGCGAGGAAACCCAGACACGGAATGAAATGGAGAGTCCGGAATCTCCCAATTTCAAAATCGGAGAAATCACTATTTCTTTACAAACAGATGGGGATTTCAATCAAGCTTTCGCATGCCACCATTGTGGAAAGACGTTCTCCCGAAAAGGACACCTGAAGTATCACATAAGAATCCACACGGGTGAGAGACCTTACAAATGCTCTCTCTGTGAGAAGACTTTCACACAAAAAGGCCATCTTGGGGCTCATATAATAACTCACACTGGGGAGAGACCATTCACGTGCCCTCAGTGCGGAAAGGGTTTCATGAGTAAAGGAAACCTTAACGTACACATTAAAATTCACACCCGAGATAGGCCTTTTTCGTGCCTGCAGTGTGGAAAGACTTACATTTGTAAAGGACACCTTAAGGACCACTTACGAAGTCACAATGGTGAGAAGCCTTTTACGTGCCCTCAATGTGGAAAGAGTTTCACACGCAAAGGGAACCTTAACATTCACATTAGATCTCACACAAAAGAGAGGCTGTACACGTGCCCTCAGTGTGAGAAGAGCTTCATATCTAAAGGACACCTGAAGGAACACATAGGAATTCACACTGGTGAGAGGCCTTTTGCATGTCCTCGATGTGGAAAGTGTTTCACACGTAAAGGAAGTCTTAATATTCACATAAAAAGTCACACTAGAGAGAGTCTTTACAGTTGCCCTCAGTGTGGAAAGACTTTCCAAACTAAAGGACATCTTGATGATCACATGAGAATTCACTCTGGAGAGAAGCCATTCACATGTCCTCAGTGTGAGAAGAGTTTCACTCAACGAAGACATCTGAAGCATCACATCAGAATTCACACAGGTTAGAGGCCTTTCTCGTGCCATCTGTGGGGCACAAAGTCTCAAATTTCACTCTGGAGAAAAGCCATTTGGCTGTGATGAGTTTTGGAGTCACTGCTGAAAAGACACCTGAAAACGCATTCAAATTAGCAGCCTTATTCGTGCTCTGTTTGTGGGAAAAGTTTCCTATTTCTGGACTATTGTAAAGAGCACCAGGGAAATCATAGCGGCGTAAAGTCTCACCTTTGCTCTGAGTGTGGAAATACCTTCGTGAGAGCCAGAGCGGCACAAAAGTGCAAAAACCGTCCAAGTGCTCACATTGTGGAAAGGGGTTCACTGAGTCTGGAAACCTGACAAAACATAAGATGGAGAGCAGCCGTACCACTGCCTTTCATGTGGGAGGAGATTTAGACAATCACATAGTCTACTGACTCATATGGAAAAGCGCTGTCCACAAGTGGTCACGGTGAACAACCTACAGGATTCGGTTCCAAGCACATTGTGTGAAATTCAGAGGAACCCGACAATGGCAACAGCATATCTTGGTTCTGTGAAACAGAAAAAAATTACTCGTGTTTCGAGCAGAAACTAAGCAACCTTGGCATCTGCTTTCTCACTCTCTCTGAAAGCTTTTCCAACATCAGAGGCTGATTTATACATCGAGTGTACACCGTAGCTACAGCGTAGGCTGTGTGTAGCACGTGTACCCTGATGTGCACCCCTTCAAAAATCTAACATCACGTCAATTCTACGTGGACCTCAAGCGCTGTGATTGGTCTGCCAGAACCCCTCCCTCAGGTCAAAAATTGGCCTGGAGAAGAGCGAGCGTTTTCAACTTCCATAGGAATGAAAAACGCTTTGTTTCATGGGACACTCGCCGTCAAAACTGTAACAAAGTCGTTGCCTATTTGCCGCCATCACTACTGAAGCTGCTCTGACAACGTACGTGACAAGCTGCTTTTTCTTCGCCTGTTGCCTTGATACTCAACATGTCTGTGGACACTGCCTACTAGTGGTCGACGCAGAAGTAGAAATGAAAACGGACACATAGCCTATGGCTATTTGAGCATCATGAGTGTATACGTCCCTTATATGAGTATCATGAATAGACACGCCCCCTATTTGAGCATCATGAGTTTATACGTCCCTTATGAGTATCATGAGCGGATACACCACCATTTGAGCATCATGAGTATATACGCCCCCTATTTGAGCATCATAAGTATATACGCCCCCTATTTGAGCATCATGAATAGATACGCCCCTATTTGAGCATCATGAATAGATACGCACCCTATTTGAGCATCATGAGTATAAACGTCCCTTAAATGAGTATCATGAGTGTATACGCCCCCCATATGAGCATCATGAGTGTATACGCCCCCCATTTGAGCATCATGAGTGTATACGCCCCCCATTTGAGCATCATGAGTGTATACGTCCCTTATATGAGTATCATGAATAGACACGCCCCCTATTTGAGCATCATGAGTTTATACGTCCCTTATGAGTATCATGAGCGGATACACCACCATTTGAGCATCATGAGTATATACGCCCCCTATTTGAGCATCATGAATAGATACGCCCCTATTTGAGCATCATGAATAGATACGCCCCCTATTTGAGCATCATGAGTATAAACGTCCCTTAAATGAGTATCATGAGTGTATACGCCCCCCATATGAGCATCATGAGTGTATACGCCCCCCATTTGAGCATCATGAGTGTATACGCCCCCCATTTGAGCATCATGAGTGTATACGTCCCTTATATGAGTATCATGAGTGTATATGCCCCCCATTTGAGCATCATGAGTGTATACGTCCCTTAAATGAGTATCATGAGTGTATATGCCTCCCATTTGAGCATCATGAGTGTATACGCCCCCCATTTGAGCATCATGAGTGTATATGCCCCCCATTTGAGCATCATGAGTGTATACGTCCCTTAAATGAGTATCATGAGTGTATACGCCCCCCATTTGAGCATCATGAGTGTATACGCCCCCCATTTGAGCATCATGAGTGTATATGCCCCCCATTTGAGCATCATGAGTGTATACGCCCCCCATTTGAGCATCATGAGTGTATACGTCCCTTATATGAGTATCATGAGTGTATACGCCCCCCATTTGAGCATCATGAGTGCATACGTCCCTTATATGAGTATCATGAGTGGAGACACCGCCATTTGAGCATCATGAGTGGATACGGCCTCTTTTTGAGCATCAGTTGCTTTCTGCACATTTAAGATTTGCGCTTTTTGTCACAGTCCCAGAGCCACTACTGTTAACACAAATAAATAAATTTTTAATGTACTTGTTTCAGCGCCGTGCATATCATTGTCCAAATAAAACAAAATCCTTGAAATGATTGACTGCTGCAAATTTTAAGTAGAAGAAGCATTCATTTCTTTTTCAGTAGTTTCAGAGTCTGTGATGTATATCATTATTGAGAAAACTGTGATGAATATTTCATTATCTCGCCCAACCCCCATTAGTGGCCTTAAAACCAAGGCCACTAAGTGTAGTATCAATTTACTGAGTGCAGAGAGCAAATATTTTCAGTGGAGAGTTTTAATGGTGTATAAACATTGTATTCAGCATGGTTGAGGTAATCATGTAGTGTTATTCTTGAGGATTTCGGTGCAGTGTTATTTAATCTGTTCCAGTTTATTACCACATTGCAAACTGGAGCCTGAAAGTCCCCTTCAATAACACCAGGTGGAGCAGCTGCAGATTTTCATTGTGTTTTGGCTTAAAGGGATAGTTCACCTAAATAGGAAAATTCTGTCATCATTTATTCACCCTCATGTGCTTCTAAACCGGCATGATTGTTTTTTGTTCTGTTAAACATAGATACACCGAGAAATATGTTATTCGTCCATACATATGGAAGTCAATAGTCAACAAAACTGGACATTCTTCAAAATAAGTCATTGAACTACATGCAGGCGACTAAATGATGACAGAATTTTATTTTTTTAGGCTGAACCATCCCTTTAAGCAAAGACTTTTAAGTCTTTTGAGAACTGTTTATAATTTGACTGCTTGCTTTTATTTTATTATCAACTTTCTCATAAACCTCAGCATTTTAATAAACCAATACAGATTAAAATTTGGTCTGTAAGCTATATATATATATAATATAATATAAAAACTTTAACTTCTTCCTGAGTCTCTCCATCAGTGTCGACTCCGGTTTGAACGATGTAAGGACGAACACAGCCTGCGTGAGATTCTCCAGCTTTGTTGTTGTTGAGCTGTTAAAGCTCCGCCCACTTCTGGAAAGGGGGCGGGAGCAGCCGCTCATTTGCATTTAAAGCGACGCGCGCACAAAAGTGGCGTGTTTTTGCTCACACCCAAATTTTATTAGCTAAAATAAATGATCTGTGGGGGATTTTGAGCTGAAACTTCACAGACACATTCTGGAGACACCAGAGACTGATATTACATCTTGTTAAAGGGGCGTTATAGATACACTTTAATGTTAGTTGCCAATTGTATCCAATTCTTTTTTGTTTGCAGTGATGCTTCCACTTGTCAAACTACTAACATAAATTACCAATGTTCGTCTTCATGTCAGATATTTTATAGTCAGTTGCAATTGTTGGGTGTTTGTTAGTCTCATCCATGTGAAAGCTCTCCCAATGAAGTCCATTGGGGGCAGGAACACATTGATTGAAAGCCCAATGTCAAATAATCAGATATTTTTTCTCACGCAACAGACACTGCCACTGAACAGTGCCAGTTCGAGCGGGACTCAAAGCGGCTGTTTAATAATCTTATTTATAGTCCTGTTTCTGCATATGCATATTGTATAACCTCTAAAGAAAGCGGTTCTTTCAACATCGGTTCCCATGAGCATTAATTTGAAACTGATCCAAGAATACATCTCATCTTTTTTGTCTGACGAAGGTGAACGTATCTTAAAAGTTACCTGTCAACGTACCTTCCTTTTTATGTATTCGATTTTTCTCTGACGCGTCTTAAAAATGACACTTTAGAATGCGTTAATACCAGTAAATGAGGTGCCGCATAACGCTTTCTTTTAGTTATTTTGTATTAAATATATAAAGTGTATCAGATTAAAAAACATCAGTGAGCAAAACAAAGTTAGAAAGTACTCCTCTCTCTCTCTTTCTATTTAACTCCATGTGACGACAAATCTGTGCAATTATGCACTGGTTATTGCATTTTAAATGCCATGAGATTCTATAATACACTCGCACTTGAAATCTGACGTTTGGTGTAGGGCTGAAAAACAAATTGCATTATGCTGTTATCATTAGAGGGAAGGGGTTTCATGGAAATGGATAATTAGGTAAGCCATTGTATGCATATGAGTTTCTTAGCCTCTATCCCTTTAAGAACAGCAAGGAGAGCACGAGTGGGGGAGGGGAATGGGTTGGGGTGGAACAGTCCAGTAATGAGCATATTCTACAGACACTCAGCATCATATGGCTCCAGACCATCATGGATACACACCTTTAAATATGCACATAAACATGAAGCAGGCGAGGACCGAAGAGCAGGACTGAACCGATTCTGACGCTTTTAACCTGAGAGAAGCTTCACCTCTACACCACAGCAGGAGCGCAGAAGGGAGAAGAGAGCGAGAGGGAGCAGCGTTAGGAATGCTGTGCCAGATTGATCTTATTTAACGCGTTTTTATGCAAGGAAATAGCGTCGAAAACATGATCTAGCGGGAGGCCGTGACGCCGTCAATGCTTCCAGCCACAGATGCCATCTGCGTTTTTGTGGTACGTTTGGGGGCCGTGTAATGTCTGATTGAGTGTATCAATGCTGCTGCTGTGTGGATCTCTTCAGCTGTGGAAAAAAACTAGGCCTTGTTTGCCTGCTGATCTCCACGCAGGGAAGGCGGAACGCGGCTGTGTGCCTCAGCCTGTCGGGAGCGTGCGGAGAGGAAGGGAGAAGCTCGTTGGAAGTAGCATGCACGATAAAGACGTCCGTGAGCGAAGGCCGCGCGCAAACCGGCGGGAGCTCTAACACCAGGATGGTAGCCTGGTAAATTCTTTTTCGCCCCCTTTTTTTCTATACAAACGAAGTCTACTTGAACCAAGGGAGGAATATCGCTGGAACACTTCCTGCCTAAGTTGATCGCAGTCTTCCTTTTTTTTTTTTTTTTTTTTTTTGCATTTGTTTTCCACTTGACATTCTGAAGATTTGCCAAAACCTGTTTCATGCATGTCCACTGGAGGCAGGTTTGACTTTGATGATGGGGGGTCGTACTGTGGAGGGTGGGAGCAGGGCAAGGCGCACGGCCGAGGGGTCTGCACGGGCCCCAGGGCCAGGGGGAGTACGCGGGGGCCTGGAGCCATGGGTTCGAAGTTCTCGGAGTTTACACTTGGCCCAGCGGGAACAGTTACAGAGGAACCTGGGCGCAGGGCAAGAGGCACGGCATCGGGGTGGAGAGCAAAGGGAGGTGGGAGTACAAGGGGGAGTGACACAAGGGTTCAAGGGGAGGTATGGGAAGTTGGAAAGCACTAGCAGTGGCTCCCGGTATGAAGGCACATGGAGCAATGGCTTACAGGATGGATATGGCTCGGAGACCTACTCGGATGGAGGTGAGAATCGACCGATAGCTAACACTAATGGAATGTATATTTGTGCATACAAGCACGATTCCCATCAGTTAAAGCTTCATTTGGTCGAATGCTGAATGCTGGGTTAAAAATGGACACACTAAAGCATTTGGGTTGTTTTAACCCAGCGGTTGGGTTAAACACGCTGGGTAGTTTTAAAAATGACTACATTGCTCGCGTAAGATTAACCCAAATAAATGTTTGCCTTTTGATTGTTATTGTATGATTAGCTAGTAATTGTGTGTCTGATTTTTAATTTCCGACCTATTTTGGGGTCATTTTAAACCAGACATATAGTCATTTTTAAACAATAGTTGGGTTAAATAAACAGGTTGGGCAAACATTTAACTCAACCAATGGGATAAAACAACCCAATTGCCCAACAACTTGGGTTGTTTTAACCCAAACTGCCTCGGGCAGTTTTATTTAACCCGACTATTGCTTGCTTGAAATGAACCCAAAGTATGTTGGAAATGAACATTTATTAACAATAAACATTCATTAAAATGTTAAACAATAGTTGGGTTAAATAAAACTGCCAGGCAGGCTGGGCAAACATTGAACCCAACCCAGTTTGCTGGGTTTGTGCATTTTCAACCCAACTTGGGTTGTTTTATAAATTAGGCAGATTCCTGAAATAAAACCAATGGAAAAGCACTGATCTTTGCAAGTGCATGAGCAAACACACATATGATCTGTGATATCAGAGTCAGAGGAGACAACAACCGAAAGCTCAGTAATATTCTACAGTAGATTTCATTATTAGCACAATAACATGCTCCACGGCCAGGATCAAATTTCACCAGATGAACTACAATTTACAGCACAGACGCCTCTGTACAGTAAATTGCCATGGAAACCGACCGACAGCGGGTCATTGTGTCACTGGGGACTCGGTGCTCGCTGATTGGCTGTTTCACGTTCTTGTGACTTGCCACGGTGATTAATGCGGAAAATAGTGCAACTGTGATTCGGGCGTGAATCGCACGCGGACGTTTGTGTCACCAGAACTCACCAGGACTGTGACGTTTAGCCAAAGCACCCAACAACAGCGAGAGAACGGAACATTTCAGCACCCTGGACAGTGACTGTCTCTAACAACGAACGCGCAACTTCTCATGTGTTCGAAAACGTGATGTCATCTTCTCTCGAACGTTCTAAAGTAGTTTAAAACATCGTGATTGACATGACGCGTCACTTCCGATACTGAGACTGGAAAAATAGGAGAGTGGTCATGTATTTACTGACATAATCGTATCATAACTCAGCGAGGTGTAAAATAAATAAACTATACGTGCACATGAAAGTATTACCACATTTTCTGTTAATATTAATACCTTTTGGCAATGTATGGATATTTTCTTCTGATGCAATGTAAATTTGCAACCATCAATGGTGTATTATTAATAACTGCATTTAAAATGCGATAATAATAACAATACACCAAAAAAACAAAAAAAAATGAAGTGAAGGAGACATGTTTGGTCACATGCTGTGATTGTGAGATTAAATGTGAATGTGTTCAGTTTTAATGCAATCTTGTAAATTCAATAACTCAGAGACCAACAAATCTGTGCGTTATGCATAAACAGGGTTTTTGAGTAACGAAATACAAGAAACTTAGTTACGTATTTAAAATACTAAATCTGAGTGACTGTATTTCATTTTAAATGTGTGGTAATCAGATTACAGTTCCATCTGAAAAGTGTTTTAGATTACCAAAGTGATTACTTTGAGTTTTAATGTCATTTAAACAGCGATTGGTGATTCTCTGACTCTGACCGTCTGAAAAAGACGAGTTCAGTTTCATGTTTTGGGAGTCATTTTATAATTCACTCGTCACTGCGACTTTTTCTCACAATTTTTTTGTTTGTGTTTCACAATTCTGACTTCTTTCTCTCAGAATTGCGAGATATAAACTTGCAATACTGACTTTTTTCTTGCAATTGTGATTTTAATATGTGAGTTTATATCTCATAATTCTGACTTTATAACTCACAATTGCAACTTTACATCACGCAATTCTTAGGGAAAAAGTCAGAATTGTGAGATAAAAACTCACAATGATCTTTTTTGTGTTTGTTTCACACTTATTAGTGTTCCAAAGTATTCTAAAGTATTTAGATGAAGTGACTAAACTTGAGTAATGTAACGAAATACGTTACAAATGACTTTTTACAGCATGTATTTTGTAATCTGTAGTGAAATACATTTTAAAAGTAACACACCCAGCCCTGTGCATAAATGACAAAGTCCACATATTTTCTGTGTGTCAGGCATGTGTAAAAGCCTTTTTGTCTGATGTTGGGAGGTTTTCCAGACCGTATTGATGACAGTGACGGCAGTGCATCAGATACAGTCGTAGTAAGAAAGCAATGAGGCTGATGGCACAGATGAAGTGTGGAAGTAAGGCATTTTGGTACATTATCCTCTGCTAATTTGGAAGATCTGATCCATACCACGACCGAAGGTCAGGACAGATCCAAAAATGATGAGTAAACCGGTCAAAAAAATCTTGAGTTACAATCATTGATTTGGAATGCCAAGAAAGCATGGTTTCACTATTTTCCAGGCAGTCTGAATTTTGACACTTTCACACGCAAAAAGTGTTTTTTGACCTTTTAGGACGGAGAAAATGCATATGAATGTGTGTGAAGTTTCAGACAATTTGAAAAAAAAAAAAAACTAATGTTGGGAAACAATTTTAGCCTTAAATATAAAGTCATTGATATAATTAATCATTGACATAATTAGTCCCGTAAGCCCGGAATATTAATACCCGGAATAATTTGTCCCAGGAACCTGTTGCTGTCTGCATTTCCATTGCGGTCCGAAGTATCGTGAAGATTAGACAAATTAGCTTAGGATTCTTTGCAACTTTCCAGTTCCTGCTGGATTTCATCCTCTGCATATAAACTTAAGTGAAGTCATTTTGACAACTCTTACTGTACGAACCACCAGATTACAAAATACATACAATTTGTAACGCATTTCGTTAGATTATCCAAGTTTTGTACTTTAATCTAAATACTTAAGAATACTAATAAGTATGTAACACAGAAAAAAAGGTAATTACGAGTTTTTATCTCACAATTCTGACTTTTTTTCTCAGAATTGACTCTTCGCCGGCAGTTTGATTGACAGGCGATCTGACCAATCATAACCCCGAATCATTTTGTCGGTCAAAGCGGTCAGGGGAGTCAGTAGATGAACGTCGGTGAACTTGAATCACGTCTTGAAACAACATTCCTTCTGATGTTCATTCATGTTTATTTGATGCTATAAATGAACTAGTATGAAGAGATGATGGAGGAGCGACAGCGACAGCTTTATTGTTTAAACTTCTTTAAAAAATTGCAATATTTTAAATATGAACATGAATGTGTGGCGTGAGAGCGCATGACTTGTTGCTGTTTATATTAACTGCCCGTCACGGTTTACATTAATGTGCAAATGAAATAAACGAGTAATCACTTTGGTAATCTAAAAATATGCTTCGAATGTCACTGTAATCTGATTACCACCCATTTAAAATGTAACTGTAATGAAATACAGTTACTAAGTTACATGTATTTCGTTACTCCCCAACTGGTGGTCAACCAATCAAAATGCAATCCCACCCCCCCTTTGAAAAAGTACTACCTAGTGAGCAGGGGGAAATTTTGACCCGTTTAGACCCTGGTTTTAGGATCAAACCCACATTGTGCAATAGATAAGTATATTAAAAAAAAAACAAAAAAAAAAACCTTTCCTTCCCTTTTCCCTTCCTACTCTAGCTTATGGTACTGAGCAATGTATGAAACTCATACTGTGAGCACTTCCTGTGTTATTTGCCAATTCATGAAGAATCGCTTGTTTGTTTTCCTCACTTGTAAGTCGCTTTGGATAAAAGCGTCTGCTAAATGACTAAATGTAAATGTAAATGTATTAACTTTGCTCCATCCCTGTTTCTTTCGCAGGCACGTACCAGGGCCAGTGGTTGAGTGGCATGCGTCATGGCTACGGAGTGCGACAGAGTGTGCCTTATGGCATGGCGGCCATCATCTTCTCCCCTATGTGCACCTCCATAAACTCCCTACGATCCGATCACAGCGAAGGCGCCCCCTCTCCAGAAGACGGCTCTGGTGTCGGCGGGGTCACCGGCAGTCCGGTGGGGCGCAGTGGCTTTGTGCTTTGCGCTCACAGTGAAGCAGACAGGCACAGGAAGAGGAAAGGCCGCTTCCGACAATCCATACTGAGCGGTTTGAAGTTGCGGAGGTCTGAGTCCAAGAGCTCGCTGGCCAGCCAGTTAAGCAAGCAGAGTTCCTTCTGCAGCGAGGCGGGCATGAGCACCGTCAGCTCCGCCGCCTCGGACATCAACTCCAACGTCAGCTTGGGTGAAGCGGAGGCAGGGGGCAGCGTGGATGCCACCGTCACCGAAACGTACGCTGGCGAATGGAGGAATGACATGCGATCCGGTTGGGGTGTGAGCCACCGCTCGGATGGACTTCACTATGAAGGTGAGTGGTTCGGGAACAAGCGGCACGGCTACGGCTGCACCACCTTTCCAGATGGAACCAAGGAAGAGGGCAAATACAAGCAGAACGTTCTGGTGAGCGGCAAGCGGAAAAACCTGATACCGCTCCGCACCAGCAAAATCCGCGAAAAGGTGGATCGTGCTGTGGAGGCTGCCGAGAAATCCGCGGACATCGCCAAGCAGAAGGCGGAGATTGCGTTGTCCAGGTGAGATATAAAGAGGATTTAGCATGGGAGTGCAATTTTGTGGGTGACTGAGATTTGAGCGAGACACAAAGTTGAAATGCTGTTGAATCTCTCTTTGCAGGATGAGCCATGCCAGAGGAAAAGCAGAGGCTGGAGAGGGAGTTGCACAGAGAGCCCTGGAGGAGTGTCGTCTAGCCAGGGCTATAGCCAAAGAACTTTCCCCTTCTTTCCATCACTATGGGAACGGTCAGTCAAAAAAAGACATAACTAAGTACTGCCACAGAATCATTGAGCACTGCATCTGTAATGCAGAATGCAACTCTTACTATATTACATTCATTTATACTACAATTAAAGGATTAAAATTTACTGATAATTTACTCACCCTCACGTCATCCAAGAAGTTTATGCCTTTTTGTCTTCAGTCGAAAGGATTTTTCTCCATATTTTCTCCAAGACTCTATATGATCCCAGACGAGGAATAAGAGAAACCATCGGACATTATCTAAAAAAAAAAAAAAATGGACACACCGAAGCATTTGGGTTGTTTTAACCCAGCGGTTGGGTTAAATGTTTGCTCAACATGCAGGGTCGTTTTAAAAATGACTACATTGCTCGCGTAAGATTAACCCAAATAAATGTTTGCCTTTTGATTGCTATTGTATGATTAGCTAGTAATTGTGTGTCTGATTTTTAATTTCCGACCTATTTTGGGTTCATTTTAAACCAGACATATAGTCATTTTTAAACAATAGTTGGGTTAAATAAACAGGTTGGGCAAACATTTAACTCAACCAATGGGATAAAACAACCCAATTGCCCAACAACTTAGGTTGTTTTAACCCAAACTGCCTCGGGCAGTTTTATTTAACCCGACTATTGCTTGCTTGAAATGAACCCAAAGTATGTTGGAAATGAACATTTATTAACAATAAACATTCATTAAAATGTTAAACAATAGTTGGGTTAAATAAAACTGCCAAGCAGGTTGGGCAAACATTGAACCCAACCCAGTTTGCTGGGTTTGTGCATTTTCAACCCAAGTTGGGTTGTTTTAACCCCAGAGATTTTTTTTAAAAAAATAGGCAGATTCCTGAAATAAAACCAATGGAAAACCACTGATCTTTGTAAAAAATTAGTAAAAAAATGATATACTTTTTAACCGCAAATGCTCGTTTTGCACTGGTCTGGCGCGATGCATCATGCATTACGCAGGGCTGGGTGGGTTACTTTTAAAATGTATTTCACTACAGATTACAGAATACATGCTGTAAAAAGTCATTTGTAACGTATTTCGTTACATTACTCAAGTTTAGTAACTTCATCTAAATACTTTAGAATACTTTGGAACACTAATAAGTGTGGAACAAACACAAAAAAGATCATTGTGAGTTTTTATCTTTATCTTTTTTATCAATTTTGACTTTTTCCCTTAGAATTGTAATTTAAAGTTGCAATTGCAAGTTATAACGTCAGAATTATGAGATATAAACTGACAATATTGAGAAAAGTCAGAATTATGACATTTAACTCACATACTAAATTCAAAATTGCAAGAAAAAAAGTCAGTATTGCAAGTTTATATCTCCCAATTTTGACTTTATAACTTGCAATTGTGAGTTTAAATCTCGCAATTCTGAGAAAAAGAAGTCAGAATTGTGAAACACAAACTCACAATTGTGAGGGAAAAAACAAATTGTGAGAAAAAGTCGCAGTGACGAGTGAATAATAAAATGACTCACAAAACATGAAAACAGTGGAAAACATGAAACTGAACTCGTCTTTTTCAGACGGTCAGAGTCAGAGAATCACCAATCGCTGTTTAAATGACATTAAAACTCAAAGTAATCACTTTGGTAATCTAAAACACTTTTCAGATGGAACTGTAATCTGATTACCACCCATTTAAAATGTAACTGTCATGAAATACAGTTAGTCAAATTTTGTATTTTAAATACGTAACTAAGTTACTTGTATTTCGTTACTCCACAACCCTGGCATTACGCGATCGTGTTGGAAAGGTCTCGGAAAGGTGACGTAGGTGGGAAAGTATCGTGGTAGGGGCGAAAAACTCCATCTCATTTTCTCCTCCAACTTCAAAATCATCTGACATGGTTACTTTACCTTTTTTTGTAAAGGGCGTTTGACTTAGTCTTTGCCTGTTTGCTTTATAAACACTGGATCGGTACTTGCCCCTACATCACATGGGATCATGTAGATCCTTTTAAGCTGCACTGAAACTGACATTTGAACCCGTTGAACCCCAGAGAACTCCACTATATGGAGAAAAATCCTGGAATGTTTTCCTCAAAAACCTTCATTTCTATTCAACTAAAGAAAGAAAGACATGAAAATCTTGGATGACAGTAAATTATCAGGGCGTTTTAATTCTGAAGTGAACTAATCCTTCAACACTCCACCAAATACTTGTTTAAAAAAAGGAGTATATGAAACGGTGTCAACATCTGAAGCGCCGTCAGAAAGCCACGTCTCAGACAGCGTGTGAACACTAATACGAGTCGTCTTCCTGCATTTGAATGGACAAATGCACACAAATTATATCAAAAATGCCAACTTGATCACATGGAAAAAATGTACCTGTGGTACAAACGGAAAATACGTACCAACACATACATATCACTGCCGTTTACAACAGAAATAAACACTAGAGGCGGTAAAACAGCAAGCACTTTTAATCGTCATACACAGTTATGGTTACAGGGTCACATTATGGATTAATAAACATTTGTTTTATGCAAGTACATGATTCGTAAACAAATACATTTTGGACTTTGCATCGCTTCAACAGCTCCACGAGCTTCGCTGTTCTGATGTAACAAACTGTTTAGATCATTGTTCTATTGTATTTATCTGTGCTATTGTTTATGATTTGATCGTTTGTTTCTTATTTGTGAAAATTCCGAGATTTTCAAAACACATGATGGTATGCATTCCTTAAAGTGACCATGTCTCGATATTTCCATTCACTAGGACTGGAATGCCAGAGACCAAAGCATCAGGACAGGAAAGAGAAAGACCTGGAGGTGGTCTCCACTTGCACAGACAGCCCTGAGCTCTGCACACCAGACACAACACCCCCAGTCCAGACGCCTGACCTGAGCCCCGTTCTGAGCAGCCCCCCTTCGCCCCCCTGCAGCCCACCTACTCATCGCTCGAGGAACGCTTGTTTCATGCGGCAGAGTGCTGTGGACGAACAAGGAGGGGCCGAGATTCAGGTACTGGTGGAAGGTAGAGGCATGGACACCATGAGAGCCGGGGCCAACAACTGGACCGCTGAAATGTATCCTCACAGAAGGGGAAGCAAAGGGGAGAGCAGTCGCTCCACAACGCCATCCCTGCTGGAAGAGGAGATCGGCCACATTAACGGCCATGAGAACTCCTCGGCTCATCACCCATGGGAGAACGGCTCCTCTAATCACAAGCCCATCGAGCATATGGCTCCTGAGAAGGTGTGGGATCAAAAGCCCTGGAAACATCCAAAATCCAAGGATCATACAATTTCCAGGGAACGAGAGCGGGAGCATAAACCATCCAATCACAACTCTGTTGATTGCGACTCTTCCAAGTTCAAACCACAGGTGCACATCTATTCCAATCACAAGTCCACGGGTCATAATTTATCCAATCACAAGACCAATCAGCATGCTTCCTCCAATCACAAACCAAAGGAGTTTATTTCTGCACACGAAAAACCACACGTTTCTTACCATTATAACCCCCAAGAGCATGTTTCCTCCTATCACAAACAACACGAGCATGTCCACTTCAACCACAAGCCAAGAAAGTCCTTTACCAATCACACGATCGGTGAGTCTAGCTTGAACGCATACCAGCTGTCAGACCGCGGAGCCAACAACTCCACACTGGAATGGACTGTTGAAAACAATTCCCAGTGGATCCCTTCCCATTCACATCTGCAGGAGAAAGAAGGGGAAAACGATTATCGGGTTGAAATGAGGTTCCAGCCCCTAGACTCCATTTCCCAACAGAACTTTGGCTCTGGCATGAAAGGCTCGGGTCTCCAAGGGCACAATTTGCAGAGACTACGTCAGCGAAACCACGAAGGCAAAGAATGGGGTCTTGCTGCCAGGGAAGGTTCCATGGACTCTGTACAGATGCTCGACACCTTGAATGTTGGGGTTGACGTGGAGGAATGGCCTTTGCAACGGGACATTACTCTTTCGCCCCTTTAACGTCTTCTCCAGAACCACTGGACCCAGAAGTAGAGCATCTGAACCTGATAAAGGCAAACTCAGTAAGTAAACCGCATGACAACCTCTGGGAATGAAAGGAAGACAATGTTTTGGATGCCAGCGGTCTCAAACTTATCTGCCCTGCAGAGTTTTGCTCCAACCCTAATTAAACACACCTGATCCAGCTGATAAAGGTCTTCAGGATTACTGGAAACTTCGAGGCAGGAGCTGGTTGGAGCTAAACTCTGCAGGACCAGGAGCTCCAGGAGCTGAGTTTGACAGCCTTATGCTGTCATTTAATGGAGCATTACTTTTAGGTTCAGGTATTAAACATCACATTCAGTTTCCACATAAACCTTTCAAGACAGAAATACCATGAGGTATTTAAGCGATGATTTATAATTCAGCAGAAGCCATAAGGCAATGTGACTTAAAAGGGTTAGTTCACCCAAAAATGAACGTTATCTAATGATTTCCTCAAGCCATCTTAGGTGTAAATCACGATCTTCTTTCAGAGGAACACAATCAGAGATCATATCATGGCTCTTCAAAGCTGTATATTTGAAACATTTGCACATTTGAAGCCCCCAAAAATGCATCCATCCATCATAAAAATAATCCATCCAGGGGGTTCTTCTGAAGGCCTTCTGAAGCAAATCGATGGGTTTTTGCAAACTTTATCAACTAAAATAACTAGCTTCCGGCAGACCATGGAACCATATGGATTATTTATATGATGGATGGGTGTATTTTTGGGGGCTTCAAAATCTCGCCCTCCATTCACTACAATTATAAAGCTCGGAAGAGCCAGGATATTTTTAAATATATAGTCATATTCACCTAGGATGGCTTGATAGTGAGTAAATCATGGGATCATTATCCTTTAACTTTATTTTTACACAATTGCGTTTAGTTGCTCAGTTTCTGATGCAGGACTACACCACCCATAATTAAGAGAGAGCGCCACCATGTGGTCACTCAGAAGTGACCGCTCAAGCCCTGGGTGTACTTCGTTATATTCACATGTACGTGAGTTACGAGCACAGTCGCCTTGGAAAGTACACTGCATTCGTACACATACACAGGCGTTCGACGCATGCGCGGTTTTGTGCAATCTCTCGCCATAAGTTACAGCCATATAAACGTCTTTGTATTCTTTCATGCTTGAATTGTACGAATAAGTTAAGCTCTTCACACAGTCTAGTCTATGTGGGCCTCCATTGTCGCTGTAGCTCGCATGTGTTCCGGTCTGTTCTGTTTTCGACTACCTTGTGAATCGATGCCCCCAGGGAACTATACTTTTGGGCTTTACTCCCATAAAGCATTGTGAATGACACAATTGATCAATTTGGAACACAAAAATATTTGTTATAATTTTTCAATTCCAATCGAGGAAATGAATAGGATAAATACTTCTGGAATTCAGGCTGATGAAAAAAACGGTGTCACTGTTGCGTACTGAGTGGTACAAGGAATACCACTGTGATTAATGTGATACTTTTTAACGGTTTAAACACACCTGTGATATGACTGAAAGCATTTGATTGTGCAATACAATATTTCTAACGGCGATATCTTGCTCTCTTTCTACAGGGCTCCAGCTCTATCCTGGTGGTCTTGGTGATATTACTCAACATCGGTGTAGCCATTTTGTTCATTCATTTCTTTATTTAATCATACGGCCTCTAGAATGTCAATAACAGCATTGATTATCATCAAGAGTAAGATATGCACACTTAGCACCACTTCTTAATGTAAGGAACCCAAAAATTACAGTAGTAAATGTCTGTGTACGTTGGGCAAGTCCATGTAAATTGTAAACTTCTTTTATGGTTCAATTTATTATATAAATCCATTAGTTAACTTTGCTTACTTTTTTCCTCCATTCATAATAAAGGTCCATTTACAATATTCTGTAGATCTGAAGTATTACGCACATTTAGGTTTTTAAATATACGGCTCGTCTGATATGTTTTACCACATCTTTTAACGGTTTCAAAAGATTATTTCACTTGTTTTCTTTTCAAACGCACATCACGCCTGGGACATTATCGAGACTCTGAAGAGATGGTCTTGTGGTTTCATGTACTATGATATAGTTGATGTAAGGTGCAGTTCACACTAATATATAACCAACCAGTCTGAGATCACACACCCTCCCACTGTATCCCAGGGTACGGCCCTAAACGATCGCTGCAGACGCTCATTTCATCCATTCAAAACGACTGATTCCAACTCATCTACATACCCAGATTCGACACACCTATAGGTCTGTGGTAACAGCTGTCTTCAAGGGCTTCATCATTCTCACACCGTTTGAACCAGATAAGCCTGCAGAATTCTTTCCACGCTTATAGCAATCACTGAATTTCAGCACAATCCAGTCGTGTAGTTCGTTATGATTCACCGAATGCACATGGTTCACCACGCGAAAGTTTTCTCACGCTCCACATCGCATCCGCTATGAGGCATACAAGTACAACAGAGGTGCGGCGGTGGTCGAGTATTCCGGCTCATACTCGACGATGAAGTTCGAGACTGTTTTCAATATATATTATTCTATACTACTGAACATATTTTAACAAGTTTGCAAGATATCATTGATATGCTGAGTGCCTTTTTTAATTGAGAAACCTTCCCAGCGAGCAGTCACGTACAGTGACCGCTCGTACAGAGGTCACGTGAATCGGTTTGTCTCTTATCCCACCCAACCTTTGAACAAATCAAGTTGGCTTAAGAACTGAGCCTAAGCCTGTGGAGATTTTTACAGCATGTTTGTTAGCCTGTTCTCTTCCGCTGTTACTCTGTGTGATTTTTCTGCCTGTCTCTCTGTCCAGCAACTTAGATAACAATTGGGACTGAAAGCAGTGTAAAAAATACCAGCTTATGTTTCTCAGTGGGACCTGACTGACATTAACTAAATTAATGAATGATAAACTGCTATTGTATATTTTATACTACTCATCCAGTGATACCATGTTGTGAGATCATTGCATGCCTAAGCATGCCCTTTCTTACGCAATGATTTATGAGATTGTTTCCAAGTTATGTGGAAAATTAATAAAATGTTTGAGGTTATGTTGTGGCTCGTGGTTTTCACAGGAAAAGCTTGCAATTTTTATACTGACCCGTCAAAAAGACATTAAATGAGGAGACGAGCCACTCGTGTGTGTGTGAAAAATGCTAATGATCAATATGGAGGCTTACGGTTCATATCCCCCTGCGGTCAATCATTACAACTCATCAAAATGACATTCAAACATAGGTTGAATGTAACTCGACACCCTCGCTTCATTTAGCATACGCCGACTCATGGATATGCAAATTAGTCCCCGCCTCCGCTCCACCGCAGCAGCTCAGAGATCCGCTTGTCAACTGGGATAAATGCGACACAATGGTAAATGGAAATACTGCTTTAATTCAGCCATGCTTGGACCATGAAACTTATTCAGAAGAAGAAGAAGTGGAAGAGCGAGACGAGATCTTCTACAAGTCACTGTGTCAGAATGGTAATGCGTTTTATGTATCGCTCTCTACAACATCAGACACGTGACGCTGATTAATATGATTAGCCTTTGCCTTGATTACATTATGAAATAGCTGATAATGTGTTGCTAATGTCTCACAAAGTAGATGAAGCTCTTGGAAGCTCTCAACGCTTGGAAATGTTTCAATATGGTGACCAACGGGGTTGCCAGGTTGGCACAACAAAGCCTGCCCAATTGCTCCTCAAAACGTTTCAGGGGGGGGGGGTCCTCGATAAAAATCGCGTTTAGTTCAAGTTTTTGGCGGGTTTGCCAAGTCCTGAAGAACACGGACTTGGCAACCCCACCAAAAACTTGAATTATAATGCGATTTTTACCGAGGGACCCCCCCCCCTGAAACGCGATTGAGTTCGTTTGGTGGAATTTGGCCACTGTTGGCGTGGGTTGAAATGAACCCAAATAACATTATATTTAGCCCCTGGAATGCAAATCAAATTTTACCAGGGGAAACCCACCAAAAATGCAGATTTTACCCTCCTTTTCCCACTGAAACGAGATTAAGCTAGTTTTGAGAACAGGTTTTGGCAGTGAAAACCTGGCAACCTTTGCGAGGTTCCCCTGGTTAAATCACATTAACCCTTGTGCATTGTTCAAATTCACGACCCTTTCGTTATGTTCGTGGCTGAATGTATCAAAAAAGTATCAGATAAATATTTTTTTGCTTAAATCTATTAATCAACCTCAGTCCTGATCAAAACTGCTAACTTTAAAAAAAAAAAAATCAGGATTTTAACTCTTTAAAAAAAACGTTAAAATCTGATGCTGCTCAAAAACTAACAATGTTGTTTCTAATCTTTGACACGTTTTTTTCCCAAATCACTGACATCATTTATGAATTTGGCCATTAAAGAGTTAAAATCCTGAATATATATATATTTTTTTATTTAGTAGTTTTGATCAGGACTGAGGTTGATTAACAGATTTAAGCAAAAAATATTTATCTAATACATTTTTTTTAAAGCAGTTAAAACGAAAGGGTGGTGAATTTGCCCACAGAGTACTGTTGAGTTTTTGAAAATTTTCAAAGCATTTTCCCAAAATATGCGTCAAAATAAGATTTGTCACCAAAAATCATTCCATTTGCTGAAACACGGAGAAAGTTACGGCCAAATTAAGACTCAAAAATTCCCCATAGTGGATGAAAACATCCGAAAAGCACATGAGGGTTAAAGGGGCTAAATGTCATTATTTGGGGTGGCTTCAACTATAGACATAGTAAATACATTGACGCCCAATTGGCCTTTGGATCGTACGTCGACGGCGCCGCCATATTGTGCAGGGCAACGTTCCCATAACGCTCATAACGGGAATTGAGAAAAATGCCTGTTTCGTGTTTTTCTTGGGGCTGTTCAAATCGCCGCACAATTGAAAACAGGTCTCGGGGAATAACATTTCACAGGTAAGGCTGAACATTAGTTTCTGCTTGTATTTGGCCATATAATTATGTTGATAGTAGTTTGCCACTGGAGTCAAAGAGAAAATAGCTAGCGATGACGCTGATTAGCTGTGAAAGTTTAGTTTATATGATTTATATTATAGTTTTAGCGTATGTTATCTTATTTTATGAGCTATTTTATTTCCTGACATTTAAATATGCATCTTTATTGTCTTGAAACCGACTTTTTAAGACAAGCGCTCGTTTCGGTTGAGTGACTGATGCTTTGTGAATTACTGTAACGTTAGTTTGATGGCTAATTAAGTATTTTTCTCATCCATTGAAGGAGACCAGAGTTGAGGAGACAGTGGGAAGTAGCTGTAAGAAGGAAGGTTTTTCCAGCGTGTTTGATGACGATTCGCTTCATTTTCACAATGGTGGTCAATTCTAAACACAAGAAAAGCCAAAATGGGTTAAAAGACGGAAAATGCCTTTCCTACAATAAGAAATCTTTTTTTTTTCATTTAATGTGAAAATTTTATATGATCTCATTATGGGCGACTTATTGAGAAAAGTCAGAATTATGAGATATAAACTCACAATATTGAGAAAAGTCAGAATTATGAGATATAAACTCACAATATTGAGAAAAGTCAGAATTATGAGATATAAACTCACAATATTGAGAAAAGTCAGAATTATCAGATATAAACTCACAATATTGAGAAAAGTCAGAATTATGAGATATAAACTGACAATATTGAGAAAAGTCAGAATTATGAGATATAAACTGACAATATTGAGAAAAGTCAGAATTATGAGATATGAACTGACAATATTGAGAAAAGTCAGAATTATGAGATATAAACTCACAATATTGAGAAAAGTCAGAATTATGAGATATAAACTCACAATATTGAGAAAAGTCAGAATTATGAGATATAAACTGACAATATGGAGAAAATTCAGAATTATGAGATATAAACTCTCATACTAAATTCACAATTGCAAGGAAAAAAAGTCAGTATTGCAAGTTTATATCTCCAAATTTCTGACTTTCCTCAATATTGTCAGTTTTATATCTCATAATTCTGACTTTTCTCAATATTGTGAGTTTATATCTCATAATTCTGACTTTTCTCAATATTGTCAGTTTATATCTCATAATTCTGACTTTTCTCAATATTGTGAGTTTATATCTCATAATTCTGACTTTTCTCAATATTGTCAGTTTATATCTCATAATTCTGACTTTTCTCAATATTGTGAGTTTATATCTCATAATTCTGACTTTTCTCAATATTGTGAGTTTATATCTCATAATTCTGACTTTTCTCAATATTGCGAGTTTATATCTCATAATTCTGACTTTTCTCAATATTGTGAGTTTATATCTCATAATTCTGACTTTTCTCAATATTGTCAGTTTATATCTCATAATTCTGACTTTTCTCAATATTGTCAGTTTATATCTCATAATTCTGACTTTTCTCAATATTGTCAGTTTATATCTCATAATTCTGACTTTTCTCAATATTGTCAGTTTATATCTCATAATTCTGACTTTTCTCAATATTGTGAGTTTATATCTCATAATTCTGACTTTTCTCAATATTGCGAGTTTATATCTCATAATTCTGACTTTTCTCAATATTGTGAGTTTATATCTCATAATTCTGACTTTTCTCAATATTGTCAGTTTATATCTCATAATTCTGACTTTTCTCAATATTGTGAGTTTATATCTCATAATTCTGACCTTTCTCAATATTGCGAGTTTATATCTCATAATTCTGACTTTTCTCAATATTGTCAGTTTATATCTCATAATTCTGACTTTTCTCAATATTGTCAGTTTATATCTCATAATTCTGACTTTTCTCAATATTGTGAGTTTATATCTCATAATTCTGACCTTTCTCAATATTGCGAGTTTATATCTCATAATTCTGACTTTTCTCAATATTGTCAGTTTATATCTCATAATTCTGACTTTTCTCAATATTGTCAGTTTATATCTCATAATTCTGACTTTTCTCAATATTGCGAGTTTATATCTCATAATTCTGACTTTTCTCAATATTGTGAGTTTATATCTCATAATTCTGACTTTTCTCAATATTGCGAGTTTATATCTCATAATTCTGACTTTTCTCAATATTGTGAGTTTATATCTCATAATTCTGACTTTTCTCAATATTGTGAGTTTATATCTCATAATTCTGACTTTTCTCAATATTGTCAGTTTATATCTCATAATTCTGACTTTTCTCAATATTGTGAGTTTATATCTCATAATTCTGACCTTTCTCAATATTGCGAGTTTATATCTCATAATTCTGACTTTTCTCAATATTGTGAGTTTATATCTCATAATTCTGACTTTTCTCAATATTGTCAGTTTATATCTCATAATTCTGACTTTTCTCAATATTGTGAGTTTATATCTCATAATTCTGACTTTTCTCAATATTGTCAGTTTATATCTCATAATTCTGACTTTTCTCAATATTGTCAGTTTATATCTCATAATTCTGACTTTTCTCAATATTGCGAGTTTATATCTCATAATTCTGACTTTTCTCAATATTGTGAGTTTATATCTCATAATTCTGACTTTTCTCAATATTGTCAGTTTATATCTCATAATTCTGACTTTTCTCAATATTGTCAGTTTATATCTCATAATTCTGACCTTTCTCAATATTGCGAGTTTATATCTCATAATTCTGACTTTTCTCAATATTGTGAGTTTATATCTCATAATTCTGACTTTTCTCAATATTGTCAGTTTATATCTCATAATTCTGACTTTTCTCAATATTGTGAGTTTATATCTCATAATTCTGACCTTTCTCAATATTGCGAGTTTATATCTCATAATTCTGACTTTTCTCAATATTGTGAGTTTATATCTCATAATTCTGACTTTTCTCAATATTGCGAGTTTATATCTCATAATTCTGACTTTTCTCAATATTGCGAGTTTATATCTCATAATTCTGACTTTTCTCAATATTGCGAGTTTATATCTCATAATTCTGACTTTTCTCAATATTGTGAGTTTATATCTCATAATTCTGACTTTTCTCAATATTGTGAGTTTATATCTCATAATTCTGACTTTTCTCAATATTGTCAGTTTATATCTCATAATTCTGACTTTTCTCAATATTGTCAGTTTATATCTCATAATTCTGACTTTTCTCAATATTTTCAGTTTATATCTCATAATTCTGACTTTTCTCAATATTGTCAGTTTATATCTCATAATTCTGACTTTTCTCAATATTGCGAGTTTATATCTCATAATTCTGACTTTTCTCAATATTGCGAGTTTATATCTCATAATTCTGACTTTTCTCAATATTGTGAGTTTATATCTCATAATTCTGACTTTTCTCAATATTGTGAGTTTATATCTCATAATTCTGACTTTTCTCAATATTGCGAGTTTATATCTCATAATTCTGACTTTTCTCAATATTGTGAGTTTATATCTCATAATTCTGACTTTTCTCAATATTGTGAGTTTATATCTCATAATTCTGACTTTTCTCAATATTGTGAGTTTATATCTCATAATTCTGAGAAAAAGAAGTCAGAATTGTGAGGGGGGGAAAAAAAACAGAGTCAGAGAATCACCAATCGCTGTTTAAATGACATTAAAACTCAAAGTAATCACTTTGGTAATCTAAAACACTTTTCAGATGGAACTGTAATCTGATTACCACCCATTTAAAATCAAACACAGTCACTCAAATTTTCAAACTAAGTCACTTGTATTTCGTTTCTCCCCAAACCTGCTCATTCCTTCAGGCTTTCCACACAAGTAAAGATATAATTGGAGTAGAAGAAAAATACTGACAAAATATTTAGCAAACACAATTGCACATGCTGATTACTCAAAACCAGCCATTATTTTTTTTTTAACATTATAAGTGTACATGATCAGTCAGTTTCGCTCATATATATTAGAAAATCAGTGATTTTCCATCGCCTTGATTCCGCCCATATCATCGGGGTGTCCGCCTTGTTCGAGGGGCTGGTCGTAGAGGTCCGATGCGTCACGTTTATTTGGGCCTTCTGCATCCCACAGGCAGGGAAGCGCCCGATTTTTATTACCTCTCCCTGCCTTAAAACGTCCTGCATATATTTATAACAAGCGTGGATCATCGGGATAACAAGGTATCGAAGGAAAAAACGCGACGCAAAGTAGGTTAAAGCCCGTGCGGTGGCGGCGGCGGCTCTTTGAACGCAGTAGCTACAGTGTCGCGCGCTGGAAAACACACTCGCGCGGGGCTTTGCGTATCATTTGCATGCAAATCTGCAGGCGCGTGGCGAATTGTTGCAGATCGTGTCTTTATTGCATGTGGAATTTGTGAGTCAGATACAATGTAGCGATTGCAGGAGGGCAGATTGATAGAGGAGAGGGTTAGCAGCGCTGGCTAGCCCTGACTGCAAGTGTGTGTGTGTGTGTGTGGTGTTGTGTGTGTGTGCATCGGTCAGAAGCTAGCTGAAGTTTTCCTGAACGCAAACTGCGAATAAAAAGCGAGGATGCGTTACGATATGGATCTCTGATATCCAAAGCATGGCTTTTATTCTGCACCGGGCAAAGAATTAAGACGGTCGAAGGAAATTCCGGATTTCTCCCATTTCATTTCCAGGCTAGCATGCAGTGTATTTTTAACTTCAGATTCACATTGTGTGTATTGCATGGCATGATTACTTGTAATGCATCTCAAAGCATATATTAGTTGTTGTTAAGTGTGATTTTGTTGTAACGGGAATGCTGGATTTCTATTATAAATACAGATTGGATCATATTTTTTTTTTTATGTGATATGCATGTGTTATAGATATGCATGGGCTAATACATAGATATGCATGGGATTGGTGTTGTAAATACTAGTAGGTTTTTTCCAGAATCATTATTAACAGTATTCAGGGTTCCCAGAGTCATGGAGAAACTGAGAAATTAATGCAAAACATAAAAAATAATGGCAAGTGTTTGGCTCAGTTTGAATGATAAAAAATACACACACACACACACACACACACACAGAGACATATATATGATATTTTTAACAAACACTTTGCTTGGTAAAGTGAGTTAAACTGCATTAAAGAGGACGAATGTCATTATTCAACTGAAGCGTGTGCATTTTAAACGCATTCGTCCATGCAATAAATGCTCGTCTGAGCCTTTTTAAAGGGACAGTTCAACCAAAAATGAAAATTATCCCATGATTTACTCGCCCTCAAGCCATCCTAGATCATCTTCCTCCAGACGAACATAATCAGAGGTTTATTTAAGAAAAACATCCTCGTTCTACCAAGCTTTATAGTGGTTGGGCATATTTTAAAGCTCCCCAACCCCCCCAAAAAACTGCATCCATTCCTAATAAAACCAATTCATACGGCTCCAGGAGGTTAATAAAGACCTTTCGAGTAGCGCAAGTGGCTCTCGCGGTTCAAACAAATAGGGCTGTGCAACAAACTCAAGCTCCTCTTTTCTTATGTCGAAATTCTCTGACGTTTCTCTTTAAAATTCCTGTTGTAGAATTCTAATATGTGACCGTTTTGCTCCTTCCTCTGCATTTCCGCGTTCATCGTTGCATCAGAGGTCGCTCTTCCGCCGAAAGGTCGTCATTATAGTCGTTAAAATTTTAAATATGGATATTTTTGTTACAAAAACCCATCGCTTCACTTCAGAAGGCCTTTATTAACCCTTTGGAGCCGTATGGATTACTTTTATGATGGATGGATGCATTTTTTTAGGCTTCAAAATCTCGCCCTCCATTCACTACCATATAAAGCTTTGGAAGAGCCAGGATGTTTTTAAATAGTGTCTGTCTGACAGAAGATGGTCATGTATACCTAGGATAGCTTGAGGGTGAGTAAATCATGTAGGGTTTAATTCAGCCGCTAATGTTAATGATTTGAAATCAGTCGGGAGTAGAAATGTCTCCATATCTACAGCTAAAGCTTCATTTTATGTGTAGACTACTTTTCTTTGACACCACCACCCGGGTTTAGGGGAAGAATAAATATGAGCTTGTGCTGTACGTCTTTAATGAAGTCAGGTTTAATGAATTAAATAAAAAAAATTCACCTTGTGTCCTCCACGGACGTTGATACTACCGATGTTACGATTAATAAAATTCTCATACAGTAATTGGACAATGCATTGAAATAGTTTTTTTTTCCAAAGAGATGGGAGCCCTGAATAACCGCTTGCATTTGTGTAATAACGCAGTTTTTTTTCTCTCTCTCATTTGCAGGTATGCATTTGGAGACAATTCTGTGTAGAAATTACAGACGTTCCCCCTGGATTGGTATTTCACGTAAAAAAAAAACAAAAAAACACCTTTCACAAAATGAACAAGCCTTGAATTCCTCCACAAGACTCATTTTAGTATCATTCGCGACTTTTTTCCAATGAACTGACCGTCACTCGTTGGAACGTTTTCGTGCAATCAGGTCCCAACGTGCTGATTCCTGAAAGCAGAATTCATACATGTACAGTGGAAGAATGACAGAAGCATGGCAACAGCAACATGCGGTGGCCCCTCCTCCCGTCGGGCACCCCCTTCTACAAGGGGCGGAGAATGCTTTGGGAACGGCCGCGTATGGCATCGTCCTGCAGGCGGACCCTGCTTTGCAACAGTCCCAGCACGGCCAACACGCACAGCAGCACCCGCTGCCGGCCCAGCAGCCTCAGCTGCAGGTGGGGAGCGAAGGTGGCCACAAATGTGGCGCGTGTGGCCACGATATTTCGCACTTGGCCCAATCCCCACGAGCACCAGTGCATGGTGAACCAGGACCGTTCTTTCCAGTGCACACAGTGCATGAAGATCTTCAACCAAGCCACGGATCTTCTAGAGCATCAGTGCGTCCAGGTCGAGCAGAAGCCGTTTGTGTGTGGCGTGTGCAAGATGGCTTCTCGCTTCTCACGTCGTTGGCGCAGCATCACAACGAGCACAGCACCGGAAACAATCCCATGAAGTGCTCCATTTGTGAAAAAACGTACCGGCCGGATTCCGCGTCGTCAAACCCCCAGCAGCCTTCCACCGCCGAGACATCCAGCGACGGAGCGGCCATGGGTTCCTCTACCACCACGGCTTTTCAGAGCTCCGACCGTCCGTACAAGTGCTCCGTTTGCAATAAGGCGTTCCGTCACCTTTCGGAACTGTCGCGTCACGAAAGGGTGCACACGGGCGAGAAGCCCTACAAGTGCGACACGTGCGAGAAGAGCTTCAGTCAAGCCTCTCACCTGGCGCACCACCAGCGCACTCACAGCGCCGATCGCCCTTATAAATGCGCCGTCTGCGAGAAGACCTTCAAGCACCGGCAGCACCTCGTGCGGCACATGTACGCTCACTCGGGCGAGCACCTTTTCAAGTGCAACCTGTGCGAGTTGCATTTCAAGGAGTCGTCCGAACTGCTGCACCACCAGTGCCAGCCGGCGGGAGAGCGTCCGTTCCGCTGCGCCGCCTGCGGGAAGAGCTTCAAACGGCCTTCGGACCTCAGGCAGCACGAGCGCACCCACTCGGAAGAGCGGCCTTTCCAGTGCGAGGAGTGTCAGATGAGCTTCAAGCAGCAGTACGCGCTCGTTCGCCACCGCCGCACGCACAAAAACCCGGCCGATCGGCCTTTCAAGTGCAATCAGTGCGACAAGGGCTTCCTGCAACCCTCCCATCTGCTGTACCACCAGCACGTCCACGGCATCGAGAGCCTGTTCAAATGCGCCGCTTGCCAGAAGGGATTCAGGCAATCCGGGGAACTGCTGAGGCACAAGTGCACGGAGTCGAGCAACGGAACGAACGCCGTGGAGAAGCCCTACAAGTGCGACGTGTGCGGGAAGGGCTACAAGAAGTCGTCGACGCTGCAGCGGCACCAGAACTCGCATTGCACCGAGAAGCCGCTCAAGTGCTCGCTCTGCGGCCGCCGCTTCCAGTCCTCGTCGGACTTCGTGCAGCACCGCTGCGACCCGGCTCGAGAGAAGCCGATGAAGTGCGCGGACTGCGAGAGGCGCTTCAAATACTCGTCCGAGTTGCAGAGACACCGCAGAGTCCACACGGGAGAGAAACCCTTCAAGTGTCCCACCTGCGACAAGGGATTCAAACAGCGCGAACACTTGGCCAAACACGGCATCGTGCACTCCCGCGAAGCCCAGTTCAAGTGCGTCTGGTGCGGGGAGTGCTTTGGAGAGCTCGGGGCCCTTCAGGAACATACGGTTCAACACACCGCAGAAGGAGGGGTTATCCGGCGTCCTCGTGCATAGAGTAGTCGCCGTCTGCTGTCGCTCCTCGCCGAGCGAGAATATCCTCCGCGCGCAATAGTGACACTGCGATTTTTTTTCTAACGTGCATTTAGAGAAAGTGTACAGTGTTTTACATACCCCCCCCCCCCTCCCCCCGCAGTCGGAACGAAGTGAAGTGTCGAAAGTCTGGACATACCTCCGGGTAGATATTGGCATCTTGCCTCAGTTCTTCACGAACCGCACATGTAAATAAGCTTGTACGTTCATGTGCAACTGGTTTGAGTTCTGCTCGAATTCAGTATATCTAGTACATCGAGAAGAGAATGCAGTACTCTTAAATCGGTACGCCACCCTGGATTGCATTGGTTTTTTCCTGTTTTGCTTCCGAATTATTTGGCCTTGTAACTTTCAAATGAACTGCCTTTCTTCCAGTGCTCTCCATTACATGTTAGTTATGGAACACTGTATGGACTATATACAGTAGTGATTGTATGTATCCGTAATGTATTACTCCCATCAACTAACCCATGATGTAACAGGGTATATGTATGCATGATTAGCCTAAATAATTTATACAGTTTGTTGTAATCTGTCATGTTAACTCGTAGGCTGCACTAAAAAAAAAAGACACACACAAAAAAATATTAGCCATTCTTTTTCTAGTGCATTGATTCATCTATAACGATAGTTTGCAAGCAGTTCAATTTACAATAGCACAAAGATTTACTGATTAACTGCCGGGCGACAACGATGAGGCGTTTTTGTTCGCAGGTGGCGAACGGATGGCGTCGCGTTAGATAAACAATGCTGTAGAATTTGTAAAGTTATCTGTACATGGGTGTTTTGTATCGCTTCGACATGAGTACAGTGCTAGGATTTAGTATATGTTTGTGTTTCATCACACTGTGCGTATGTGATCGTTTCCTCTCGCGAGGATGCGCCGTTTCTGTTTTAGTGGATTATTCTTTCGCCACAGGCGACTCGCTCGGTTTCTCTGCCACAAATTTTACGTTTGCTTTCGGCTTGTATTGCCATCAATCCGTTGGCATTTGGTTTTTTTTTTTTTTATGCTCGCCTAATCGGATCAGCACCTGTGTTTTTGTTTTAAACCACAAATAGATTTGCATTGCAGGCAATTAAAACGAATTCAAGCGCGTTTAAGAGAATCTACCACAGTATTAACGAGTAGTAGAGTGTTTTTAAAACGTCAGAAACCTCTTACAATGCAGTGTCTAAAATGTAATCGAATCCATATTAACGATACATTGTACGATGATCCTTACAGCTTGAATGTAAACATTGCAGACATTTCTGTTTCCCCTTCGATGCCTCTGAAAGCCTTATTAACATTAACGGCTCACGTGTCAGTATTGTTTGTTCTGTTACAGATTTGTGTACGTTCATGTGCATTAAATGCAGAGACTGAATGTCGTCATTGCTTTTGAAGCAATATTATTGATGTTGAATCAAATAATTTATTTCTTTTTTTTTTGTATTAGAGCAAAACCAGTTTTCCCACCACCTTAAACGTCTGTTCTGGACACGGTAGCGAAGAAGTTGTAAATATGCCATAATGTGTTGGTTTTTCCCCACCCCGGTTATCATAAAGGTGTGGCATGTCATAACTACGAAGCATTTACAAATTAAATGTTTGTAAACATAGATAAGCGTTGTAATTATTCGTCAACCAAATGATGCCATGTTGAAGTTGATTAACATAAACAATATAGTGGGAATAATATTTTCTAATGTACTCATGTTTTTTTTTTTTTTTTTTACTGAAACAATACATTAACTCGTATTATTGTTACACAAATATGATGTACAGGGTTTTCCCTCCAAAAAATAAAAAAAAATAAACCTCCTATTAATATGTGAACGGTATCCAACGACATGCAGTATATAGTATAACTGGTGTAATGTGCTATTTGTTACAATCAATACGAACGAATTATAGAAATAAAATATAATTGTTAAAGCAAAACTGCTGTTTTGGAATTCCAACATTAATTTGCCGCTCAATGTCAAGCGACAGAGCTAGGGGGGGCTTTTATTTTGAAGAGCGCACCGGAAGTCCACACCGTATTTCCGGTGACTCCATCTAAGCGATAGCAAAAATCGACAGGAGTGCTATCCTAGGGGTGATATCCGCCTACCTGTCAGCGGATCCCTTGATTATTTACTAGATGTGACTGGAGGACATCTGGGAGGACTTGAATTTGATTATTAATCGGGAATCGGGAGGTTGTAGCGGCCAATTAAACCCGTCCATCGACATCTCGCTAGCTTAGCGCTGTTATCCAGAGGGAGCGATGTTAAAGTGAAACTGCAGAACCGCTGTAATGAATATTTCAATAAACAGTGATGATAAAACGCTGCTCGGCGCTCAAGACAGTCGATCCGTAAGCTACATTCAGCGGGCTTGACAGGTCTGTGATTCAATTAAATATTTTTTTCATTCCCTCCCTCATTTCGATGCGATTCTGTGTGTGTTACGGTCCTGTTACTTTATTTTTTACCGACGGACATGCCATCCTTATTCATGTTTTTCTAATAAACTGGCGGTCCATCAGAAAATAAACCGTTTTCTGCACCGCTCTCTGCTTTTTGCCTTGGCTTTTAGTGGCGCGAGCGTCAGCGCGAGGTCATGCGCGCCGCTGCTGAGCAGCTGTCAATCACATTTGCTCGCGAGAGAACGCATTGAAGCGGCTTGTTACGGTGTTTTACGCTTCCACAATACTTTCTGCAGTATTTCACAACGCGGGCGGTCGACTTGCTGTCGCTTGGAGAGTCTCGTAGTAGTAGGTGGCGGGAAGGCGGATCGACTGGCCATGCCCGGTCCGGTGAGCAGCAAAGCACGGGTGTATGCTGATGCCAACACTGTGAAGAGCAAGGAATACTGGGACTATGAAGCACATGTGCCTAGCTGGAGGTATAGAGATGTTTTTTTTTAGTGCGTGTTATTCAAAAGATACCACACCGAGGGCTGTCGCTTGAATGCACTTACTGCTCTAAACGAAATCCCATTTTCAAAAACGCAAGGGTGTGTTGTACATCAAACTAATGGCGTTTCGCAGAAAGTGACAGTCCTTGGTGTGGTATCTTTTGAATACCACCATGCCGCTATGTCAAAGGAAAAAACATAAATGTGGTGCTTTTCCGTACTGTTTGCACAGTTTTATGTATTTCTTGCTTACTCTGATTCAGCAATCAGGATGACTACCAGCTTGTACGAAAGCTCGGGAGGGGAAAATACAGCGAGGTGTTTGAGGCCATCAACATCAACAGCAATGACAGAGTAGTTGTTAAAATACTGAAGGTAAGAACGACCGTTCCTTCGTTATATCAGGAAGAAGGGTTTTCCTAAAGGGAAATTTCACCGATTTGTTGACACTCGCACATAGAGCTCCGGACGTCATGTGACCCATTCTGTTTGCAACACCATGCTGGCGGGCAGGGAATGAATGACGCCGGCATGAGATTCAAGGCAACGGAGTTCACTGCGCGCTTTAATTAAAAAACATAGACCTGTACATAGCAAAACTCGTCAGATTTTTTTCTCGGTTCGTTTGGTCCGGACCAAAAAACAAAACATATAGTCCTGGTCCGCTTAAGCGTTCACACTGGCATTTTTAACAGCGAAGCTAAAGTTACCGAAGCAAAGGCATTGGGATACGGTCTCGACCTGATTGGTCGGCTTTAATGACGTATATTTGGTGACGGATCTCGCTTACCGAACATTCAAAACAACGCTGTGTTCTGGATTAAACGCCGTCATTTTATGCGTGAACATATGCTTTATTTTTACCAACTGAGAGTCACGAAGAGCTCATAAAATGCTCAAAACGGCTCGTCGGACCAAATATTGATGAGGCGCTTCACCTCCTCGTTGCTCCACGTTTGTCCTCGACTCATTTTGGAAACGCAGATCACGTCACGTCCTGTTTTTGGTTCGTTTACACGTCTTTGGTCCGTGTTGCGTTCATATATCAGTCGAAGCGGACCGAGGCCCATCTTTTTAGCGGTCTCGGTCCGCTTGTTTGGTTCGGATGGCAGCGTTCGCGTGTGTTCAAACGAACCGCAGTCACTGAGCAATCGCACCAGGGTTCGTTTTAATCCAACCGAACATGACAAGTGTGAACGCACCCTTAATCTATAATGCTTCTAACGTGTATCGATAAAGGAACTGAAAGCTTTCCTATCCTGATAGAATCCTGAATTAATTTTCCCTCATCCAACTCCGGAGACTCTTTAAAAGCCTGGATCCAATCTAATTTTGTAATGAATATTAAACTTCATATATTAATGTGAATATTATAATATTAAACCTGCTTCGTGGTCATTGGAAGGGTCAGCTGTGTTGTTGGGTAGCGTCATGAGCATGTGAGTACACTAGACATCATAAATGCCATGAAACCGTAACCCGTTTAATCCCAATTTTTTCCCAAACATGAAAATATCCAAGCGAGGTGTCATTAGTTGCCCCTTGAAAAAACACACATTTTTATGTGAATGTGTGTGAAAAATGTATAACGTGTATATTGAAAAGTGCAGTTAATTTACATTTTAAGATCTTTCATGTCATTTTTAGGGTTACTATCAAACATAAAAGTCCTTCTGCAACACTTAGAGGAATACTGAGATGAGACCAAAAAGTCAAATAAAATGAAAACGCAACCATCTGTTGTGTTGGTCAGCACGTTTTATTGAAGCGAACCATTTCAGTCGTCTGTCGGGATCCTCAGGAATACGATAAAATGATTTCCCCTTTTGCTTTCCCAGCGCTGGGTGTGTTACTTTTCAAATGTATTTCACTACAGATTACAAAATACATGCTTTAAAAAGTCATTTGTAACGCATTTTGTTTTGTAACTTACTTTAGAATGTTCTGGAATACTGAAGGATGTAACACAAAAAAGGGAATTGTGAGTTTTTTCTCAGAAATGCGTAATATAAACTCTCAATATTGGGAAAAAGTGTCAGAATTCTGAGATGTAAACTCTGTTTCGAGAGAAAAAAAAATCAGAATTGTGATATTAACTCGCAATTCCGAGAAAAAAGTCAGAATTGCACGTTTTTATCATGACTTTATAATGTTTATTTATTATAAAATATGCTAACTTTTTTTGATAAAATTATTAAAATGTTGCATATTCTGCCTGTCACAGTTTACATTAATATTTAAATGACATTAAAATTCAAAGTAATCTAAAACACTTTTCAGATGTAACTGTAATCTGATTACCACCCATTTCAAATTTACATTTACATTTAGTCATTTAGCAGACGCTTTTATCCAAAGCGACTTACAAGTGAGGAAAACAAACAAGCGATTCTTCATGAATTCTTCAAATGTAACCGTAATGAAATACAGTGACTCAAATTTTGTCATTTAAATGCGTAACTAAGTTCCATATATTTCGTTACCCCCCCTCCGCCTGTCCTGGCATCCTCAACAGCTGTCCGTCATTTTGAAATAGTGACTCTTGTAAAGTCTAAACAGTCATATGGTAAACTAAAAGTGCTTGGCGTACAAGAAACGATGACGTTTGTTCTTACATAGACCGATGTAAAAAAAAATAGACAAATGTAATGTACACTTTTAACTGACGGAAAAGAAACAATAGAAGTCTTGTAACGCCGCAGCAATATACCAAATATTTGAAGAGGAACAACCTATACAAAAAAAATGAGTTCAAAATATTAACTATGCAGTTTTACATCCGATTTCGAGGTTGAAATGCGAGTAAAATGTCACTCCTGCTGTGGACGGCATTCTCGTGATGGAAAACCGCTCGTGGCATTCAAAAAGCTCAACTTAAAAGATGTCCAGCTGTCTCTTGAGCTTGTTGTTCTTTCAACTGAACTTCGCCTCTGCTTTTAAACCGCAAAAACATATCTGCGCTTCGTCGCTTTTAAGAAGCCCAAACCACTTCCACATGATTGACTGTTGTTTCCTTTTTTCTACAATTCCTTCCGTTTTGGAGGGTAATGCAATTTCGCTTTCGTTTCCTCCCCGGCTCCCTGCAGACACTGCTGGCGGTCGACGCGTTTATTTCTGCTGTGTGATAAAATGGTGGGGAAATTCATAGTGAGTGAAAATGTCCAGAGCCTTATCGTCGTTATCCACATAAAGTGTATGGCAATCTTGATGTGATCTAGTTTTTCGCTCCACTCCAGTTGAAAATGTTGAACCCATAGAATTCCAGTAGATGAACAAAAATGATGAGGGAATATTAAAAATGTGTATCATAAATTTTTGGGTGAGCTAATCCTTACATTTGTTTTCTTTACCTTTTGCAGCCTGTTAAGAAGAAGAAGATTAAGCGCGAGATCAAAATTCTGGAGAACCTACGAGGAGGAACCAACATCATTCGTCTTGTAGACACAGTCAAGGACCCTGTGGTAAATCTACAGAGTTCTGTTTCTGCTGAATACTGTCTTTGCATTTGAATTCATATATAATGAATCTATTATTATCTGCACATTTCCATTAAAGCGTTAATGTTAACCCTCTGGTGCTGCTCGCGTGGTGCTCAAAAATGACCTTTTTATTTCAATGAAATTAATTTACTAATATATTTTAGTTGGATAATGTTTTTTATTTAATGTTTTGTATTTTTAGGGGATTTCATTGTAATAAATGATATTTATGGAATAGTTCTGATCTGTTTATTACCTGTTAACCATTTTTTGAGCACCTGAAAATGAAATTTCCAACTTAAACGGTCATAAATCTTGAATGTCTTTGAAGCACAGATTTAAGTTTGTCTCGACACTTTATTCAGCAGATTCATGCTGAAGTGAAAAATTCTAAAATTGTTTATTTTGTTTATTATGAAAAAAAGTGCACGATGATATATATATATATATATATATATACACACACACACACACATACATACATACATAGGTGCACAGACACACACACATACATGCGCGCACACACACACATACATACATACACACACACACATACATACATAGATATGCATACACACACACACACACATACATACATAGATATGCATACACACACACACACACACACATACATACATGCATACACACACACATACATACATAGATATGCATACACACACATACATACATACATACATACACACACACACACACATACATAGATATGCATACACACACACACATACATACATACACCACACACACATACATGCATACACACATACAATACATATGATAGCATACACACACACACCACACATACTATGACATACACACACATACAAAGATGCTGCATACACACACACATACATACATACATACACACACACACATACATGCATACACACATACATACATAGATATGCATACACACACACACACACACATACATACACACACACATACATAGATATGCATACACACACATACATACATACATAGACACACACACATACATACATACACACACACACACACATACATGCATGCATACACACACACATACATACGCATACACACACGCACACATACATACACACACACACACACACACATACATACATACATAGATGCACACACACACAAACACATACAAGCGCGCACACACACACACACACATACATACATACATAGATGCACACACACACACATACATAGATGCACACACACACACATACATACATACATAGATGCACACACACATACATGCGCGCACACACACACTCACACACATACATACATAGATGCACATACATACATACATACACACACACACACACGCATGTTTGTTTTGCTATCAAAATGAGGACATTCCATAGGCGTAATGGTTTTTATACTGTACAAACTGTACATTCTGCCCCCCCCACCCCTAAACTTAACCCTCAGAGAAAACATTCTGCATTTTCACATGTTTAATTAACCATTGTTTAGTGTGTTTTTAAAGCTGTCTGAAAAGTGGGGACATATGAAATGTCCTCATATTTCATGTTAAAGTTGTAATACCAGTGTCACACCCATGACATTATACACATTTGTGTCCTGATATGTCACAAAAACGCACACACACACACACTGGTTTGTTTTGCTATCTTAGTGAGGACGTTGCATAGACTTCCACTGATTTTTTTATATCAGGTCAATGATATTTTCTATCACCTAACCCAACTCCTAAACCTACCATCACAGAAACATGTGACCATCACTAGATTTAAATAACCTCTTTTGGCTGATTTATAAGCCTTTTTAATTAGTGAGGACCTGTCACATGTCAAATATGTGACATTTGCACATGTAATGATTTGCCAATTATGAATGTAAAGCTGCTTTGCCACAATTTGCATTGTAAAAAGCGCTATATAAGTGACTTGGCTTAACTTGACATGTCCTCACTAGTGGGTTGAGAAAATATTTCAAAACGAGTGCACACACGCACACATACACACATATGTTTTATCTAAAATCTAAAAGATTATTAAGCCATACACAATTTGTGCGACAAATTTGAGGTTGATATCTTAAAAAAAAAAAAAAAAAAAAAAAATGCTTTCAGCAAGATTGTTTTTGGTTGCAGTACCAAACATTTCCACTAGATTACTTTCTTCTCCTATTCATTTCCAATGTGCTCATTTTTTGACTGTGAACAATACAAGTTCCTTTTTTTTTTTAGGACCATTTAACCTTTTCGAATTATGTCCATGATTTTTGTTTGTGTTCACAAGTGCCAAAACCTTAGCCAAGTTTCTTACAATTTCAATGAAGTAAAAAATTCTAAGAAGCAAAAACACAAAATGACTGAACGGCACTAGAAGGTTAAAAATTTTGCTGAATTTATAAGGTTTCATATTTTATATATATATATATATATATATGAATATGTTTCATATTCTCAGCTTCATTTAACTCAATAGGCGTGTACAAATTTAACTGGAAAATAAATGTAAAATAATTTCTAAATGTGGGTTGATTTAATGGCAAAACGGTTAATCGAGGAAACCAACAGGCTTTTTGAGTGAAGGTGTTCCATCCTAAATTTGTGTTTGGTAATTATTTTTATCTTTCTGTCTTTTTTGGTGTTCCACAGTCCAGAACGCCAGCCCTTGTGTTTGAGTACATCAACAACACGGATTTCAAGGTACTATTTTGGATGGCTAAAACTGTGTAGCTTGTTAAACCGATTTCCAATAGTAAATAGTAAATAGTTTGTTCCCTGAAATTTTAAGTCAAAATTGCGAGAAATTAACGGCACATTCACGGGTGTCAGTTAAAGATCACATGACATGCGGGTAAATAAATAAAATAGTAAGTTTCATAGTTTTTATTTTAAAAAAAAAATTGAAATTTTACATGTTTATGATTTAAATAATTACTGTCTCGCCGTCTTGAGCGGAAAAAAAAGTGCAGATAAGTTACATTTTATTATTACATTCTGAAATAGTGTATAATATAATATTGCATAACTTGATATATAATAATATTGCATAACTTGGCTTATGTAGTTTCTGCGATACAACGATTTGACCGCATATTTGTGCGCCTATTTGCGCATACTCCTTAACGTTAAAGGCACACTATGTAAGTTTTGCCACTAGAGGGCGCTTATTCAAAACAAAAACCGTAGTTTGATGACGCCGTGAGTGAGCGTTGTCATCTTCACCTCCACAGCTGACAGTCTGACAGTAAATCAAGTTCGTGGATGAGATAATGTAAAGTTTTATTAACTTTACTGTGGAATGAAGCAGGGCAAAGCCGAGAGCCGCGGGACATTTTACGTTGCTGTTTTTATTATGCTTCTATTCCTTTAATTTAGTTTATTTTACGTTCAAAGTTTCACGATTAGTGTTTTTACAACTGATTTGTTTCAATTTGATAGTGTTACTCTTTCTGATTATGCTACGTTAGTCACTTGACAAAATAGTGTTGCGTCCGAGGCATTGCACAAACATGTGACTCACGGTAAAACGAGTTTCAAACATAAAATAAAAACTTAGCCAAGTTTCTTACCATTTCAATGAAGTAAAACATTCTAAGAAGACTGAACGGCACTAGAAGGTTAAAAACAGGACTAACCCTAAAACAATGAATAGTTTTCCGTCAGTAAAGGTGTCCAAACAGTTGCTCATTTGTTTGACGGGCTATTTAATGTCTCACATGATGTTGTTCTGATTTGTAGGATCTCTATCAGAGACTAACAGACTTTGATATCCGGTTTTACTTGTATGAGCTTCTCAAGGTGAGCGCGCTGAAATAAGATTACTCTTCCATGTGTTTTTTACAGGAGTGTGTATTTATGACTGTGCTTTGTCTCTTCCCAGGCACTGGATTACTCCCATAGCATGGGCATCATGCATCGGGATGTCAAACCTCACAATGTCATGATAGACCACCAAATGAGAAAGGTGAAGTCAGTTACCAGCGTCGTGCATTTGTTCGGGGTTCAAGCGTGTTGCGCTGAAATCCTTTTGTAATTGTTAAAATGTCAGCATCCTCCCCTAAAAGCAGACCAAACCGTAAGTTGTAGAGACTTGAAACTTTGAGGGATGGTAGTACTCACACCGTCTACGTCACCAAGACTCGCCCCGATCGACCTGACGGGGGCGCTACAGCAGTCAAAAGTACGAAATGGCTCCTGAACCGTTGGCTTCGTCGTTCTGGCAAAATTTTACAAACTAGTCTTAGGTGTTTGGTCTGATTGGAACCAAACCAGGAGTCTCTGGAGTCTGATTGTCAATATTTATGGAAAAAAAAAAAGTTACGGTCCTTAAGGGCCGCCAAAATCTTCAAAGTGGTTGGAGCCACTTTTACTAAAATGGCTATAACTCGTGAATGGAATGAGATAATGTCACCAAACTTGGTACACCTATGTAAGAGATCATTCTGTGGTTGTGTGAAAAAGTATGCGGTGACTGGCCACTTGGTGGCGCTAAAACAGGAAAAAAAGTGAAAATGGCTATAAGTACTTCACCGTTCGTCCGATTGATTTGAAAATTGGTGTGCAGTGTCTTTGTCCAAGGTACCATGACTGTCTATGTGGACATTGACGCATCTCACAAAACATCTGTCATCGGCCAATGAATTTTGATCAGATATCAGACAAGGTTAACCGAGGCTGATGGGAAACGAAAGTCTGAGCAGCTTTGCCTCTACGACCACTGCTGTCCATCGACTCGTTCGCTTCCAGATTTCCAAAACCAACTTTGGCGAACTAGTCCTAGGTTTTTGGCTCAACGTCGAAAACTGTTAAAAAGCCATATATTTGCTTTGGTAAATTGCCCGTATTGGCTGTAATTGGTCTTTTCCAAATGGTTAGAGGCTTGCTGATTAAAACATTACACCTCTTTACACATGTGCTTGCGCTTGAACCCCAATAATTGCTGATCACTGATAAATGTATTGATGTTCCTTGCCAATGGAACTGATGGAAGCTTGTGTCTTTATTCGTATGTGATGTAGTTGCGACTTATAGATTGGGGTCTTGCTGAGTTCTACCACCCTGCACAGGAATACAACGTAAGGGTCGCCTCAAGATCATATAAGGGACCGGAGCTGCTGGTTGACTATCAGGTATGTTGTGTGTTTCAAAGACTTAAGATATATAAAGGGTAGTCGTGGCCTAATGGTGAGGGGGTCGGGCTTGTAACCTGAAGGTTGCTGGTTCGATTCCCACGCCGGCAGGAATTGAAGGTGGGGATTGTGAATGAACAGCACTCTCTCCAGCTTCGATACCATGACTAAAGTGCCCTTGAGCAAGACAACTGACCCCTAATTGCTCCCCTTGTAAGTCGCTTTGGATAAAAGCGTCTGCTAAATGATGAAAAATGAAAAATGAAAAAGATGGTGCACTCATATTACCATGAATGGGAGAAAGTTCAACGTGCAATATGGCATGGGCTAACTTGTTCCCATATTACCATCAGACATTGCAGTTAAATCTCCCAAATGATTTGCAGATGTATGACTACAGTCTGGACATGTGGAGCTTGGGCTGCATGTTAGCCAGTATGATCTTCCAGAAAGAGCCATTTTTCCATGGTCAAGACAACTATGACCAGGTATGACTATGAAAACGATTGCAAAATGTAGTCTTAAAACATGCACTATGCTAACTAACAGAAGAATCTGTTGCTGCAGTTGGTCAGAATTGCCAAGGTTCTCGGAACAGAAGAGCTCTTCAGCTACCTGAACAAGTATCACATCGAGCTGGACACGCGCTTCAAAGATCAGCTGGGGCAGTGAGTTACATTTTGTGAAAAAAGCTATAGAAGCTTGCATAACGTTAAAAAAAAAAAAGTACCATTTTGAGGATCTTCATACAGAGTTGTTAGTAGAAATTGATTTCTGCACTAACTACTAATTTTATAATCGGTTGGATGGCTGTTTACACTAAAGCTCCAATCTAGATTTCGATTAAATGAGCCTCACATAATTTTATGTTTTGCTCATGCATCAACTGAGAACAGCATGGACTAAAGGTTCTTGGTTCCTCAAAATGAAGATGGATTATAAATTTTGTAGCTTTTTTTGTAGGGGGTCGCACACCGGACGGGAAGCACAGCATGTCACATCTTTAAAATTCAGACATATCTTTTTCTGTATTCACACCGGCGGCGCAATTTGGTGTCTGTCCGCTACGACTCGGGAAATCGAGAGTGTCATTTGCGTAGTTTCATATTTGTCTCAAATCATCGTTGATGCCTATATTAACTTCACCCTCAGCTGCAAGAAATATTTAGCTTTACATTCATAGTTAAACTGCTTGGAGAACATCTAAACGTACTTGAAGAAAAATTCCTCATTCATTAATCTCAGTGGGAAAGCGTAGCTTTTGCTGCCACCTATTGGAGGTACCAGGTCACGACACGCTTCAGTTGACTTCAATAGCGTGATGTAAAGAAAAACTTGGGAAATAGCCAATTATATGCCACAAACCAGTTATTCTTAAAAGACAAAATACAGAAATCAGCTGCATGGATAAAGATCGCTGGTGTTTTAAACATTTCCAGGTGACATTCTCAGTTAATAACATACGCCCTTAGGTAAAATGTTCAGAATGCAGACTTGGTACAATCATAACATGAAAGTGTTGACCATGAACTGATAATATCTGACGCTGCGCTGCGACCCCCTTCACTAACATATACACACAGCTATGTTTTCTATATTGACTTTTAATTGCTAGATTGTTTTAATTTTGAAATCGGCACCATCTTCAGGCAGACACGCAAGCGCTGGGAGAACTTTGTTCAGCCTGAGAATCAGCACTTGGTGAGCCCAGAAGCTCTGGATTTGCTGGATAAACTTCTGCGTTACGATCATCAACAGAGACTGACTGCCCAAGAGGCCATGGAGCACCCCTACTTTTGTGAGCCGACTATCTTTCTTTACTGTGATTTTTATTCATTTCTCAAGTTATTTCTAAATGGGGATTAAACGTGACATTAATACAGTATCGGTTAGTTTAAAAAAAAAAAAAAATTAATCGATTGACAACACTAATATTATATATACATCTCACTTTAACCCTTGTGCATTGTTCAAATTCACGACCCTTTTGTTATGATTTTAACTGCTTTAAAAATGTATCAGATAAATATTTTTTTCAATTTTTTTTTGCTTAAATCTATTAATCAACCTCAGTCCTGATCAAAACTACTAAATTTAAAAAAAAAAATAGGATTTTAACTCCTTAAAATGTTAAAATCTGATGCTGCACAAAAACTAACAACGCATCAAAGCCAATGTTGTTTCTAATCTTTGACACGTTTTTTCCCAAATCAGTGACATCATGTATGAATTTGGCAATTAAAGAGTTAAAATCCTGATTTTTATTTTTTTATTTTTTTTTTATTTAGTAGTTTTTGATCAGGACTGAGGTTGATTACTAGATTTAAGCAAAAAAATATTTATCTGATACATTTTTAAAGCAGTTAAAATCATAACGAAAGGGTGGTGAATTTGCCCACAGAGTACTGTTTCAAAGCATTTTCCCAAAATATGTGCCAAAATAAGATTTGTCACCAAAAATCATTCCATTTGCTGAAACACGGAGAAAGTTACGGCCAAATTAAGACTCAAAAATTCCCCATAGTGGATGAAAACAACGACACACAAGGGTTAAGTGAAATCACACATTGAAAATCAATTTTTTCTGCATTCATCATGGTCATATTAATCATACTGAGATCTTTTTTTTTCTTTGTTTTTTTTAAGAGACATTTTTAAAAATGCTACTAAAATACAAGGGTTGGACAATGAAAGTAAAACGCCTGGGTTTAGACCACAGTAATTCATTAGTTTGGTGTAAGGCATCCTTTTTGCATCAATTCGTCTCGGTGAATGACGGATTCAAGTTCTTCACCGTGGCCAGAGAGATTCTGAGCCATTCCTCTTCCAGAACAGCGGCCAGGCCACTGCGAAGCTGGTGGAGGAAAACGTTTTCAGACTCGTTCCTCCCAAGTGAATCAAAAATATTTAGATCTGGTAACATGTTCAGCTTCCCTTTCCTGTTCATCAAACCATTCAGTCACCAGTGGACTGGTACACGACACCCCCTTCAGGGTGCAGTTTTTGAACCATAAGGTGCTCCTCCTCCAGAATGGTTCAGTGGTTCTTGGCAGCGACTCTCTCATCAAGCACAGTAGGTAATGCCATAATATTGCTGCCCAAACCATCACTGATCCAGCCCATCAGTTTGGTTCTTCTCCATGCTGTAACTCGTGGGAAAGACGGTGAAGTTGCACATTGTCCAAGCACTGTCGGCAGATTCTCCACCATTTCTCATTGGCTCGAAGGTTTGCCCGATCATGAATATTGACTTGATTGAGGTGCATTCAATTCTGCAGTGAATTAAAAAGGGCAGTCGTGGCCTAGTGGTGAGGGAGTCGGGCTTGTAATCTGAAGGTTGTTGGTTCGATTCCCACGCTGGCAGGAATTGAAGGAGGGGATTGTGAATGAACAGCACTCTCTCCACCTTCAATACCATGACTAAAGTGTCCTTGAGCAAGACACCTGACCCCTAATTGCTCCCCTTGTAAGTCGCTTTGGATAAAAGCGTCTGCTAAAATGAATAAATGTAAACATTTTTTGTATTCAATCCAGGTTAGTACCTGGTCATCCCTTTCAGACGGCTTCCTCTTGCCTCCTATTGCATGAGGTTCACCTCATGTGGAGGTATGCCGACTTTACCCTGGATACCATCGCTTGCTGTCCTGGTCACAGATGAGCCAGCGAGATGAACAATTTGTCCTGTTTTTGCTGTTGCATTTACACGGCGTTAACCAGCAGATGCCCACTACGTTTCGAGTGACTAGCTCAGTGGTTCTTAACCTTGTTGGAGGTACTGAACCCCACCAGTTTCATATGCGCATTCACCAATCATATGAGTCGGGTGTGTGTCTTGACCTCCGCCGAACCCCTGAGACTGACTCTGGAGTCTGATTGTCTATAATCTAAAAAGTTTAGAGTTACGGTCCTTAAGGGACGGCAAAATCTTCAAAGTGGTTGGAGCCACTTTTACTAAAATGGCTATAACTCGTGAATGGAATGAGATAATGTCACCAAACTTGGTACACCTATGTAAGAGATCATTCTGTGGTTGCGTGAAAAAGTATGCGGCGACTGGCCACTTGGTGGCGCTAAAACGGGAAAAAAAGTGAAAATGGCTATAAGTACTTAACCGTTCGTCCGATTGACGTGAAAATTGGTGTGCAGTGTCTTTGTCCAAGGTACCATGACTGTCTATGAGGACATTGACGCATCTCAAAAAACATCTGTCATCGGACCCAGGTTAAGAACCACTGGGTAACTGATCTAATCAAACAGGGAATTGAGCCGACGAAGTCAATATAGTGGAATAAAAACGCCTATTCTTTTTCAATGCAATTTCAAAGGAAGTTCCCTGAGATGATTTTATGTTACACTGTTTGCGAGCCTGGCATAATGATCGTCACTTCTAACCATTTATTCCGATATGTTTTCCATGCATCCATTTTCTTTAAAGTCGCCTTGAAAAGTGGGGTTGACTTTTGACTTATCAAACGGTGGTGGCTCTGCCATTAAATTAGAATGGATTCTGCTCGGCTGTCGGCGTTTTATCCTTCAACAGCTGGAAAAAATGGCTCTCAAGTAATCCTCTATATTGTTATCCTTATAGTTCATGATTTTCAAAACTTTTATCGTTCTTGGTGCGAACGGGCCTTTACTAATGGAATGTGAAATCAGTGAAGATTGGCCACCAGGCATCCAACGCTATATTGGCCAGGTTCATCGTCCAGCCCCTGTATATCGCCTAGTTTTAGCATTCTAGTCTCATAAAGATGTTGACGTCCTTCTGTAGATCCTGTGCTGAAGGGACAGCCTCTGTCGAACTCAGAAGGCGCTCTGGCAATAAGCAGCTCAACCACAACATGATGGGCTAAAAGCAGGTAAGAACGAGGTCACTGCATTGCATTTTTGACTGTTATCTAACACGTTTCCTTTTTTTTTAATAATATCATTCATTAATTTCGAATCTTTCTTCTAGGAAAACCTTTTTACCTCAACATGTCGTTGCAGAGACATGCTGCCTTTCAGGTGTGAAGCTTCAGTTTACTGGAGCAAGAAGTTATTAAGCAACACAAGACTTGTACAGAATGAACACAACGGGCTGTAGTCCTTCTCCTACATTCACTTTGTATTAGTGCTGCTTGCCATCGTTATCTAGGTACCAAACTGGTGTTTTTTCCCCCCCTTTTAAGTTGGACATCTCCATTTCATTTTTGGAACGACACTGAATTAAGCTATAATATTATGAGAGGGAAAGAATGCCTGCTCTTTCCCCATGACTCTCAGGCTGTAGATGATTGATGGAGGCTCCTGATCCTGGTTGCATTATGTACTGGAAGATTGTGTTGTTCAATGACTTGCCCTGCTGATATGAGCTCAGATTATAAACTATAGTATTGTCAGGTATGGAGGCTTTACTGCAATTTATTGAAAATAAGATATATTAAATGAAACTGTTTTTAATCAGTCTGACATGTTTTTACCCACCATCAGCTGTGAATTTTATTCTTTTCTTCCGGGAACGAACACGTCACAGTATTCCTCGGTTAATTGACCGTACGCACGGTTACTTCCCGTTTTTCGTTTAGCCAGCTTGAGCTGTCATTCAGTAATCGCTGCACACCATCCACGGCTGACTTTGTATTTATATTTTAATGCACACTAGCCTAATTTGCCAGTAAACTCGTTTTATTGATTGCAAAATGTTAATGTTTTCGGTCATTACCTTAAAAGTATTTCTTCGTCCTTCTCAGATTGACCCCCATTTGTCAAACCGAACGTTTCGTGATGTAGTAAATCCAACATTTGATAGAAAACGTATTAAAAAATAAGACTATTATAACCGTCAGATGGCAGTCGAGGACCATTTAATGGATCAATTTCTCTTCTTTAACGCACATTTTATTCATTGAACCGAAGTAAAGTGCACAATTCATCTTTGACGCTTTTTTCTCATGGAAGTGTGAAAACTGATGGTCGAATTGAATTTTGGTGAGGGGCGTGTCTTATTAACTCTAGGCCTGCCTATTTAAAGTTATTATTTTGATTATAAACTAAGTATTACACTATTAAAGCAACACAAGTGACATTTCACGTGAAGTTTTCCAGCCGGGTTTATTGTGGGAGTTCTCAAGAACGTTCCGTGCGTATGGTCAATTCCCGCCCGAGGTGTACGCAAAATAAAAGGGGCGGGGCCTGAGTTAGTGTGTCAACTCACAGTTATGGGAAGGGGCGTGGCATTTACCAAACACGCTCAAAGGACCTTACCAATTGGAAAACACTGGACCAATCAGAGCACATTGTGTTTTTCAGAAGGAGGGGCTTCATAGAGACACTAGATGGGGGCAAGTTTTGTCATTATCAGCGTAATTCAACGAGTCTGCTCTCGACTTGTGGTTAGAAGCATAGTTTCTTGTTTGCTTGATATGTGGACTTAAAGGGTCAGTTCACCCAAAAATGAAAATTCAGTCATTAATTCCTCTCCCTCATGTCATTCTACACCCGTAAGATCATTCATCTTCAGAACACAAATGAAGATATTTATGATGAAATCCGATGGTTCAGTGAGTCTCTATTGACAGCAAGATAATCAACACTTTCAGATGCCAAGAAAGATACTAAAATTTCAATACTTCGGTAGTTTTTTGGCGCACAAAAAGTATTCTCGTCACTTTATAATATTAAAGTTGAACCACTGTAGTCACATGACCTGTTTGAAATATGTTTTAGTGTCTTTCTGGACATTGAAAGTGTCAATAGAGACTCACTGAACCATCAGATTTCATCAAAAATATCTTCCTGTGTGTTCTGAAGATGAACGAAGGTCTTTCGGGACGTGAGGGAGAGGAATTAATGACAACCCTTTAATATATCTGGAGCAAAATAAGCATTCAGAACTTTGAATACGTACAAATGTCATTTACGTCTTTTACTTCAAGAGATTTAAAGCGCCGTTTTTGAAGAGTGCGCATGCGTGTACGCGCTCCCCACGATTGAATCTGGAAGCAAAACAACTGAGAGAAATCAGATCTATGCCATCTATGTCTGTAACTTTTAGCAAAAAATATGGCATTAATTCAATCTCGAGCGGATTCACTAAAAGACGTCATTAACCAACATACGGTACGGTGTCAGGAAGCTGTAGTGTTGTCCAAAGTACCGACTTCGATACCAAGTCGTTACTGAAATTTTAAAAATGTGAAGCTTCGAGCAGATTCGTAAACGCCTGATTGGGCATCGTGTGCACGTGCTCAACAGACAGTGATCAACACATTTGAAAGCACACCTGCGTGAACGCGGTGGCCAATCAGAGGCGTTTACGAATCCGCTCAACCATCCTCAAAGCGTCACGTTTTTATCATTTCAGCGAGTTGATTTCTTCAATAGTGCATCGTACTATGGTAGTTAACAGCAAGTGATACATTTATATCATTGTTTGGTAACCCTGAGTGAGAGCTGCAACAATGTCAAATATGTGAAAAATATGTTTTACATTTAAGCATGAATCCCTATTCTAGGAGACCTGAAAAACAAAATCAAGAGTTAGTTATAGTGTAATATAGTGAATTATGTTGTAATCTTTTTTAAAATTCAGCACTCGGATTCTAGGGACTGTGTATAATTTTAATAAGATAACGGCAACTTATTGTGAAATGTGCAATATTCGTGCAGTACTGACAATAATAAATACAAATGGATATGTAATTTCAAGCATAAAACATGACACATGAGTTTTGAACCCACATAAGGCACATCCACATGACCTCCCGTTTTTCTTCCTGAGTCCGTCGCAAACTTAACATGCACAGTGAGGAAGCTGGCCAGCTGGACTGCTTTAAACAGGTACGAAAGGCAGAGTCTCCTACGAAGGCGTCACGTCACATAGCACGGGTAATGAAGACACCAAGGGTGCTCTCAGAAGAACACCGATCATCTCTCGACACAATAGTAGCGTTTCATTAGCCCTGATTAGAAATAAAAAAGTGCCAAGGGAGGCAGCTGTGTTCGTTTTTTTTTTTTATTCTTAAGAGATTTTGTTTTGTTGGACTGAGTCAGCCTTGGTGTCTTGCTTGCTATAGGCCTACTATACGGTGGCCCAGTAGTGCACAACACAACGAAATAAAGGCACAACGGAAATGCTCTCGGTGCTCAGTAAAGTTCAGAGTTCCTTGCCACTGTTTTAAGAGTCCAGAGTCTTACCATGATTAGTTTTAAGTATGTAAACATTGTATATCGACATTAAATATTAATTAAAAATCACATTTGTGCACAACAGCTTCATATTTCTTCCTGTGAATGATTCGACGGGCGCATGATGAAGGGAACGTCTGCCAATTCCACCAAGTGGTTAAAACGAATACTTTTTATTCATCACAATGACTTGGTTTAAAAACAGACATGATCAAATTATGACGCTTGTAGTAGTTTCCTATTGGTACGATTGACTTACTGCAGGTGAAATAATATGTATGTATTGTCAAAATAGTGAGTCAGAAATCTAGCACAAGCTTTGGAATTTGAACTCGTCTGATTTTAAATGTTAAAAGGAATTTTAATGAATAAAATTATACGTTTTAACCACTTGGTGGAATTTGCAGACGTTCCCTTCATCATGCGCCCGTCGAAATATGAAGCTATTGTGCACAAATGTGATTTTTAATTAATATTTCATGTCGATATACAATGTTTACATACTTAAAACTAATCATGGTAAGACTCTGGACTCTTAGAACAGTGGCAAGGAACTCTTAACTTTACTGAGCACCGAGAGCATTTCCGTTGTGCCTTTATTTCCGTTGTGTTGTGAACTTATGTTTGCTTTTTAAATTTTGTTTTGTTGTGCACTACTGGGCCACCGTACTACTAAGTTGAGAAAAAAAAAAAAAAAGGCTGCGTATAAAGCTAATACCACAGACATTCAGTGCTTAACGTGAATACAAGAGGTAAATAATAAATACATAAATAATCGAGAAACTAAAAAGAACCCAACACGTGTGAATTCCCATATAAATACTGTCGGGTGGATTACTTGATTTAGTGCTGATATAGTTCTAGCTAGCGTGATTACATTAAGAGTGCAGTTAAAATGCTACACGACCATCTTTCAGCTTCTCACGAGTACGGCGGCGTTCGGAATGGGATACTAGCGTACTGCATGCCATGTAGGATATTATAGCATAGTATAGGTGTTGTGTTTGATTGCATGTTTAAGTTAGCACGCAACATCTCGTTTTCAACTCTGAAAACAATTACGACTTTTTTGCATTATGTTTTGTTCAGTTAATGAATCAAGAACGAAACGATGGTTCGGTCGTAACGCTGGAAACCGAGGGTGAGGTCAAGCCCATTTTGGCATCTTTCATGCATTCAGAAAGCAGTAGAGCAGCATTGATTCAAACACATGATTTGTCGATGATTACGGTGTTTTCAACCACACGGCATCATTATTTCATCATTTAGCAGACGCTTTTATCCAAAGCGACTTACAAGGGGAGCAATTAGGGGTCAGGTGTCTTGCTCAAGGACACTTTAGTCATGGTATCGAAGGTGGAGAGAGTGCTGTACATTCACAATCCCCACCTTCAATTCCTGCCGGTGTGGGAATCGAACCTGCAACCTTCAGGTTACAAGCCCGACTCCCTCACCACTAGGCCACGACTAATTAAAAAGATCGCAAAAATTGTATAATTACATCGTTACACCGACAAGTTATTCGTTCAAAAACAGATTCATCCAGTAATGAGTGAGTCGTTGAATTATTCACTCAACCTGATTTAAAAAAAAAAAAATCTAATTTTATTTCAATCGACTGCAGTATTCAACATTTTGTCAGAACTTCTAGTAAATAATTTTTTTTTTTGTCTGTTCAGATTCATGATTTCTATTTAAAAAAAAAAAAAAAAATAAATTTTCAGTTCATGCAGGTCTAGTGCACAGTATACTACAGAAATAGCACGAGTACGGTTAGTATGCTATTCCGAACATGCCTTAGGTTTGCAAGAATCCAAACATGTCTTTCATGCCTGAGATTCATAAGTTTTTACAAAACGACAATCATTGTATTTGTAAACAGACTTGCTGAGTAATATGGCACTTGATGTAGCAAATTACTACATCAACCATGCTGTATGTAATACTTTTACATTTTTATGGATCGTCCATAAAAATGGATCACAAAGACTATATCAATCGTATGTTTTAAAAATCCCAATTTTGCAGACACTGTTTTTTTTTTGGCTTGGGAAAACCTGAAAAAAATGGTTTCGCGACATTGGGTTGTTTGAATGGTAGCCGATCCGGATCTTCACGGAATGAGCTCTCGAAGCTCCGCGTCGCTCAGTTCGTTCACTGCGACGATGTGGTCGAGGTGTTGAAGATAGCGTTCTTCATCCCGCATGAAGTGAGGAATCCTGGTTCTGCGTAGAACAGCCAAAGGCCGGAGTCTCTCCACATCTTCATAGGAAACCTAAAAACGGGAATTACATAAAGTGGTATGTATATACATTCTTAAAGGGATAGTTTCACCAATTTGGAATATTCCTTTAAAAACAGAGTGAATAGGACCTGCCTTTCCAAGAGCGGTTAATGTCTTAAAATCGATGTTCCTCCTGTGGCGTAAAATCCTTAAAATTCCATCAAGGTAGACCTGATCTTTACTAAAGCAACCTGTACACACACACAAACACACACATATACTTTAAAATTATCGAGAGGCAATATGAAAACAAGTGACGAGAGAAAACATTCCTAGCATAATTGAGCTTATTTTAACATTTTCCTTGATGTCTCTATTATATTTGAACATGTTTTACACATTGCTAAAATGTTTCAAACATGGCCTCACATTGCTACATGTTACAGAGCAATGCTAATATATTTAATGTGTTGCTAGCATATTTTAACAGACTGTTAGCATGTCTCTAACATTTTGCCACGTCGATAGCATGTTTTAGCATGTTACTAGCCAGTTTTATTACTTTGTTAGTATTAACATGTTATGCTGCTAGAATCATTTAACACGTTGCTACCATGTTTTAGCATGTTAATACCATGTTTTAGCATGTTACTAGCCAGTTTTATTACTTTGCTAGTATCATTGTTAACATGTTATGCTGCTAGAATCATTTAGCACGTTGCTACCATGTTTTAGCATGTTAATACCATGTTTTAGCATGTTAATAGCATGTTTTAGCATGTTACTAGCCAGTTTTATTACGTGGCTAGTATCATTGTTAACATGTTATGCTGCTAGAATCATTTAACATGTTGCTACCATGTTTTAGCATGTTAATAGCATGTTTTGTGCTAAAATGTTTTTAACATGGTTTATCACATTGCTAACATGATGCAGCACAATGCTAACATTTAACGTGACGCATTACATTAACGTGCAATGTCATATTGCTAACATGTTTTAACAAATTAGCTAGGATGTTTTAACAGTTATATAATGTTTTAGCATATTAGCACGTTGCTAACATGTTTTATTAGACTACTTTGCTAGCACCATTGTTAACATGTTATTATGTTGTTAGAATCATTTAACACATTGTTAGCATATTTTAACAGACTGTTAGCATGTCTCTAACATTTTGCCACATCGATAGCATGTTTTAGCATGTTACTAGCCAGTTTTATTACTTTGTTAGTATTAACATATTATGCTGCTAGAATCATTTAACACGTTGCTACCATGTTTTAGCATGTTAATAGCATGTTTTGTGCGAAAACGTTTTTAACATGGTTTATCACATTGCTAACATGATGCAGCACAATGCTAACATTTAACATGAAACATTACGTTAACGTCCAACGTCATGTTGCTAACATGTTTTAACAGTTATATAATGTTTTAGCATATTAGCACGTTGCTAACATGTTTTATTAGACTACTTTGCTAGCACCACTGTTAACATGTTATCATATTGTTAGAATCATTTAACACATTGTTAGCATATTTTAACAGACTGTTAGCATGTCTCTAACATTTTGCCACATCGATAGCATGTTTTAGCATGTTACTAGCCAGTTTTATTACTTTGCTAGTATGATTGTTAGAATCACTGCTAGAATCATTTATCACATTGCTACCATATTTCTAACATGATGCAGCACAATGCTAACATTTAACGTGATGCATTACGTTAACGTGCAACGTCATGTTGCTAATGTTTTAACACATTTGCTAAGATGTTTTAACAGAGCCATCATGTTATAACATGATTGATAGCAAGTTATACCATGTTTTAACATGTTTTATTTTCCTACTTTGAGTGAATGATTCAATGACTGAACGATTGAGTGAACGATTCAATGACTGAACGATTGAGTGAACGATTCAATGACTGAACGATTGAGTGAACGATGCAATGACTGAACGATTGAATGAACGATTCAATGACTGAACGACTGAGTGAACGATTCAATGACTGAACGACTGAGTGAACGATTCAATGACTGAACGATTGAGTGAACGATTCAATGACTGAACGATTGAGTGAACGATTCAATGACTGAACGATTGAGTGAACGATTCAATGACTGAACGATTGAGTGAACGATTCAATGACTGAACGATTGAGTGAACGATTCAATGACTGAACGATTGAGTGAACGATTCAATGACTGAACAATTGAGTGAATGATTCAATGACTGAACGATTGAATGAACGATTCAATGACTGAACGACTGAGTGAACAATTCAATGACTGAACAATTGAGTGAATGATTCAATGACTGAACGATTGAATGAACGATTCAATGACTGAACGACTGAGTGAACAATTCAATGACTGAACGACTGAGTGAACGATTCAATGACTGAACGATTGAGTGAACGATTCAATGACTGAACGATTGAGTGAACGATTCAATGACTGAACGATTGAGTGAACGATTCAATGACTGAACGATTGAGTGAACGATTCAATGACTGAACGATTGAGTGAACGATTCAATATGCCTCTAACATATTTTGAACATTTTAACAGCATGTTTTACTCATTGTTGAAATGCTTCTAACATGTTTGAACACAGAGCTATCACGTTTTAACATGATAGAAAGTTTTACCATGTTGTTAACACGCTGCTAACATGTCGTAGCATGTTTTATTACTTTGTTAGCAGCAATGTTAACATGCTGCTAGAATCGTTTAAAACATTTCTACCATGTTTTAATGTTAACAGTATGTTTAAAACGTTGCTACCCTGTTTCTAACATGTTTAGCGTGTTGTTAGCATGTTTTAACACATTTGCTAATGCAGAGCTCATGTTTTGACATGCTGATAGCAACTTTCACCATGTTAACATGCTGCTAACATGTTTTAACATGATGAAAATGTTGCTAGCGCAGTTTTATCGTTAGCATATTTGAACATTGCGAACTTCCTAACATTTTTAACGCATTATATTTACGCATTGCTATGTTTAACCCATTAGCATGTTGTTAGCATGTCTTGATACATTACTAGCATATGTTGCTGACATGTTTTAGATATGGCGCGTCTCAGTCGGCTCTCTAGTTTATTAGTCTGTGCTATAGTTTAGTAGACTTTGTTAGTGATGGATCGATAAATCTTATTATTATTATTGTTATTATTTTATTATTGTTATTATTATTATTTTTATTATTGTTTTTACTATTATTATTATTTTATTAGTTATTGTTATTATTATTTTTATTATTGTTATTATTATTATTGTTATTATTGTTATTATTATTATTCATATTAGAAGTTTAAATGGTAGATCAGCCAATATGATAATCTTGCATTTCACATATTTCTCAGTTCTATTCTTGGCGATTAGCTCACCTGGTTTTGAGGTATCTGTTTGTCCTCGTTTGGCGCGCAGGCAGTATTCCCAACGAATAGCAGGATCTTGGACAAAGCGAGCAATATGGCTGAACAGTTGGCTGAAGCTCATGTTTGTGGCATGGTATACAGTATAGTATAGCAGAGCGGCTCGCCACAGGAAGGGCTGTTTCCGTAGCAACACACTGTGAAGGCTAGCGAGCCCCTCTTCAGTAGGATTTGCTGGTTTCAGTCCAAATTGCTTTCTCCCAACAGAAGTGGCCCATGGCTGCATGCTGTTATTCACACCCCGTAAGTAATGTGTGCCTGCGAGTGAAAGTCATAAAATTGCTGGAAGGGCAGATTTGTTTAGACAAACGACTATAAGTAACACTGAAAAATCACCAATTACCAAATAGAAGAATGTCAATACAATATTTCTTGTCTATAGTAAGATAAACAGATTTTCCAAACTGGCTGTGACCAAACAGAAACAAGAGCTTTGTCTCTATTGACTAAAGCCAAATATGCTGTTCAATGTGATACAATGACAGCCAATCAAAACACAACTGATTGCAGCAGGGATGACGTATTTTTGTAGGCATTTGAGCACTTATGCTTCAATTGTCCTGAGAGTCGATGGGTTTTTGCTGAAATAAGGTTTGTACAAGCCCGATATATTTTGATGTTGTACGTTTTACAACATAACGTACATCAATGATACTCCCTTGAGAGCTTTTACTTGTCTTGAACAAGGCTGAAAAAGTCATCGCGCCGAACAGGTAAACTTCAACGCTTTTACAGACTCATTGTGTTTATAATCGCGCTCTTGTAAACTATTCTAACTCAAACTTTGAGGGAAGACTGAAAAGTTGATGGAAATGTAATTGGGTGTAGTTTGATTATAGCCTACATTTATTTAATTATTTTTTTAAAAATGGTTCGAGCGAATGATTCAAAGACTTCACTTGTTTCATTAGGCTTGCTAGAGAGAAGACGGCTCCGAATTCTCTTAAAATCGCTCTTGCATTTGACGTCAGAAATAATGATTCAATGACTTGAAGACTTGTTTCATTACTGGATTAATTGGCGTTATTGAACGAATCAAGTCAAGTCATCTTTATTTATATAGCGCTTTTTACAATGCAAATTGTGGCAAAGCAGCTTCACATTAATAAGAAAATGGTGTCATTGTGCAGCTTATTCTATATATTATTGATTCATTCCGTTGCAAATATCAGTAGTTATTAGTCTAGTTCATTTCTGCACTGCAGAAAACAGTGACGTAATCGTCCGGCTCGGCTCAGTTCACACACAACCACGCCAAAAACACTGCTGGATATCAAACAAGTGTCCCCAACTTAAGCAAGCCAAAGGAACCAAAACTCCAACAAATGGAGAAAAAAACCTCGGGAGAAACCAGGCTTAGTTCTCCTCTGGTCAACAGTGAACACTTGTCCGATACCCAGGGAGAGTTTCAGGTCATTAAACCCATTTGGAATCGCAACCGTCAGAATATTTAATCCAGTTCCATCTAGTTTAAGAAAATGTGTCATTGAATCATTCATTCAACAGTCACTTGTCGACGACGTAATTGATGCAATCTTTATTTGAAGCATCGATATACTTTTAAAAGTACTCTATTTTGATCACTACCATAGACATCAGTGTTTATTTCTTAACTATAAATGTTTATCCCAGGACTACTGTGACTATTTGAAATATTGTAAGACAGAAGCAATGATACATGACAACTGCTCTCTCTGGCTCAGATCTACATGTTTGCTGTGATTGTACTTGTCAAAGGTTTAATAGACATAAATGAACTGTTGTTTTTTAGGAATAAGGACATGTGGGAGATTGAGATCTTTTCACGATTAATCGTGCAGCTGTACTTCTGCCGACTGAATTTAGGGTTCAAAATATATGCAAGTCATGTCCATTTCTGAAGATTAACCTGATGAACAAAACATGTAAGAATCCTAAACTTTTGTGTTTTTTCTTTTCAATAATCCAAAAGCGAGTCGAGAACCAAGGTGATGTTAAATTCTACAAAAATACGTCAACACTGTCAAGCAGGATTTCGGACCAATTAGATTTCCCTGTGGACGGGACTCTCTAGGACTACACGACAGCAGTATAAATGAAACATGACTAACAAAATGTCCTGTTGCCAGAAATCTATTTCGGTTAAAGTTCATACCAATCTCATGTCTAAGCATGCCCTCAAGCCAGTGTTGGCGTGCTCCTGACAAGTTAATAGTTAGTGTTGGTCGACAACTCTCCACCATCATTACTGCCTGGGACAGAAGCTCATCGGAGAGACTCACAACCACCTGTAGACAGAATCTGAAATTACTATTCCTTTGTTATTTGGCAGAATGCTATTACGCAAGATATCCACACACCTCACCGACACAGCCCTCCTTCTGTAGGTACTTGCGTGTGGCTGCCCACACTTGACTCTTTGGTAGCAAGTTGCCTCCAGTGACCTCTTCAAAATTTTCATAGGTCTCAAACTTTCTCAACACACACTCCATAATCCCAACTGCCTAGAAAAAGGCATGAGGTAAGACAAATGGCAATAGTGTGAAGACTTAACCAGCATTATGGCTGTTCCAAAACCTAGCAAGTAAGCAACATTTTAAGCCATCGTAATTGTGCTCACAACGTGAGGATGCATTCTGGGCAATATTGTGCATTGTGGGCTAGCAAGAAACTAACAAGTGAAGAAAATTTGGACTAAACCTTTCAATTCATATGGATTAGTTTTCTGATCTCTTCAAAAAACTTCATAAAACAGTCAGGAATTGTAGTTCCACAGGCAGGCTATGGAAGGAAATCTGACAGTCATCAAAAAGATGAATGAAAACCTTAGAAGTTTGGGACGACATGAGGGTGAGTAATTAATGACAGGATTTTCATTTTGGGGTGAACTAACCCTTTTAGAGAGAACTCTGAAATTGGAACGAGGAGTGTTTTAAACTGGAAGATATTGTGTTTTCTAATGTTGTGTTTTGAATGTGAGAGAAAACACTATATCCTCCAAAATCAAAAACGCAATAAATCAACTCGAAAGGTGACTGATGATTATTAGCGCGCCCGCCATGCCGGACGCGCTGATTTGAATCTCGCACTGACCGGTTTAAATTTGGTGCCGTGACCCGGATGGAGTAAGGTTTAGGAGGATGAGTGTAACGGAGGCCAACTAGTAGTTGCTGTGTGGGTAAACTTCACTCCTCCAACTCCGATGCCCGAAGACCAGGGTTCGAGGCCCGCTTAGAGCGGGTAAAGTAGGACCCGAGTAGAGGGGAAACATTGGTGCCGTGACCCGGATGGGAGTGAGGTTTAGGGGGGTGGGTGTAACGGAGGCCAGCTAGTAGTTGCTGTGTGAGTAAACCTCACTCCTCTGACCTCAAGAGATGCTCTGGCGACAGGTGCTAGGGTTGCAGCCTTTAGCCTCCTTGTTAGAGCGTCCGACTCCCATGCCGGAAGACCCAGGTCAGGCCCGCTCAGAGCGGGACGAGTAGGACCTGGGAAGAGGGATTACACTAGTAAGAGCTGTGCATACAATCCCTGACTTCAAGAGGCACACTAGCAAGTAGAGGGGAAACATTGGTGCCGTGACCCGGATGGGAGTGAGGTTTTGGAGGGTGAGTGTAACAGAGGCCAGCTAGTAAGAGCTGTGCATGTAAACTTTACTCCCTGAGATACCAGAGACACCGATTTGAATCCCGCTCGGACGGGGTCGAGTAGGACAGGGTACAGGTGTATTTCTTGGTGGCACACATTCTTATGCTTGTTGGTGGGGAAGAAAAAACTATTTTGGGGTTCCTTTTTTGACCCAGAGCTGTGCTGCCAAAATGACCCAAATTGGGTTGTTTTCAACCCACCGTTTTTTTAAGAGTGTATTGTAAACTAAAATAATTGCACTGTCATTAGTGTAGTGAATGTCTAGTGATGTATGAAGCTCTGAATCACTTTCAAACTGAGCAGCTTTCTCTTGGTCAGAGTTGCAGCGAAATATGCATAGGAAACATTTACATCCTCATGCAAATCACCTATTGGAATGAATGGATTACACTTCGCAGAGCAACCGTAATTGTGACCGCACCTTTAGAAGGCAGTTGCTTATGGAGAAGGTTCACTAGATTTTGGAACAGAGCCAATTTGTGTTATTTCGACATAAAATATACCTGGGACAGAAAGAGTCCAGAGCCTTCTCTGTACTTCTCCAAAACACTGATGGGCTCTGGGGAGGCGTACTCAAACTGGGGCTCATACTGATAGTTGGACTGAAAAAAGGCCTGACGCTCCTGTTCCAGGTTCGTGGGACGAAGAGCCACAAGCAGGCACGGCCCACGAGGCGTTGAAGGCGAAGGAAGGGATGGGACACCCCTGGCGATATGTGGCAAGGAGGTTGCGGGTCTCATTTGACCCCTGCCAGAACGTGGGGGCGTTGTGGAGTTCACCGTGCATGTGCTCTCACTTCGTCGAAGCCAGTTTCCTGGCCCTAAACTAAGACTCGTCAGGCTTCGCGTGGGCGGAGAAGGGCCACCGCTACACCATGGTGGCTTCCGCACTGGCTGCGTTGCTCTAATTCGCTGTGGTTTTATTTCCAGACTTAGAGGCCTTCGACACGGCGGCTGTTTGGAAGGTTCCCCTGGCTGCGCAGTTTCTCCTTTATTACTACCTTCCGTCTTCTGGAGCCTTCGCTGAACCTGGAGGCTGCCATCCCAAGTGCTACAAGGCTCTGGCCCATTGTGGGTGGATTTGTCTCTTTGGGTGACACTGCTGGTCCTGGCTCGGACTGGTTTGGGTTTCTCTGGGCTGGGCTCTGGTTCTAACATTTCGGAGACGTTCGTTGCGAGCCCTCCTCCCTTAGCCTGCTCCATGCAGTTCTCACCCAGATCCAGCACCATTGCCACATCCACGGCTCTGTCCACCAATGCTGCACACCTGAAGAGAAAAACATACCTCCACTTCCTGATTCAACAGTACCAAGCCCGCAACAGCCATACACTCTAAAAAATGCTGGGTTGTTTTAACCCATGATTGGGTCAAATATGGACAAAAAAATGCTGGGAGAAACGCAGCAATTGGGTTGTTTTAAACCCAGCAGTTGGGTTAAATGTTTGCCCAACCTACTGGGTAGTTTTTTATTTAACTAAAATGTTGTTTAAAAATTACTGTATGCGTACATAAAGTATATTGGGAATTAATATGAATTAATGTTTAATAATTGAACATTTATTAATAATGAATAATAATTACATAATAAACACTTATTAATAAATATTCACCTTTTGATTATTATCGTTGCCTCTAGTAATAGTTTTAGGTTGGGTTTGCCTATATTTGACCCAAACATGGGTTGAAACAACATAGCATTTTTTTTTAGATGCTGGGTTTTAATATACACAACTGCCAAATTTTCTACATATTGTAATCAATATGATCACAATTTGTAATAACTGCTCTAATGAGCGCCTTATTTCTGCCAAAATGAATATATGATGTTAGCCAACTGCATGATTTGTATTGTATATTTTTGGACATATGGACATTACCTCTGGAAAAAAACAAAACAAATTACTCTAAATTGTAATGTACAAACAGGCATCTTCTGTAAAACTGCTTAGAAAAAATGTGTTGTAAAAGCGATATATAAATAAATGTGAATTGAATTTGATACGTGATATTCTTGATGCTAGACTCCATTACTTGTTTATTTTTAGGAAGACAAAAGTTAAATTTTTAGGCCATTTTTTTTTACATTTTTAAAAAAAAAAAAAAAGTTACAGGCCATTTTTAGCGCTAGTCAATGTCAAAATGGTTGTGATTGAGTTTTTCACACCATTTTAAATGTTCCCGGAAGTTCCCACATGCGCATCATAATTTTACCACGTGGGAAAGCTCGTTTACACCACGGAATAAAACAATTTAAAACCATAATTGCGACCTTTTCTTGTAATTTTGACCTTTTTTTTCTTGCAATTCAGACTTTTTTCTCACAATTGCGAGTTTGGTAACACTTTAGTTTAGGGTTCATTTCTCACTATTAACTAATTGCTTATTACTAGGATATTGGTACTTATAAAGCACATATTAATGCCTTATTCTGCATGACAATATGCTACATCCCTTAATCCTAAATTTAACAACTACTTTACTAACTATTAATAAGCCGTTATTAGACGTTTGAGGCAAAAATCATAATTAATAGTGAGAATTTGACTGTAATCTAAAGTCATCTCAAAATTGAGAAAAAAAATAAAAGTATTAACCCCCTTCGCACTGTCGCATTGTCTACATCCACACATCATGTTCATCGTTATCTCACGTTAACTGCTACTCCCCTTTGTGCGCACAAAATGGAAAATTCGGGGTTTGGGTCAGATGTCAGATCCTGTCACTGTCAACTGCCAGCGAAGGGGTCAATTGTGACACAAAGTGTTTAGTAATGTAAATGCATGTAAATAAAAATGTCGCATTTTTTTTTTTTTTTTTTTTTTTTTTTATTCAGTGGCATGTAAAGTAACAAAACAACACGATATGTATAATAAATAAAAAAAAAAAATCAAACATGCAGAAAGCTCATACTTTTGCTTAAAAAATGAGCTTAAAATGCAAAATAAACCTTAATAGGGGGATAGTAATGATCAATTTCCATAAGCACAAACATAAAATAACATTTAAAATGTGTTTTTGTTGTTGTTGTTACAGGAAACAGGATATTCACATTAAATGTTAAATTTGAATTTAAACTTTTTAGTTTATTTTCATAGTGTTATTTTCGGTGACTTGTATTGAAACTAATGAATAAAGGTGTCATAATAATTGCTGATTATTATTATTATACAATTATTATAACTGTTAAAGTTGTATTGTACTGTCCCTGTTTTTTAACTCATAGATAATAAAAACTGTTTATCAGAAATCAAAAGCATTTGGCTGATTTCTGTTTTTACGCAAGTATACGGTTTTATATAATCTCGAAATCATTTAGTGACTAAATTTGAAAATTACTTTTTAAAAAAACAGCGGCACCATTTAAAAAATATTGTACAGTACATTCAAAATGTTCAATAATTTTTTTTTTTTTTTTTTTTAACATTTATCAGTTTAATATCATAATTTGCAACCCGACTGGAGCTAAAACAAAGACTCATATAGAGTGAAATTAACCGTGTCAACTCTAAAACAAACTCTGATTTGTATTGAGATACTGGACAATTAAAATAAGTTGTACAGGGAAAAAAAAAATCCTGAAAAATTATTTGTATTCCTTTATCTACTGGGAAACACTGTGTTGTAAAAGGTATAATAATACCATAAACTAATAATAATAAAATATGATAAGAGATTCCTATCTAATTTTAAAATACACCGAAGTGTATAATAAAAGTATGACATCATCCGATTCACACATTGTTTTAAACAAATAAAGCAAAATGTATAAAAGACGCAACACGTACCACGCAGCGCTTCTTTACCGGCAAATAAATGTTAAAATTCCGCCCATAATATCAGCTCTTCAACTTCCACTCAGTAGTTCAAACGACTGACATGGAGGAATAACGGTACAGGACGCCGGGAACACTGGGAGTTTGGGATGGCTGGGATTACGTTGCAGCAAATGACGCGCTGGCGCATCTGAATGACTTGTTTTACGTCGCGACGCTCCGCTGTCAGTGTGCGTGAGCACGTAAGTCTGTCACCACCCACTATACCGGGTGTCGGCCATTTTGTAGTGGTTTTTTTTTTAAATTATTATTATTATTTTTTTTATTAACCAGACAAGTGTACAATATGCAGAAATTTACATATTACATATACAAAAAAAAAAAAATAATAAAAAAAATAAAACCAAACCAGCCAGAGTGTATAGACCATTGAGTCATTAAACAAAAACTGAACATTCATTAAAAATATTGCTTTTTTATTAATAATGTTCTCCAAGCTTGTGCAGTAGTCCTTCGTCTCCTGAAGAAATTGAATAAAATTTGGTTTGGATCCTGACCACTTTTTCTTGTGTATGTGAAATTTTCCCAAAATAATAAACAGATGTACAATAAAAGTAAAATTATTATTGTCATTGGAATAATACAGACATATATCAAAATTATTTAATTTAAATATAACATTTGTTTTCCTCTTAATGAAATTTTCCACATCCACCCAAAAAATCTTTGTGCCATTTTGCAGTGGTGTGTGTGAACAGCTGTACCCGAATCCGCTCACTCGTTCACTAACCCCTATATAGTGCACGACAGTTGAGCAAACTATATCAGAAAAGAGTGACGAAAACGAGATTCGTTAATAACATTTCGCGCCAGACAATTTCGTCATGAACATTTCCTAAACCCGTGTCCTGAATTGTATATTACTGTTTATTTGTCATGTTTATTGAGGATAAAGAGAGAATAAAAACACCTGTGTCATGCTATTTAGTAAATTTATATTTAAAAATAACAGAACAAAAACACTACACTGTCACATTTGTTTATAAAAAATATAATGGTAAATAAATACAATATAAATAGACTGTAGAACAGTTCACTAACATATGAGAAAAAGCGACCAAATTATCATATGATAATAAGTATATATTTTATGATATATTTCGCTTCAAAATATCTTTACAAAGATGTTCTAATGAATAAAAAATGACACTTACGTTTGTAGAAGTTGCCGCTTCCCGTATTGCCGTCCGCCATATTTATTTTTCTTTCGCGCTCGATCGTCTTATCGCGTTGGATTTTGGGTAACGGCGCTTTAACGAGTGTAGAGCGGCTCCCTATCCACTATATCGGGTGTCGGCCATTTTGTAGTGCTGTCTGAATTCTGAGCTTCATTCCCTGCATTCGTTCACTACTTTTACCCACAATCCTCTCTGATTTTGAGTGTACATTCGACGTACACTCGTTAAAGCGCCGTTACCCAAAATCCAACGCGATAAGACGATCGAGCGGGAAAGAAAAATAAATATGGCGGACGGCAATACAGGAAGCGACAACTTCTACAAATGTAAGTGTCATTTTTTATTCATTTGAACATCTTTGTAAAGATATTTTGAAGCGAAATGATACAGATTTATATCATAATATATATACTCACTATCATATGATAATTTGGTGGATTTTTCTCATATGTTAGTGAAATGTTGTACATTATACTGTTGTTTATATTGTATTATTTATTATTTTTATAAACAAATGTGACAGTGTAGTGTTTTTGTTCTGTTATTTTAAAATATAAATTAACTAAATAGCATGACACAGGTGTTTTTATTCTCTCTTTATTCTCAATAAACAGTAATATACAATTCATGAAGCTAAACAGGACATATTACAGACGGGTATAGGAAATGTTAATGATGAAATTGTTTGGCGCGAAATGTTATTAACGTCAGCGTCCGAATTCGCTCACTTATTTTCGTTCACTCTTTGCTGATATAGTGCGCTCAACTGTCATGCACTATATAGGGGTCAGTGAACGAGTGAACGAGTGGGCGGATTCGGACACAGCTCGAGTGTACATCGAACGTACACTCAAAATCAGAGAGCATTGTGGGTAAAAGTAGTGAACGAATGTAGAGAATGAAGTCGTTCACTCAGAATTCGGACAGCACTACAAAATGGCCCGATATAGTGCACTAGATAGTGGATAGGGAGCCGTTTCGGTCACATCTTATGTACTTTATTGTCTACTTTATACCCACAATTCTCTTTGATTTCGAGTGTACATTCGATGAAGCACTATTTCCCCCGAATCTTACAGCTTTCTTATGTCTGCTTTGACATTTATTTCATGTTAGTTCTATTTTATTTTTTACCTTTTTTATTTTTATCAATCATTACTTGAATAAAAACCTGCTAAAACATAGAAAGACGTTAATTTTAAAAATTAAATTACATTAATAAGGTTGTTTTTATTATTAAAAAATACATCATGTTGGCATTAACTAATTCAATGTGTTTTACTGACAGCAAGGTGTTTTAATAATGTGTGGTATTGTTGTTAAATAAAACTGTTATGATTTAAAAATATTCGTTAGTCATCTGTAGCGTATTCATCCTAACGGTCGCCTGAGGAGGGCGCTTAACGACCACGTGACAGTTTCTAACGAACTGAAAATAATAATAATACATTAAAAAATTTTTTTTTTTTTTTTAATTTACACAATAATACATGAAATGATGTACGCTTGTTAATGTGTTTGTTTTTGTTTGCAGTTTTTTTTTAATAGTGTGAACACATTAAGCATGACAAACCGATTTGAAACTACAAAATAAAGCAAATTGACAGTAAATGTTTCTCGGAGTAGATTTATTTTTAGAGGTTAGTTTCTCTGAATAATAACGTTTACACCGTTCAAACCAGCTGAATCATTGACAGTGATTTGAAAATCCCTCGTGAGGTGCAAAAATACTATCTAAAGTTATTTTAAACAACAATGAAACTTATGAACAGTTCGACTTTTCTGTTTACAATTTACCTCATTTTTTACAGTTGACTCAAGATTGTATGTATTTCACCATTTACCCCAAAACAAAGAATAACTAATACATCTTAAGATTGAGATTCTGTGAACAAACATCTAAAACAAAATAGATGGTTGTATTTGTAATCAAAATCGTAAAATGCACGTTCAGCACAAGTAAAACAACACGACACAATGGATGCGTTAAAAATGCGCAGATTTAATATACATTTTATAATAGGAATTAAAAAATGTTACATTGGAAAAAAAAAATTGAATAATTAAAAAAAATCTATATTTGTTACTTCATTAAGAGGTACCAGTAAAATAAGTGTTATTGATTGTTTCATTAGTAACAACAGTAGCTTATTGCTGATAGATAATGGCTATATAAGGCATAAATGATATTATAATTAGATGAATCTATTTTAATTCTGCTGACGACTCTTTGCATTGGACATGAGTCAGTCTAGCCTTGTTTTGCTGGATCCTTCAGCTTTGTTTCGCTTTGGTCTGGTTGTCTGGAGGGAGTGGTTTGCCTAAATGGTGTGCGGTGGTGATGCCATGAGTGAGAGACGCACACTTCTCTTTCACTTCCGGACGAAGACGGAATCCTCCTTGGAAGCTGAGGTCAAAGTATTCGGTCGGAGCAAAGGACAGAGGCTTTTCGGCGGACACACCGTGCAGCCTTTCCCGCCACGAATTTAACATTTCATCCCTCGCAACCGGTGGCGAGTGTGCCGGACACCAGAAGATTTGAGGGGCGAGGACCTGAAACCCGCAGAAGCGTAGAAATCCATTCTGTGTGCAAGAAAAGCACATGCACGGTTCTTGTAATCTTGTAAGTCTTCTTAATTCATATTACATGACCTGTTTAAATATGTTTTAGTATCTTTCTGGACATTGAAAGTGTCACTGAACCATCAGATTTCATCAAAAATATCTTCATTTGTGTTCCGAAGATGAACGAAGGTCTTACGGGTGTAGAACGACACGAGGGAGAGGAATTAATGACAAAATTTACATTTTTGGATACTCTACTAATTATAATACAGCATTTTCTCCATCGTACACAATGTTTTAAAATGAATTGCATGCCATTTATCAACACAAGCCATGCAGCATTTATTAATTTGATATTCTAATATCGATCTATCTTACTGCAGTGTGAAACAAGCATCTCACGCACGGAGTAATTTTATAACATTTCAATTTACTTATTTTTATTACATTTCTACATATTTCTGCCCGATTCCCATCCCGATTCTTTTCCACCACAGAAGACCGCATGTCCCAGGATTCCTCGCTCAATCGAGGCGTCATCAAGCTACGCCTTTGTTTTGAATAGGCGACCTCTAGTGGGGAGAATCTACATAGTGTGCCTTTAATCTGAGTCCTTTAATTATAATTTTAAAATTATAAGCAAAAGATCAATTTTTTTATTGTAAAATTATAATAGAATAAAAAGTAAATCAGCTTTTCATGAGTTCGACAGAACATCTGTTCCTAGAGTCACACCACTTTTGTTTTTAATTATTAAGAACGTCCTTCTCCACATACACAATTGGTTCCCTGTCTCCCATTCTTATTCATAATCCTGTAAATATTTTGTTGCAACACGGGCTATCAGTTGCTATGATTACATCTATAGGAATAGGATATTTAAGTGTAAATACCCTTAAATGCTATTTACACTAAGTATAAAGAGTTATTAAATGCTATTTACACTAAGTATAAAGAGTTATTAAATGCTATTTATACTTAGTGCAAATTGAGGCCGATTCTATTTGCACCTCAGTGTATTGTAGTACATTATAAAACAATATGCAATAATAACATATTCAGTGTTCTGTATATGATTGATTATATTTATTAAAATCATACACTGATGCTGCCTTATTGCTACCCAAACCATATTGAACCCGCTGATCAGTAAAGCTGTCCTCGAAAGTCAGGGAAGGGAGTCATGTTTTTATTGCCACATTTAAAAGCCTTAATTCCCCTTTTCGATTTTTTTTTAATTTTAATTAAAAATCCCTCTTCAAGCTGATGTGAAAAAGGAAGAGGAATGAGTTTAGTAAAGAACGTGTCCTCTCTCCACACCACTGATCCTCTCATCAGACGGGTTTCTTTTGTGATTTAGTCTAGATCAAACAGACAATGGTGGGTGGAGTTACTGTAAATACAGTAGCCTCTGCCAAACAAGCCGGGCCTTTTGAGCTTGGTGTAAATAGACACTCCGTAATTTTCAAGCTGTCTGGGTGTGAAAGTCTAAAATACATGACCAACATATGAATTTAATACCCAACGCAAGTCTAATCCAGAGTGACAGGATTGATGGTGACCAAAATGGACAAAGAGTCATTTTGTAGCTTAATTTGGTCTGTTTGGGAGGGATATTTTAAGCTTTGATTTTTATCTCACCTGTAAAGGCCAAAGGAGAACATTGATGTCTCCATGGACGCCATCGGCCTGATACATGGACTCCGTTCCCCCGGTGGTGAATGAAAGTATGGCCTTCTTATCCTGGTGTGAACGGTGGATGAGATTTTAACTAAATTAAAATCACCGTTAGAATCCCAAAACAGTCTTTCCTCGGAATCAACAATGTTGAGAGCAAATAAACCTAAAGATTCAGACCTTAAAAACGCCGTTGTCGTACATCTTCTGCATGGTGAAGGCGAATCCTTGAATTAAGACTCGGTCTACCCAGCCCTTCATGATGGCAGGAATACTAAACCAGTAGAGAGGGAACTGCAAATATATTCCAAATCATATTATTTTTCTTGTGCATGTATAATTTGACATTACAGTAGCCGAAAACACTGTTACCTGAAAGATAAGCAGCTCTGCCTGCTCCACCTTGTGCTGTTCTTCTGCAATCTCATCACACAATCGCCCGTCCTGCCATGCAGTCATCATCTCATCATTGTACACAAAGTGCTCAGGGTTCTTCAGATCACCTGTAATCGTTACAGTAAAATAATTATCCATTATATGCCATGGTCTGTCTGAATACTCGATTCTGATTGGCTGGAAGGTGTGCACTAAAATCGTGGATTAACTTGTTCACTAATAATTGCAAGTGAAATGCAAATTTGATTAATTACACAATGTGGCAATTATTTAATCTAATTCATCGCGCATCAAATTCGACTGAGAAATTACTTCCAAAATATAAGTCATTATTGTGTTAAATGACAAAAAGCATCAAACGGACAGCTTTAGAAATAACATTTAATTTGATTCAACAACCTTTTATGCATCAACGGCCATGAGGAAATATGAAATCATTATTTTAATGAAATGATACTCTAAAAAAGAAGCTTAAACCGCCAGTAGGTGGCAGTAAATGTCTAAAGCCATTCATTAATTCAAATGGCTAATTAATTCAGGAATTAAGTAAATGGCTCTCTTCACGAACGAGTCATCGAATCATTGGTTCACCCTGACATTCATTCTGTGTTCCTCGGAAGTGCACAACAGTTCTGCTCTGTCTTTATTAGTAATATTTTTGTTGGAAAAAAAGAGCAAAAGCAGACAATATTGTGTCTAAAATAACAAAATATTAACGCCTTATTTCTTGAACTGTTATTTAAAATCAGTATCACATTTGCACTCGTGCTATTCGAGACAAAAAACAGCACTCGTGCCTTATTGCGCTCGTTACTAGTGTGAAACTTGATTTTTAATGTTGTTGTTTATATGTCTATGAGATGTTTTTAATATGCTTTAAGACAAACCATGTGCAAATTCATAAGTCAACACCATTGCGGAGTATTAAAAAAGACAGTTTCAAAAACGCGGTTTGATGTTTCTGATGTCACAAACTACCTTGTGACCAATCGCGTCAACGCTCCGGCGGACTTTAGCATATCATTAACTGTACCTGTGTAACATTAGCAACACATTATTAGGTGTTTCAAAACGAAGTCAAACAAAACCCTAATCATATGTATCCGACATTGTAAAAAGCGATGTGTAGCGTTTACCGTGACCGAGCGGATCTCCGAGCTCATGCGCGTGAGTGGAGGCGGGGCTAATTAGCATATTCATAGATCCACGTATACTAAATGAAGCAAGGGTGTAGAGTTACATGCAAGCTATTTAAAGGCATTTCACAGGAAAAACAAGTCATTTTTGTGATCAAAGATAAGTTTTAAGGGATAAAATGATCGACTATATGATAAATGATAAATAAATCTGAGACAAAAACTCATACAGGAGCATTTTTGCTCTGCTATCTTGAATTTTAGCGGCACACAGTTATAAGCTCGTACCAATATTGAATGTAAGATGAACTATGTAGGTCTGGGGCGAGTGCGTTAAATGCGTTAATACGCATTATTTGTCCCCATAACTAATTAAGTCAATGGGATAAATCAAAAGCATATACAGTAAATGGGGCTTATATTTTCCTTACATGAAGTACAAGTGCACAGTTGCAAGATATTTGAGGATGTTACATGGCAATAAATTCCTACCCTTAATATCATCTGCAGTAGCTGAGGCTTTAAACTTCATGGCATAGAGATCCGACACTAGAACTTTGTAGCCTTGCTTTGTCAAGGCCTCGACAGCGACATCCCGCGCAGCAGCGTTGAATGAGGCGGGACTCTGGTGGGCGTAAACAATCAGTGCCGTCTTCTGCGCTGCTCACATCAAGACACACACGAGAGAAGAGAGAAAGAGTTTGATGTAAGATCATTTACAGTGAGTTAGTTTCTTTTCACCGACCAGCCCAATTACACAAATGCATGCTATTTTTAAAATTAATATTAGGTCATACAGTACGTAGCTTAGTAGTGCACAATACCGACTCGTATTTCATCCCAAACACAGCCAAAGAATGTGGAAAAATCGGTTTATTTCTTGCTCTAATTACTTGGGGATTTGCCTCGCAGTCGAGATTATCACTGACCTAGTTAATGTGTCTGAAAATTCTCTCTCTTTCTCCAAACCTGTGACTTTCTTTCTACTATGAAACATTAAAAAAAAAACAAGATATTCTGACTGTGTTTTTCCCAATACAATGATCGACAAAACGGCCGACGTTAATCAAAAAGCCTTCTCTGGTGTAGAAGAAAGTCGTGCAGGTTTGTTTGAGAAATTTTCGTTCGAACCCTTTAACACACGACTATCATGCATAAAATGCAATCATGCATATATATAGAGATGCATAGAGATTTCTCACCCATTTCCCGTTGCAAGCAATCTCCAGTTCTGCACCAAGATGAATGGAGAAAAGTCTTTGGTTTCTATTGAGCTGCTCTTATAGGCGTCGGCCGAAGCTCACGGCCACTGATGTCGTCTCGGGTTTCAGTCCCTGTTATTGTATAACCTGTAAGGGGGGTGGGTTGACTGATTGGTCAAATAAACAGACATCTTGGTGACAATCTTGTTCAACATGTGTGTTAATGGAATGCAGCACTGGCACTGTCACGCAACTTCTTCTCACTTGCTGCTCAGTGTGAAATATAAAGAGTCCAGTTTCAATGCTTCTGCTGAACAACCCTATAATAGTCATGCAATAGAAATTCGCATTTGATCAAAGAGATGCAATTCCACACATGGACTTTTATATTTTTATAAAGCCTTAATTTGCAGGTCAGGGCTTCAGCAATCTGAAGACATTTATGCTTTTAGTGGGACTAATAAAGCGAGCATAAAGAATAAAAGCTGTCTGCGAGGCGTGAGCATAAGACACACGGCAATTAGATGTGATACTAAAAACACCAAACTGGTTTGTCAAGGGGATTGGTGTCCTGTGAGTGCAGTGAGCTGTAGATCAGGTAGGGCAGGTTAAGATGTCACCCAGAGGTGAGGCAGAGTCACACTGTAATCGATCAGGGCATTTGAAACCACACGAGGGAACAATACGTGTCACGAGAGTCTCCTCGCGTCTCTTTGGCTGCCTGTTTACACCTTTATAACAAACAAAGAAGAGCATATTTCATATAAACCTCTTCACAGGCTATGGCAAGCCGTTTTGACTTTTATTCATTTTCAGGATATGAACTTGTGCTATCAACAATTACATTTTCACTAGTTAAAATGTTAATTTTTGATACCAGGAATTCAATTTCCACTAGTAACAATGTTCATTCTTGATATCAACAACTCAGTTTCCACTAGTATAAACTATAATTGTTGATATCAAGAATTGTTTTTTACTAGTAAAAATGTTCATTTCTGATATCATGAATGGGATTTTTACTAGTAAGAAAGCAGTTTTAGATATCAGAAATCATATTGATATCAGGAATTCATTTTCAGATATCAGAAAATGAACATTTTTACTAGTAAAAATTCAATTGTCGATATCAAGAATAGACATTTGCACTAGTAACAATGTAACTGTTGATATCAGAAATTTGCATTTTTACTAGTATGAATTGTATTCCTGATATGTGAAACTGGAATTTCAACTAGTAAGAAATGAATTCTTTATATCAACAATTGAATTTGAATGGCAGCCTATGGCGAGATTTCACTAGTAAAAATACAATTCTTGATCTCGACAATTATAGTTTATACTAGTGGAAATCTAATTCCTGATATCAAGAATGAACATTTTAACTAGTGAAAATTGTTGATAACACGACTTCACATCCTGAAAATGAATAAAAGTCAAATGGCTTGCCATACACAGTTTACATTTAGTCATTTAGCAGTAATATTCAATTTATATTGGTCTCACACAGCTGTCAATGCCACAAAATAAATGACAACACAAGCACATCTGGTTATGTGAAAAGGCAAGAAGCGCAACAGTAATAATAAAAAATAAGTATATCTTTGTCTTGTTTTTCCCTGTAAAATACACACATTAAAACAGTACTATAGTAATTTATAGTGTTTTTGATACTAATTGGTAATTCTGTAGTTGCCGTGGTAATGAAATATAAACCGCTTTCTACTTTCTACACGGCGATAAAACTAAAGTGTACTACCATATTTATTACAGTTTATCAGTCAATACTATTAACATAAGTGCTGTAAACACTACAGTATACCACAATTTACTGTAGTATTTTTTCATGTGGATCAAAACAGGGCACATTTACTTAAGAAGAGAAGCTGTGTGTGATGATAAATACAGACAATAAAGGGCAAAAATATTTGAAAGTTTATTGTTCTTTTTCATTTAGCCTACTAAAGAGAGAAAAAATGTGTCTAAGAATATTTAAAAAATAAATAAATAAGATTAGTAATAATAATAATAATAATAGCTTTCTTCGGTGACAGGAGTTTGATTATAGGTGTGGAAGAAAACTAGGTGTGGTGGTTTTCTAATAAAACAGAACACTACGAACTGTTTACAGTTGATTACATGATTAAGCCTCCAATCTGTCAAAAAAAATGAAAAGAAAGTCATTTGAATCCGGTTTGGATTGTGAGCATGCGCGAACCGCGTTGTTTACTTGAGCAACAAAGTTACAGCTTGGTTTAATAAACGGATACGAACGATAACAATTGATTAGTACAAACAGGTAAAATAGGGTATATAAATGTAGAAATATCGATTCCATGCACATTTTACCACATCACGAATAAATCAATGCAAAATCAAACCTAAAAGCAAGGATTTAACACTTACTGTACAATTATGCAAAACGCGCAAAAGCTTTTACCTTGTCTCTGCAGTCAGATATGTGTAACTCCAGGGAATAGGTACACGCAACTATTGCCTAAAGCAATGATTTAACTTACTTTAAATGCATGCAAACACCTCTAACTTAGACAGTCTTCAGCACTGTAACTGCAGGGCAGATCTCGCGTGCGACCGGTTTCCATGCAGCTGATTGGTCTAAACGCTGCGTCGTCTAGTGGGTCAGAGGGGAGTTCATCCAGTGGCCTTGATTTATATTGTGAGTAACGAAATACAAGTAACTTAGTTACGTATTTATTTGAGTCACTGTATTTCATGACAGTTGCATTTTAAATGGGTGGTAATCAGATTACAGTTCCATCTGAAAAGTGTTTTAGATTACCAAAGTGATTACTTTGAGTTTTAATGTCATTTAAACAGCGATTGGTGATTCTCTGACTCTGACCGTCTGAAAAAGACGAGTTCAGTTTCATCAACATTTAATACTTTTAAGAGGATCATGAAAATGTTATTTTTATTTAGTTCTGTCCTGAACAAGACAAAACGACTGAACAACTGAACTGTCCTGTCATGACCTGATGATCCACGACTGTTTTCATGTTTTGTGAGTCATTGTATAATTCACTCGTCACTGTTTCTTTTTCCCTCACAATTGTGAGTTTGTGTTTCACAATTCTGACTTCTTTTTCTCAGAATTGCGAGATTGAAACTCACAATTGTAAGTTATAAAGTCAGAATTGGGCGATATAAACTTGCAGTACTGACTTTTTTTCTTGCAATTGAGAATTTAGTGTGTGAGTTTATATCTCATAATTCTGACTTTTCTCAATATTGTGAGTTTATATCTCATAATTCTGACTTTTCTCAATATTGCGAGTTTATATCTCATAATTCTGACTTTTCTCAATATTGTGAGTTTATATCTCATAATTCTGACTTTTCTCAATATTGTGAGTTTATATCTCATAATTCTGACTTTTCTCAATATTGTGAGTTTATATCTCATAATTCGCTTCATAAATCGTGACAGATCGCTGTAGCTCCTCGATCATCTCTTCATACTAGTTCATTTATAGCATCAAATAAACATGAATGAACATCAGAAGGAATGTTCTTTCAAGCGTGGAAAGACGTGAGGACACACAATGTTTCACGTTCAACTTCACCAACGTTCATCTACTAACTCCCCTGACCGCTTTGACGGACAGAATGGCGGATTTGGGGTTATGATTGGTCAGATCGCCTGTCAATCAAACTGCCCACATTGCTTGCTTGTTAAGATAATGTAAACCCATGAGGAAAGAAATATTCATATTCATTTATCTTAATACTTCTGGTCACATGAGCCTACGCTCTTTTCATTAAAATCCATCCAAAAGTTAATATCATTTAGGATGTCCTGAATATTCTTCAGTTTTATGCAAAACAGAAATACAACAAATAGAATATCAGATCTCGGCCATATGGCCAAAAATAAATGCAAAAAAAAAGCATAGTTGTGTCTCAAAAGTGATGCGTAACACGAGAATGAACCTCATTGGTTCTTGCTGAAGTTCAAAAGTGATGCGTAACACGAGAATGAACCTCATTGGTTCTTGCTGAAGTTCAAAAGTGATGCGTAACACGAGAATGAACCTCATTGGTTCTTGCTGAAGTTCAAAAGTGATGCGTAACACGAGAATGAACCTCATTGGTTCTTGCTGAAGCTCAAAAGTGATGCGTAACACGAGAATGAACCTCATTGGTTCTTGCCGAAGTTCAAAAGTGATGCGTAACACGAGAATGAACCTCATTGGTTCTTGCAGAAGCTCAAAAGTGATGCGTAACACGAGAATGAACCTCATTGGTTCTTGCTGAAGCTCAAAACTGCTGCGTAACGCGAGAATGAACCTCATTGGTTCTTGCTGAAGCTCAAAAGTGCTGCGTAACACGAGAATGAACCTCATTGGTTCTTGCTGAAGCTCAAAAGTGATGCGTATCACGAGAATGAACCTCATTGGTTCTTGCAGAAGCTCAAAAGTGATGCGTAACGCGAGAATGAACCTCATTGGTTCTTGCTGAAGCTCAAAAGTGCTGCGTAACGCGAGAATGGAACTCATTGGTTCTTGCAGAAGCTCAAAACTGCTGCGTAACGCGAGAATGAACCTCATTGGTTCTTGCTGAAGCTCAAAAGTGCTGCGTAACATGAGAATGAACCTCATTGGTTCTTGCAGAAGCTCAAAAGTGATGCGTAACGCGAGAATGAACCTCATTGGTTCTTGCAGAAGCTCAAAAGTGATGCGTAACACGAGAATGAACCTCATTGGTTCTTGCTGAAGCTCAAAAGTGCTGCGTAACGCGAGAATGAACCTCATTGGTTCTTGCTGAAGCTCAAAAGTGCTGCGTAACGCGAGAATGAACCTCATTGGTTCTTGCTGAAACTCAAAAGTGATGCGTAACACGAGAATGAACCTCATTGGTTCTTGCTGAAGCTCAAAAGTGATGCGTAACACGAGAATGAACCTCATTGGTTCTTGCTGAAGCTCAAAAGTGCTGCGTAACGCGAGAATGAACCTCATTGGTTCTTGCTGAAGCTCAAAAGTGCTGCGTAACGCGAGAATGAACCTCATTGGTTCTTGCTGAAGCTCAAAAGTGATGCGTAACATGAGAATGAACCTGATTGGTTCTTGCCGAAGTTCAAAAGTGATGCGTAACACGAGAATGAACCTCATTGGTTCTTGCAGAAGCTCAAAAGTGATGCGTAACACGAGAATGAACCTCATTGGTTCTTGCAGAAGCTCAAAAGTGATGCGTAACACGAGAATGAACCTCATTGGTTCTTGCTGAAGTTCAAAAGTGATGCGTAACACGAGAATGAACCTCATTGGTTCTTGCTGAAGTTCAAAAGTGCTGCGTAACACGAGAATGAACCTCATTGGTTCTTGCTGAAGCTCAAAAGTGATGCGTAACACGAGAATGAACCTCATTGGTTCTTGCTGAAGTTCAAAAGTGATGCGTAACACGAGAATGAACCTCATTGGTTCTTGCCGAAGTTCAAAAGTGATGCGTAACACGAGAATGAACCTCATTGGTTCTTGCAGAAGCTCAAAAGTGATGCGTAACACGAGAATGAACCTCATTGGTTCTTGCAGAAGCTCAAAAGTGATGCGTAACACGAGAATGAACCTCATTGGTTCTTGCAGAAGCTCAAAAGTGATGCGTAACACGAGAATGAACCTCATTGGTTCTTGCCGAAGTTCAAAAGTGATGCGTAACACGAGAATGAACCTCATTGGTTCTTGCAGAAGCTCAAAAGTGATGCGTAACACGAGAATGAACCTCATTGGTTCTTGCTGAAGCTCAAAAGTGCTGCGTAACGCGAGAATGAACCTCATTGGTTCTTGCTGAAGCTCAAAAGTGCTGCGTAACACGAGAATGAACCTCATTGGTTCTTGCTGAAGCTCAAAAGTGATGCGTAACACGAGAATGAACCTCATTGGTTCTTGCAGAAGCTCAAAAGTGATGCGTAACGCGAGAATGTACCTCATTGGTTCTTGCTGAAGCTCAAAAGTGATGCGTAACACGAGAATGAACCTCACTGGTTCTTGCTGAAGCTCAAAAGTGATGCGTAACATGAGAATGAACCTCATTGGTTCTTGCTGAAGCTCAAAAGTGATGCGTAACACGAGAATGAACCTCACTGGTTCTTGCTGAAGCTCAAAAGTGATGCGTAACATGAGAATGAACCTCATTGGTTCTTGCAGAAGCTCAAAAGTGATGCGTAAAACACGAGAATGAACCTCATTGGTTCTTGCTGAAGTTCAAAAGTGATGCGTAACACGAGAATGAACCTCATTGGTTCTTGCAGAAGCTCAAAAGTGATGCGTAACACGAGAATGAACCTCATTGGTTCTTGCAGAAGCTCAAAAGTGATGCGTAACACGAGAATGAACCTCATTGGTTCTTGCAGAAGCTCAAAAGTGATGCGTAACACGAGAATGAACCTCATTGGTTCTTGCTGAAGTTCAAAAGTGATGCGTAACACGAGAATGAACCTCATTGGTTCTTGCTGAAGTTCAAAAGTGCTGCGTAACAAGAGAATGAACCTCATTGGTTCTTGCTGAAGCTCAAAAGTGATGCGTAACACGAGAATGAACCTCATTGGTTCTTGCTGAAGCTCAAAAGTGATGCGTAACACGAGAATGAACCTCATTGGTTCTTGCCGAAGCTCAAAAGTGTTGCGTAACGCGAGAATGAACCTCATTGGTTCTTGCTGAAGCTCAAAAGTGCTGCGTAACACGAGAATGAACCTCATTGGTTCTTGCTGAAGCTCAAAAGTGTTGCGTAACACGAGAATGAACCTCATTGGTTCTTGCTGAAGCTCAAAAGTGATGCGTAACACGAGAATGAACCTCATTGGTTCTTGCCGAAGTTCAAAAGTGATGCGTAACATGAGAATGAACCTCATTGGTTCTTGCCGAAGTTCAAAAGTGATGCGTAACACGAGAATGAACCTCATTGGTTCTTGCAGAAGCTCAAAAGTGATGCGTAACACGAGAATGAACCTCATTGGTTCTTGCCGAAGCTCAAAAGTGTTGCGTAACGCGAGAATGAACCTCATTGGTTCTTGCTGAAGCTCAAAAGTGCTGCATAACACGAGAATGAACCTCATTGGTTCTTGCTGAAGCTCAAAAGTGTTGCGTAACACGAGAATGAACCTCATTGGTTCTTGCTGAAGCTCAAAAGTGATGCGTAACACGAGAATGAACCTCATTGGTTCTTGCTGAAGTTCAAAAGTGATGCGTAACGCGAGAATGTACCTCATTGGTTCTTGCTGAAGCTCAAAAGTGATGCGTAACACGAGAATGAACCTCACTGGTTCTTGCTGAAGCTCAAAAGTGATGCGTAACATGAGAATGAACCTCATTGGTTCTTGCTGAAGCTCAAAAGTGATGCGTAACACGAGAATGAACCTCACTGGTTCTTGCTGAAGCTCAAAAGTGATGCGTAACACGAGAATGAACCTCATTGGTTCTTGCTGAAGCTCAAAAGTGATGCGTAACATGAGAATGAACCTCATTGGTTCTTGCTGAAGCTCAAAAGTGATGCGTAACACGAGAATGAACCTCACTGGTTCTTGCTGAAGCTCAAAAGTGATGCGTAACACGAGAATGAACCTCATTGGTTCTTGCTGAAGTTCAAAAGTGATGCGTAACACGAGAATGAACCTCATTGGTTCTTGCTGAAGTTCAAAAGTGATGCGTAACACGAGAATGAACCTCATTTGTTCTTGCTGAAGCTCAAAAGTGATGCGTAACACGAGAATGAACCTCACTGGTTCTTGCTGAAGCTCAAAAGTGATGCGTAACATGAGAATGAACCTCATTGGTTCTTGCTGAAGCTCAAAAGTGATGCGTAACATGGGAATGAACCTCATTGGTTCTTGCTGAAGCTCAAAAGTGATGCGTAACACGAGAATGAACCTCATTGGTTCTTGCTGAAGCTCAAAAGTGCTGCGTAACGCGAGAATGAACCTCATTGGTTCTTGCTGAAGCTCAAAAGTGCTGCGTAACACGAGAATGAACCTCATTGGTTCTTGCTGAAGCTCAAAAGTGATGCGTAACACGAGAATGAACCTCACTGGTTCTTGCTGAAGCTCAAAAGTGATGCGTAACATGAGAATGAACCTCACTGGTTCTTGCTGAAGCTCAAAAGTGATGCGTAACACGAGAATGAACCTCATTGGTTCTTGCTGAAGCTCAAAAGTGATGCGTAACATGAGAATGAACCTCATTGGTTCTTGCTGAAGCTCAAAAGTGATGCGTAACACGAGAATGAACCTCACTGGTTCTTGCTGAAGCTCAAAAGTGATGCGTAACACGAGAATGAACCTCATTGGTTCTTGCTGAAGTTCAAAAGTGATGCGTAACACGAGAATGAACCTCATTGGTTCTTGCTGAAGTTCAAAAGTGATGCGTAACACGAGAATGAACCTCATTTGTTCTTGCTGAAGCTCAAAAGTGATGCGTAACACGAGAATGAACCTCACTGGTTCTTGCTGAAGCTCAAAAGTGATGCGTAACATGAGAATGAACCTCATTGGTTCTTGCTGAAGCTCAAAAGTGATGCGTAACATGGGAATGAACCTCATTGGTTCTTGCTGAAGCTCAAAAGTGATGCGTAACACGAGAATGAACCTCATTGGTTCTTGCTGAAGCTCAAAAGTGCTGCGTAACGCGAGAATGAACCTCATTGGTTCTTGCTGAAGCTCAAAAGTGCTGCGTAACACGAGAATGAACCTCATTGGTTCTTGCTGAAGCTCAAAAGTGATGCGTAACACGAGAATGAACCTCATTGGTTCTTGCAGAAGCTCAAAAGTGATGCGTAACGCGAGAATGAACCTCACTGGTTCTTGCTGAAGCTCAAAAGTGATGCGTAACATGAGAATGAACCTCATTGGTTCTTGCTGAAGCTCAAAAGTGATGCGTAACACGAGAATGAACCTCACTGGTTCTTGCTGAAGCTCAAAAGTGATGCGTAACACGAGAATGAACCTCATTGGTTCTTGCAGAAGCTCAAAAGTGATGCGTAACACGAGAATGAACCTCATTGGTTCTTGCTGAAGTTCAAAAGTGATGCGTAACACGAGAATGAACCTCATTGGTTCTTGCAGAAGCTCAAAAGTGATGCGTAACACGAGAATGAACCTCATTGGTTCTTGCAGAAGCTCAAAAGTGATGCGTAACACGAGAATGAACCTCATTGGTTCTTGCAGAAGCTCAAAAGTGATGCGTAACACGAGAATGAACCTCATTGGTTCTTGCTGAAGTTCAAAAGTGATGCGTAACACGAGAATGAACCTCATTGGTTCTTGCTGAAGTTCAAAAGTGCTGCGTAACAAGAGAATGAACCTCATTGGTTCTTGCTGAAGCTCAAAAGTGATGCGTAACACGAGAATGAACCTCATTGGTTCTTGCTGAAGCTCAAAAGTGATGCGTAACACGAGAATGAACCTCATTGGTTCTTGCCGAAGCTCAAAAGTGTTGCGTAACGCGAGAATGAACCTCATTGGTTCTTGCCGAAGCTCAAAAGTGCTGCGTAACACGAGAATGAACCTCATTGGTTCTTGCTGAAGCTCAAAAGTGTTGCGTAACACGAGAATGAACCTCATTGGTTCTTGCTGAAGCTCAAAAGTGATGCGTAACACGAGAATGAACCTCATTGGTTCTTGCCGAAGTTCAAAAGTGATGCGTAACACGAGAATGAACCTCATTGGTTCTTGCCGAAGTTCAAAAGTGATGCGTAACACGAGAATGAACCTCATTGGTTCTTGCAGAAGCTCAAAAGTGATGCGTAACACGAGAATGAACCTCATTGGTTCTTGCCGAAGCTCAAAAGTGTTGCGTAACGCGAGAATGAACCTCATTGGTTCTTGCCGAAGCTCAAAAGTGCTGCGTAACACGAGAATGAACCTCATTGGTTCTTGCTGAAGCTCAAAAGTGTTGCGTAACACGAGAATGAACCTCATTGGTTCTTGCTGAAGCTCAAAAGTGATGCGTAACACGAGAATGAACCTCATTGGTTCTTGCAGAAGCTCAAAAGTGTTGCGTAACACGAGAATGAACCTCATTGGTTCTTGCTGAAGCTCAAAAGTGCTGCGTAACGCGAGAATGAACCTCATTGGTTCTTGCTGAAGCTCAAAAGTGATGCGTAACACGAGAATGAACCTCATTGGTTCTTGCTGAAGTTCAAAAGTGATGCGTAACGCGAGAATGTACCTCATTGGTTCTTGCTGAAGCTCAAAAGTGATGCGTAACACGAGAATGAACCTCACTGGTTCTTGCTGAAGCTCAAAAGTGATGCGTAACATGAGAATGAACCTCATTGGTTCTTGCTGAAGCTCAAAAGTGATGCGTAACACGAGAATGAACCTCACTGGTTCTTGCTGAAGCTCAAAAGTGATGCGTAACACGAGAATGAACCTCATTGGTTCTTGCTGAAGCTCAAAAGTGATGCGTAACACGAGAATGAACCTCATTGGTTCTTGCTGAAGCTCAAAAGTGATGCGTAACACGAGAATGAACCTCACTGGTTCTTGCTGAAGCTCAAAAGTGATGCGTAACACGAGAATGAACCTCATTGGTTCTTGCTGAAGTTCAAAAGTGATGCGTAACACGAGAATGAACCTCATTGGTTCTTGCTGAAGTTCAAAAGTGATGCGTAACACGAGAATGAACCTCATTTGTTCTTGCTGAAGCTCAAAAGTGATGCGTAACACGAGAATGAACCTCACTGGTTCTTGCTGAAGCTCAAAAGTGATGCGTAACACGAGAATGAACCTCATTTGTTCTTGCTGAAGCTCAAAAGTGATGCGTAACACGAGAATGAACCTCATTGGTTCTTGCTGAAGCTCAAAAGTGATGCGTAACATGAGAATGAACCTCATTGGTTCTTGCTGAAGCTCAAAAGTGATGCGTAACACGAGAATGAACCTCATTGGTTCTTGCTGAAGCTCAAAAGTGCTGCGTAACACGAGAATGAACCTCATTGGTTCTTGCTGAAGCTCAAGCGTGAGAAAGAACCTCATTTGCATGATGAATATTCATGTAAATAAAAGACTAAATCCAGTCTGTTTATCATATAAAGCGATCGGGTCTCTTTGGAAAATTTGGTCTAAACTGCTCAATTCATGTGGATTAGCTTTGCAATCTCTTTATGAACTTTCTGAAATGTAAACAGGTTTTATTAAACAGAGAGGGTAGGAAACGCAACATTGTGTAGAACACAAACAACAACTAGGAAGTGCAGGAATACAAAGAAAGAAAAACAGGAACTGCAAGCTGAACATAATGGTGATTTTGTAATTAAAATTCTCATTTTTGGGTGAACTATGCCTTTAACGCATGCTTTAAAGACTGCAGCCATTGATTTTTATTGTTTTTTTTTCAAGAGCAGAGCTGACCCGGCCCTTGATTCTGAAATAAGGTGGCATAAATGTTGTTGTGTCTTTTATAAAAACTGACATTATAATTCAGATCATAACATCAATTATTATACACAAGTAAATATATAAAAGCACAGTAACATTAAATACTAGCAAACAACCATTTTAAAAAAGTAACTTTAATTAGTCTTGTTCAATGTATGTACACTTTACTTCATCTTAGAGGTGTTGGCATTTAATGAACCCAGGTTTTGTTTTCAGTGTCCTAAGTCATGTGACCACTAAACAAATTCAGCCTTTTGGTTGTCAGCAATACGGCCCAGGAGTCTGTAAATTCCTCCAAAACTGAACTTGGTCCGTCAAGCTGCGTGTCGTTGTGGCGATGAGTTTCGAGTAGCGACAGCGGTTATATTCGACAGGGAAGACGTTGAATAGGGATCCGTCAGGTGGGTCAGTCGGGTTAATTCCTAAATGCTGCATGCATAGACCTACAAAAACGTCCTCTATGTAAACTGGTTTGACAAGCTGGGCTGCTTCAACAAGTTTCCTTGCCAGATCCAGAGAGAACACATATCCTAAGCCCAGAGCGTAGGGTGGGTACTGAGCTGGGGCATAAGCGGTTTCGGGAAGGTACCATTTAGAATGGGGGTTTCTCAATACCATCGCACTCCTGGCCACGAGTCCAGACATATAGTTCTGCTTTGGTGCCGACCGAAGCAAATTCACCAAGTTTTTCACATTGAGAAATATATCCGAGTCGACCTTCATTGCGTACGACGTATTCGGACAATAAGCTGAAAGCCATTCAAGCATTACAATTGTCTTAATGGTGAGATTGTTGTAACTGTCCCAGAAATCACTTTGCAAAATGTCATGATGCTTCTCACTTTCCTGCAACAGATCTTCTTGCAGCTTTTCGCTGTCTTGTGAAATGGGAAGTCCTAACAGAAACAAGAGGCTCACTATCTTGTCCCCCACTATCCTCTCCGAACCCCACGTTGAGCGGATGGCATCCCGAGCCGCCGTATTGCTCGGCGCTACGGGTATCATCAATATCACAAAGGCATTTTCCTTCAGGCACTTCAGAGGCTCATTGATGACGAAGCTGTACTTGTATGGGTAAGCCACACAATATGGTTCTGGAGGCTTCCACGGTTTAGCAGAAGTCCCTGCTGAGACTGTAGTCGGCGAAACGTAGGTTGTTTTAGTGATGACGCTCTCCGGAAGAAACTGTCCAACGGTTGGCATCATCCAGCTTTTCGTGTTTTCACCGAGGAGGATGTAGTAACACAGGAACAGGGTCAGCAAACTGATGATTATGACGATTTTACAAAGATATTTGCTTCTGCCGTTTGATTGCACTTGACTAAAAAGAGAAAACAAGACTTTTGGCACGTCTATGTATGCTTTCAGATAAATAACATTTTTTTTTATCATTAATAAACACAGCAAAGTATTCCTGATAAGGTGCAACAATTCAGTTCCCTATTTTGCATTTCCTAAAGCTGAATGTCACTTTCAATCCACAAAATTAAACAAGAGATTAATTAAACTCATCAAGTTAATAATGGTGTCGTGGCACCTTACCATTGTACTTCGCTGTCTTGCTCCATATTTCTGACATTACTAGAATTTCAGAGGCATCGTCGAGCACTGATGTGTCATGTCAAACTTGAAGAGCGAGTATGAAGTACAGGGCGGGACAAACCTTTTTCCTTATTTTGCATAGACGGTTCCACCCATTTGTCACAGGCAAAAAGCCAACAACCACGTCCATTCAGTGTCCTCCACTGAGATTGGCACCGTTGGTAAATATGAGCAATCTGCATGTTTTATCCTTTTGTTCCATTCAAAATTCTAACATTGAACATGCTTTCATTGAAGTAAAACAATTGAAAATTTTGGGGAAATCTCATTATGAAATAAACGTTGTTCTCCAATGCATTTACTGGCACTCCTAGAAATTCTCTAAAATATAGGACATATTCCCATATTAATGTTTTTTAGCACACCAGGGTGACTAGGTGCATGAAATTATCCACCCATGACTTCTTGTTCCACAGAAGTGCAAATGAGGAAACACTAAGGCCAAATCCCCTTAATCATTCATCAACAATCTTTAAGTTCCACCCTGTTAAGCTTTGTTATGGAAAAAGTTTGTCCAGTCAAAAAAAAAAAAAAAACCTATGTGGGATGGTTATAAAAGTTCTGTTGAAGGTTAGCTAGCTAAATGTTGATCCCTCAAAGATATGGTGTTCTTTTGCAAGGTGGCATGAGATCAGGGTTGGGGAGTAACGAAATACAAGTAACTTAGTTACGTGTTTATTTGAGTCACTGTGTTTCATTACAGTTACATTTTAAATGGGTGGTAATCAGATTACAGTTCCGTCTGAAAAGTGTTTTAGATTACCAAAGTGATTACTTTGAGTTTTAATGTCATTTAAACAGCGATTGGTGATTCTCTGACTCTGACCGTCTGAAAAAGACGAGTTCAGTTTCATGTTTTCACGTTTTGTGAGTCATTTTATTATTCACTCGTCACTGTGACTTTTTCTCATAATTTGTTTTTTTTTCCCTCACAATTGTGAGTTTGTGTTTCACAATTCTGACTTCTTTTTCTCAGAATTGCGAGATTTAAACTCACATTTGCACGTTATGAAGTCAGAATTGGGAGATATAAACTTGCAATACTGACTTTTGTCTTGCAATTGAGAATTTAGTATGTGAGTTTATATCTCATAATTCTGACTTTTCTCAATATTGTGAGTTTATATCTCATAATTCTGACTTTTCTCAATATTGTGAGTTTATATCTCATAATTTTGACTTTTCTCAATATTGTGAGTTTATATCTCATAATTCTGACTTTTCTCAATATTGTGAGTTTATATCTCATAATTCTGACTTTTCTAAATATTGTGAGTTTATATCTCATAATTCTGACTTTTCTCAATATTGAGAGTTTATATCTCATAATTCTGACTTTTCTCAATATTGAGAGTTTATATCTCATAATTCTGACTTTTCTCAATATTGAGAGTTTATATCTCATAATTCTGACTTTTCTCAATATTGTGAGTTTATATCTCATAATTCTGACTTTTCTCAATATTGTGAGTTTATATCTCATAATTCTGACTTTTCTCAATATTGTGAGTTTATATCTCATAATTCTGACTTTATAACTCACAATTGCAACTTTATATCACTCAATTCTGAGGGAAAAAGTCAGAATTGTGAGATAAAAACTTGCAATGACCTTTTTTGTGTTTGTTCCACACTTATTAGTTTTCCAAAGTATTCTAAAGTATTTAGATGAAGTTACTAAACTTGAGTAATGTAACGAAATACGTCACAAATGACTTTTTAAAGCATGTATTTTGTAATCTGTAGTGAAATACATTTTAAAAGTAACCCACCCAGCGCTGCGTGCGATGCAGGTGACAACCGGGAACAGAAGACAGCTGTTGCAAATTTAGCTATTTAAATATGAATAATTAATCATAACTTGTCATCATTTGTTCAGGAATAAATACATTTATTGCTGAATTGAACATTGTTGACGCCTTGTAACAGGCTCAGGTCTGTTACATGTTCAATCTGACGGAGTGTAATAATGCTACACACCACCAGAGGCGCAAGTGCACTCTACTGGAGGGTATATGTCCAATTGGGGAGTAGAGGAAGTCAGATTTGTTTGACAGAGGAAGCATGGCTTACCTTCTGTGTCACCAAAATCCATGTATGAGTCCTGATTGAGAAACATTGGTTTCAGCTCAAAAAGGACTTTTTGGTGCTAGTGGCGTATTGTTGGCTACCGAACTTGGTTTGGAGGTAAAAAGAGGATATTCCTCCATGAACAATGGTTGTCATCACCTTGTGGAATCTCTAGGATCTCATGTCTAAGGATCTGTGAAGATTTAACTTTGTTATTTGGAGTCGCTTGCACTTTGGAATTATTATTATTATTATTATTATTTATTTATTTTTTTTTCTCTTCTATGGATAATACCATCATTTCTACCTTTGGACTGCCTTTCACTCCCATGGATTGACAATCATATAGTTTGTTTCTTTTATATATGTTCAATGTTTTTGTTTTCAGTATTAATTGTTGGTTTATCATATTTACATTGTTTTTTCTTCTTTTTGGTTTGTTTATATAAATTTGCAAAAACACATTTTCATTGCCTGTCTGGTTAATGTGACTTAGACCTGTTTAATCTTAGATTGTCTATATACAATAATCTATAGCAGACTTGCACCAGAAAGGTTGAGGAAGTTATAGCCTGGCGCCTACAACATCCCCTGGTGAAAAAAAGAACTGGCTACATACATCATAACCTGTCATACGTTTGTGTCCGTACAGCAAGTTTTCACCCAGTTCAGTCAATTCCCCGGCTATGAAACAAACTGGGATCCATCCCTTCTCGTTCCTTTAAATGGCTCCCCAAAATGTCTTACCTTACCACCCATTTCTCACATTCAAAGGCACGACACAGCATTTACACACTTAGGATTAAAAATGACAAATTTGTCGAATACGTCACATTTTCACACACAACTTGAAATCTTGTCCGACATGCAGAGATGGTCTAATCTCAAAATGTCACTGCAAGGTAGAATTCCAGTTGTTCTTGGTCGGTTGAATTTTCCTTTTTCTATGATTCCTTTACCTCCACCTGTAAACTATTTCAAGGAGTTGCAATTTCACATCTCCAATTTTATTTGGGATGGTAAAAAACGGCATATTTACGCCATCTTCAGCAGATGAAATCCTCTGGTGGTCTGGCACTGCCCGAGTTTGAACTGTATTTTGACAGTTTGGTGTGATAAAGACTCTGTACTTCCCTGGTGCCAGATGGAACAAGAACTTGTAAAACCTGCTGGACTTAAGCCTAAACCGGCACATCAATTATTTCGACCAATTATAGGCCACTCCCTGTAAGTTCAGTCAACTGTTCAGAGTCATGTGGGTTGCAACACTAAACTTTGTGATGGCTCCCCCATCTGGTATAATTAGAATCTACTGCAGAACTCCAGCCCAGACTTCAATGCAAGCTGGGCTTCCAGAGGCGTTTACATTTTGCAAGATTGGTATGGATAAAGTGACTTAAAATCATTTCAGGATCTCAAAGTGAGATTCTCTATTCCTGGCTTCTGCTGGTTTTTGTGGAGATCAGCAATTAAAGCCCATGGAGCATCTTGGGATTCTCCTCTGCCTGTGGATTAATCCGGGAACATCGTGCACTGGACTGGTATCTACTAGAATACACATACAACTAATCTCAAAATGGGATAAAGCTCTGGGAGTGATTGAATCATGGAATCGTGAGCTTAAGGAGAGAGGCATGGATTGACTGTGGGAATGTATGGAACAATGTGTTTCTTTCTTCAAGGAATCCTGCGCTTCAGTTGATTCATTTTAAGTTTGTCCAGAAAGTATCTTTCCCCATACAGACCGTTTTAAAAAGAAGCTCACAGATACCTCGGTTTGTACAAAATGTAACACACGGTTGGCACTTACTTGCATATATTCTGGGATTGCCCAGATGTCTCTAATCTTTGGTCCCAAGTTGCAGTATTTTTTGAAGATATTTTTGAGTATTGCTAAATTGCTTACATTACTCGAATTTCATGATTCTTCATTTAGAATCACCACTATGAAAAGGAAAATCATGCGATCGGCTACATTTTTATACATTTCTTGAGTGGTTTTATACAGAATATACAGGATTAAAAGGGTTTATTTGTCCTTCTCACAAGAATGAAGTTCGAAACAGACCTCAGAGAGAGTTTTAAAGATTATTTGTGAAGTATGACAAATAAACGTGTCCGATTCATCTCAGTCGTTACACAGCAGACAGAAGATGGATCAGGAACAAACAGGTAGGTTTCTCAGGTGAGTCTTACAGGTAGGTCGTGGAGCTTGTTATTGATGTGGATGCAGACGGACACGCACATGGACATGGTGATGGACATAGAGATGGACATAGAGATGGACATGGAGATGGACATGGATATGAAGATGGATATGGAGATGGATATAGACATGGAGATGGACATAGAGATGGACATGGACATGCAGATGGACATAGAGATGGACATGGACATGGAGATGGACAGAGATGGACATGGACATAGAGATGGACATGGGGATGGACATGGAGATGGACATAGAGATGGAGATGGACATAGAGATGGACACGGACATGGAGATGGACATAGAGATGGACACAGACATGGAGATGGACATAGAGATGGAGATGGACATGGACATGAAGATGGACATAGAGATGGACATAGAGATGGACATGGACACGGACATGGAGATGGACATAGAGATGGACATGGACGTGAAGATGGACATGGAGATGGACATAGAGATGGACATGGACACGGACATGGAGATGGACATAGAGATGGACATGGACATGAAGATGGACATAGAGATGGACATGGAGATGGACATGGACATGAAGATGGACATAGAGATGGACATGGACATGGGGATGGACAGAGATGGACATGGACATAGAGATGGACATGGACACGGACATGGAGATAGACATAGAGATGGACATGGAGATGGACACAGAGATGGACATGGACATGGAGATGGACATGGAGATGGCAGTAACTATAGACGAGACCGGCCCAAGGTGCGCAGGAGAACTGAGTCTTTATAGGAAGTGGTGATGGGGGTGATGGCTTGCAGGTGCAGATGATTGATGATAGAGAGCAGGTAATTAGCATGAAGGAAATGTAATGCGAAGAAGGTGACTGGGCTGGTGACTGTGACAGTTAAATTATTATCTAAAAATGACTGACAGAAACGTTAAATATTTGGCATACCTTTGTCTAATTTTTGGAGTTGAGGAGCGTTGACATCATGCATATGTTTTTGAGCAAAATATTTGTATTATTTACCGCCCTGTAGGCAAAAATGGGTACAAAAAATTCTTAATTCATCAATAATTGTTTTGTTATTGTTTCAAGAATTAAAAAAAAATACTATAATACAATACTGAGAAAATCTCATTATTGTTTAACATTTACATTATTAACATTTTGTGATAACTACGTATGGTCTATGTCCCTAACAGGGAGTGTCTGAAGAAACTACCCATAATTATAATTTTTTTGAGTCCATTGACCAATATGTGTTCCTAATAGTTAAACATGTCACTTTTTTTTGGTAGAATGCTAAAAATATGTACCTTCCAATCAACTAAAGATGTTACACATCTGCCTGGAAGAGGACATGTACCTATACAGGGTTGGGGAGTAACGAAATACAAGTAACTTAGTTACGTATTTAAAATACAAAATCTGAGTGACTGTATTTCATTTTAAATGAGTGGTAATCAGATTACAGTTCCATCTGAAAAGTGTTTTAGATTACCAAAGTGATTACTTTGAGTTTTAATGTCATTTAAACAGCGATTGGTGATTCTCTGACTCTGACCGTCTGAAAAAGACGAGTTCAGTTTCATGTTTTCCACTGTTTTCATGTTTTGTGAGTCATTTTATAATTCACTCGTCACTGTGACTTTTTCTCACAATTTGTTTGCATTTCTTTTTCTCAGAATTGCGAGATTTAAACTCACAATTGCACGTTATGAAGTCAGAATTGGGAGATATGAACTTGCAATACTGACTTTTTTTCTTGCAATTGTGAATTTACTTTTCTCAATATTGCGATTTTATATCTCATAATTCTGACTTTATAACTCGCAATTGCAACTTTATATCACGCAATTCTGAGGGAAAAAGTCAGAATTGTGAGATAAAAACTCTCAATGACCTTTTTTGTGTTTGTTCCACACTTATTAGTATTCCAAAGTATTCTAAAGTATTTAGATTAAGTGACTAAACTTGAGTAATGTAACGAAATACGTTACAAATGACTTTTTAAAGCATGTATTTTGTAATCTGTAGTGAAATACATTTTAAAAGTAACCCACCCAGCCCTGTGCCTATATCATCCTAATGTACGGTGAGGAGAGTTTGAGTGGACAAAGACTCTCCGAGAACAGCTGGAGACTTGCAGAGAATAGTTGAATCTCTGGGTCAGAAAGCCTTAAAAAAAAGTGATCAAACACCACAAGTTGTTTGGGAGGGTTTCAAGAAAAAAATCCTCCTTATACTCATCCAAAAACAAACAAACAAAATCCAGCATATTCAGTTGTCAGACACGACTGGATCTTCAAACAAGACCGGCTTCTATGGTCAGATTAAACAAAAAAAAAAAAGAAGAGCTTTTTGGCAGCAAACCCACCAGATGGCTTTGGTGCAAACAGGGATAAAAAGTACCCCATGCCTACAGTTAAATATATTGCTAGATCTTTAATATTATGAGCCTGTTTTTCTCCCAGAGGTCCTGGACATCTTGTTCAGGATCTTTCATCAGCACAATGATCCAAAACAAACATCAAAATCAACACATAAATGTGTCACTGACTACAAAATGAAGCTTCTGCTCTGACCTGAACACGAGTGGAACTGAAGGTGAGAAGAACCAACATGGAGTCTCAAGACGTTGCAATAATTGGATGCCAATAATTGTGACCGAAGTGAACAAGAGAAAAACATTTATTTCATAGTGAGATTTTCCGCCCAATTTCAATCGTTTCACTTCAATGAAAGGTTACAGAATTTTGTGACTTTTTAAATTAAAGATATATGTCATATTTATCAAGGGTGCCAATGTTAGTGGAGGACAGTGCATGATGAGGCCACTGAGATGCTTCTTACGGAGCCACTCCTTTGTTGCCCTGGCCATGTGTTTCGGGTCGTTGTCATGCTGGAAGACCCAGCCACGACCCATCTTCAGTGCTCTTACTGAGGGAAGGAGGTTGTTGGCCATGATCTCATGATACATAGCCCCATCCATCCTCCCCTCAATACGATGCAGTTGTCCTGCCCCCTTTGCCAAGCATGCATTGCAGGGTTTTAATCCATGCAGTCGTAGTGTGTAACTAATGGTTTTCTTTGAGACTGTGGTCTCTTCAGGTCATTGACCAGGTCCTGTCGTGTAGTTCTGGGCTGATCCCTCACCTTCCTCATGATCATCGATGCTCCACGAGGTGAGATCTTGCCCCAGACCGAGGGAGATTGACCGTCATAATTGGTCGTTTTCTAATAAATGCGCCAACAGTTGTTCCTTCTCACCAAGCTCTTGCCTATTGTCCTGTAGCCCATCCCAGCCTTGTGCAAATCTACAGTTTTATCCCTGATGTCCTCACACAGCTCTCTGGTGTTGGCCATTGTGGAGAGGTTGGAGTCTGTTTGATGGAGTGTGTGTCAGGAGTCTTTTATACAGTAACGAGTTCAAACAGGTGCAGTTAATACAGAGTGGAGAACAGGAGGGCTTCTTAAAGAAAAACTAACAGGTCTCAAATACGTATGTCATGCCATAAAATGCAAATTAATTATTTAAAAATCATACAATGTGATTTTTTTGGATTTTTGTTTTTGATTCCGTCACTCACAGTTGAAGAGTACCGATGATAAAAATGACAGACTTCTACATGCTTTGTAAGTGCCAAAATCAGCAGTGTATCAAATACTTGTTCTCCCCACTGTATATATGCATAAAAAAATACAACAATCATATAAAATACTTTCATTCACATTTCTGTGTTTGAGGACAAAGGAGCACATCGATATAAAAAACTTCAGTATATTGTGAAAGAACCAATTCAGTTTTAATGATACAGATCCCTTTTTATTGACGTATTTCAGAAATCACATTCCAACAGATGTTTGCACCGATGGATCAGATGTCATCGCAGCATGCAGTAGCAGCGAGGGTTGGCTGACGTGCAGTTGAGTAAAAGAGTATTTCTCCATCCATCTCTGGGCATCTTCTTTAGCACTGGCATCCAGGGTGGCCACTCGCTCATCTTTACAAATCATTTCATGTTCACGCTTCAGCTCGTGATATGAACGGGAAAACACGTGGAAGATAGATGTAGCTGGAAAAGCCATGATGAGAATACCACTCAGTATGCTGCTGAAGGCCACAACCTGGCCAGGTATGCTGTGCGGCACCATGTCACCGTAGCCGACCGTCGTCATCGATATGATAGCCCACCAATAGGAAGAAGGAATGCTGCTGAAGCTGTGGGGGCCAGTGGCTTTGCCCTTCGCGAATTCTTTCTCCGCCAAATGGACGAGAGGTGAGAAAAGAGCCACGGCCACGCAGAGGAAGAGAAGCAGGAGTCCAAACTCTCGCATGCTCCGCTGCATCGTAAGACCCAGCGTCTGAAGGCCTAGCGAGTGTCGCGCCAGTCGCATCACGTACAGGATTCGCAAGGCCCGCATGACCCGCAGAATTAAACCCAGCTTATCTAAATATCCTTGACCGGTCCCGGTGCTGCCGTGAAGCTCAACGTCTTCAGATTCGTCTTCGCTGTCGATGACCAGAGAGATGTAGTATGGTAAGATGGCTATGACATCTATGATATTGAGTGGATTTCGAACAAACTGCAGCTTGCTTTGAGCCTGCAGGAAACGCAACAGGAACTCCATGGAGAACCAAGCCACGCACACCGTTTCCACTATGAATATGTTGCGACACTTTTCCATGCATTCACCCTAGAAAAGAATAAGCAGAAATAAGATGAGTGCTTCATTTTAACACATTACTAAAGATGAGGGAAGATCGGTGTATCCAAAATGAGCCGAGGGCAAACGTGGAGCAACGAGGAGGTGAAGAGCCTCATTAATATTTGTTTCTGCACACAACGGAGGAAATCCTGGTGCTGTTTTGAATGTGTTGAACATTTTATGAGCTCTTCATGAGTTTTTAGCTGGTAAAAATAAAGCATATGTTCACGCGTAAAATGATGGCGTTTAATCCAGAACACAGCGTTGTTTTGAATGTTCAGGAATGAAGCTCTGTCTCGAAATATACGTCATAAAAGCCGACCAATCAGGTCGTGACCGTATCCCTATGCCTTTGGTTCGGTAACTTAAAGTTCGCTGTTAAAACAGACAGATTTCATCACAAACACCTTCATTTGTGTTTCAGAGATGGACGAAAGTCTTACGTGTTTGGAATGACATGAGGGCGAGTAATTAATGACAGAATGTTACATTTTGGAAAGCCTAAACTAACCCTTTAAGGACTGATCACAAAGGTTTTTTGGGAAAGGCGCAGGTTTTTCGTTTTTTTAAGAGTGTATGTTTGCGTTTAGTTGGTGTAGAGCATTACCAAAGTGCCCTCAAAATAACTAATAATTCATATAAAAAGAGGGATTTTGTGCACTAACCCTATTGTCGTGATCAGGAATGGTGCTGATACACAAGCTGATAACTGTCACGGCAATCATGACAACTGAGAAGCATGCAAAAATCCTCCCGGGCCAGCCAGAATGAGGGTTTTCCACTATTTCCTGCAGCCGCCTCATGAGCCCGATGTAGCCCTTCTCTTGTATAACGGGCCTCTGAAGAGCGAGCCTCCTCTGTCTCCTCTCTTCCTCCCTCTTTTTCTTCTCTCCCACTTCCTCCACACGGGACAACATCTTGCGACGGCAGCAGCGCTCCATGTGAGCAGGGTCGATGCCCCAATAGGTGAGTTCGTCCGACAGAGACACGGCACACACCTGCCGCAGAAGCCTCAGTTTCCCGGCAGCCAGGAAGTTTAAGATAACACGGAAGGCCACCGAGCTGCGGTCGAAGAAGAACTCCCGCCGGGCCTCGTCGTAGTCGTCACAAAGCTGGGCGATATCATCCGGGCTGCTGCAATGACGCAGCTGTCCCAAACGAGAGAGTGGGAATTCGTCCAGTGTGCTCCAGGGAAATGTGTAGCGATCCCCTCCGACGTTGATGAGGGCTAGCTTACTGTGGTCGACGTCCCTGACGCCGTGTAGTTGCTGGGCCCGTTGAAAGTACACACCTTTGGTGGTTTCGGTCTCTGGATTTTCCGTGAAAAACAGATCGAGACTGCTGTCGTCTGTGCTGACTGAGAGATTGCTGAAGTCATGGTTGGCATTGCTGATGATGGGCATGATGGCATTTGGGCATGTCAAGGATTTGAAGATAGTATGTGTAGCTTAAACGCTGGAGCTGGCAGAGCACTGTAAACAAAAAAAGAGTATTATATTATTGCAACGTTAGCATCACCAATAACAACATACAGGAAGCATTGTTTCAAGTAAGGAATAATTGACGACAAGCCATTGAATTTATAGAAAGTAATACACGCGTTGTGGCCGTTACACCTCGGGTGGTCTTTATTTTTTAATAACTCAACAGCCCGGAGTCAGTTATTCCACTTATACTATGGTTACCACACCTTAAATTCTGATGTTGTATTTCAAGATGGGTTTTTGTCCTTAAAAAACGATCTTGTGTGAGGGACTAATTTCTTACGCACCTCCGTTGCCAATTCCAGAACGTCATTTTAGAGCTAGTAACAGAGGTTTGAGGCATTGATAGCAGACTAATGCAGTTATTAAATCAGTATTAGAGAGATTAAACATTTGGGAATTATCAGAGCATTTCTCAACGTTGTTCGGCAGCAACATCTCTACTAATAGTGAAACTGTAAGTTTATCTGCTTCAAAAACAGCGCCGTTATTATCTTATTAGTGAGAAATGGCATGTAGCTTTTAAGCTGATAAACTATTTTGCTGATAAAATCATCAGAGCAGCACTGTCAACACGTTTCTGCGCAAGTGTGCGTTAGTAGTAAACTTGTAAGTGTACTATTTCAATACTGCTTGGGACTAAATTGGCCCACTTTTAGTATATAAAAGTATACGTGTAAGTGTAAAAGTAGTAAACTTTAAGTGCACAACTATGTTTCTCATTTGTACTGCATCTGTACTACAAGTGAACTTATAAGTATACTAGTATTTTACTATTTTAATACTAGTAGTACATTTTTTAGTTAATGAAAGTACACTTTGAAGTGTACAAGTAGGCTATACTTGGAATACTTCATTATTAAATACTTAAAGTATAGGACAAATATACTTTTCTGTTAGTATAAGACAAGTATACTTGAGTGCAATTTTAAGTATATTTCTGAGAAGTACATAAAAAGTAGACTGCAAGGTTAGATTTGTAGTTTAAAATAAGTATAGCACACTTGAATGAACTCGTAAGGGACTATAAGGGATCCTTTTAAAGGGACAGTTCACCCAAAATTGAGAATTCTGTCTTTATTTACTCACAATCGTGTCATTCCAAACCTGTGAGACTTTTGTTCATCTTCGAAACACAAATTAAGATATTTTTTTTAATGAAATCTGAGAGGTTTCTATCCCTTGGCTACCAAAACAAAAACCAAAAAATCCAAAAAGTGTCTTAAAACAAATCCATCAAGCGATTTAATTCAAGTCTTGTGAAGAGATATCCTGCCTTTATATGATAAACAGCTTTTATTTTCATCTTAATATTAATCGACACATACGTATGCATTTGGTAAACATCGAAGCTCGTTCATGCGTCACACAAGTTTTTAACCTTTTGTGAAGCGCTCTATGAGTGTTTATTTGTGAATAAAAGCCTAAATTATATTTGCTCTTCATAAAAATCAAACGTACCTCTTTACAAGACTTGTGCGGATTAGTTTCACTTTTTTTGGATCTTTTCAGTTTTGCTACCTGAACAGAAACCGCTCAGGTTTCATTAAAAATAGCTTAATTTGCGTTTCAAAGATTCTTATGGGTTTGGAACGACATGACTTTGAGTAAATAAATGAAGACAGAATTTAATTTTGGGTGAACTATCCATTTAAGTGTTACTATTCTCACATTCATATATGAATGTTGGCCCACCACTTATAAATAACTCCAATAAAATAAAACTTTTAATTTATCTGTTACCAAATGAAGCACATTTTAGATTACCAGGAAGATTTTTTTTTTTTGTTACAATGTACCATTGTACTTTGAGGTGCTTAATGGCTCAAAGATACAGTTCACGCATTCACTACAGAAATACTTAACTTTTACCACAATGTTGATTTGTATCCCAATGCAAACCATTTGATGATTCACCACTTACCTGCTTTGAATAAAATGTTAAGTGTTCAGTCATCCTAATACTGTCATAATATTATTAAAACATACTATTTCAAATAGGAAAGTGTATCATCCAAAGTTGATAGGATGAAGCTCCTCGTCCCATCTTGGAAGTAAGTTTGCTGCAGTTCCCAAGCGTGTTTCTCTGGTCAGATGGACGGGAATAATCTGCCTGTCTCATAAATATCACCCTGGCTGAGACAAAAAGGTTTAGAGAAAAAAATGCACTGGGGAATAAACCGATTATCTAACACCGCTGTCCTCCGAAGGCCCGCTTCTGTTTATCCCTCTGCTTTTCCAATATTAAACACCAGTGGCTGTGCGCGCGTACGCGTGTGCGCGTCCACCTACAGCTTTTTAGTCGCACACGTGAAAGATTTCATTTGTGTAAACATTAAATATGAACTCTTTTCAGTTACTGAATTACACCACCATAATACATCCTAAAGTTAGACTGAAGAACAATATTACTTTGTAGAAGAATTTATTATTATTATTATTAATAAATTAACAAGTTACTGAACACTGTCTTTTTTTAACCACAGATAAAACTGGTGTTCTTGTAGGTACAACGTGATTCAGACATGCTTAAAATCACAATGTAAGACCTTACATGATTTTTGCTTTAGTGAAAATATGTAGACTGGGACTCTTGATCCACAGACTAATGAATATCAGGGCTTAACTGTAATCTCCTGTGGACAGATGATGGTGCCTGAACAGTGAGCATGATGGGACAGCTGAACTAGTGACGACCCTCACGTACCACCTGGGATAAACAGCAACTCGCTATAAAGAGAGATTTGGCGAACAGTCTTTATTCTTCTGTTATCAAGTTTGTTTGTCATGTTCAACCTGTTCTTAAACAAGCTCTCGGGTTACATGTAATTGGATGAATAGAGAGAAACAGGAGAACCATATTAAGTGCTTTTGACATCAGGGTCTCCTTACATTCAGCATCTAGGTTTTCCTGCCTCCTTTGTCCTTTCTGAAATACAAAAAAACCTCATCATATTTATTAGCAAGAGTGTTTTTAGTGTGTTCGTATGTAGTTGCAAAGATGTTCTGGTCCATGTCAGTCTCTTTCGTGCTTCATTGAATCTGCACTTGTGGTGCATTTTCGCACTTAAAAGTATCTTTTTACTTGCGGATAATGTTAATGAATTAAAATGCCACTAATTGTACTTTGTAGTACACTATATACAACACTGTGTAGTAAACTATGTACTTATAAGTATAGACTTTCATGACTGTTTCTTAACACACTTAAGTACTCTTTTAAAAAGTGCACTTTGTATTCAGCTTTACTTTAAAGTAATCTTTAAACCATCATATTTTAATAATTTGTTGTGCTTTAAAGTACACATGCTTTAAAGCACATTTTAATGTGTTGACTACATACCAAAGCACATGTAAAAGACTTGATTATAACAACTGCAGTGCATTATTCATTATCACTCTCAGGTGGTTATAATGAGTGCACGAAGACGAGCAGTACAAAATAATAATAATATTTAAGAGAGAACTCAAAGGAATAACAGAATAACATAACCATATTATACAAAGATGGCACAGAACTAAGGACTTATGCTGAATTCATGCCATGACGAAATTACTCTAGTCTCAAGATGAAAACACGTGATATTCAGAGCTGCTCTTTGGCACCACTATCAACACCTAAATAAATCTGCAGCAGTCAGCCGTCACATGGTACAAGTAGGAGCTCTCAGACAATTCCCATCTTACAAGCTGTAATTGCAGTAATTATGACATGACGTGAACGCACCTATAAATACACAAGGAGTGGTAATAAACTGAACAGAAACAGGTGGTGGGAGAAACTGAGGTGGCGATGATGGTGGGAGGAGCTAGGAAGGAGAGGAGAGCAGGAAAAGCCAGGTGGGGACCCAGACCACAGCCAGGACGAAGGACTACGGAGGAGTTGAAGGAGGGAGAAGCAATGGTGGAGATATGGCAGGTTTAACTAGGAGGACGATGCAGGTGAAGACCCAGGTGGTGCTGAAGAGCCGATGGGACCAGGCGACACCAATGAATCCGGATGCCAGGGTGCCAGAGGACTTAGGCAAAGCCAGTGGGACCAAGGCGAAGCTGGAGGAAAGGCGGAGCTTTTCAGAGCTGAAGGGAGGAGGGATGGGATGAGATGGGTCCGTGGCGCAGGTGGAGCAGCAACAGACCAAGGCACAGCCAGAGGGATGAGGCAGCCGGTGGAGCCGTAAGGACGATGGTCCCAGGTGAAGCCGAAGCAGGGTGGAGCCAAGCGGAGCCAACTGGTCGACAAGCCAAGGTGGGCTGGAGGCCCTCCACATTATTGTCGCCTCTCTGTCGCAGATGCCATCGGTGGCTCTTCACGTCATCGACTCTCTTGCTTCATGATAGGCTCTTCCCTCCGCATCATTGTCGCCTCTGGTTGTCCCCATGGTGGCGTCAGTGACAACATCAGCATGGCTCCTCCATCCTGCGATGCCACCATAGGGCACAGTCTCGGCTGTGACTTGGATCTGTCAACATCTTCCTCTGCTCAAAGCTCCTCCATGGCTTTCACCACCATCTGCACCACCCTGGACTCTTGTATTCCACCTTCTCCCGGTCAGCCATCCTCCTGTATCATCTGCCCGTTTCTTCGTCCTCCTCACTACCCCTCTATGGCGTGAGGATGTTCTGTCACAGTCATGTTTAAGTTCGTCTTAGTTATTATGGACATTCAGTTTGTGTTCCTTTAGCACATGGGTTTCTTTGTTCTATTTTCCCGCCACAATCAGTCACCTTGCATTAATCATCACAGCTGTGTGTCATTTGAGTCAATCATCTCTGTATATAAGTTCAGTTCTGTTAGTGTGTCTTTGTCTGCTCTCATTTCATTTCTGGTTGTGTTGGAAAGCTTGCTTTTTCATGTGGATTATTAAAGATTACCTGATGATTCTCATCTTCATCTTCATGTGTGTTTTACTGTAGTGATCTCATACATGAAACTTAAACTCAGATTAAACAGATTAACATTGACAAAGGCTTCATCCATGAACACATTTTACTCTACTTCTCTGTTCTTCAGGCACAGCATCAGAACAAGCCTACAATGCCATCTATTGGACACAACAATGACATGCACGTTTTAATAGTTACTACAATACATTTTCATTCAATTGAAGACAACACGCATTTAAATGGACAAAAACATTCAATTCAAGTTTCCATAATAAGTCAAATTTAAGAGAGTATATGTGTACCAAGTGCATTTTTTCACAAGGGTTCCCTCTTGTGATTCTGTAGCATTTTTGTCTGTTTTATCATCTGCCAGAAGAAAATCATAAGTCTGATTGCTTAGAAAAGTAAAAAATATTCTTTGACAAGCATAACAAATTGTTAAACCTCTCTGAAACATCATACGACAAGATGGTAAATATGTGTACGTTTCTAAGAGTCTTCTATTGTTCCTCAAGTAAGTCAGTCCTTGAACCCTGATCATCCAGGGTATGGGAATGAATCCATTCCAGGATTTCTCACTCTTTTGCCTACATACTGTGTGTATCATGTTGCTGAAGAAGGAAATTAGATTTTGGAGCTAATCTGAAAAGAAATACCCATAAAAGTATAGGAATAAAGCAGCTGAAGTATCCAAAAAAACAAACAAAAGGCTTTTACTGCTTATCACAGAATATTGTAATTATTGTATAAATAGGGTGAACGAGGCAACTTCAGATGATTATTATAGGTGTATAGAGTTATTGCCTCATATTTGGTGATGTCAGTCATCCAACAAGGTCTTTGCTTATTACCTTAGCAGGTAAAAAATAATCAGTTCTGCCATTGTTCGCAAATATATAGAGAGTTATGCGGTTATGTAAGCAGTCTTTAATCTGTCAGAATATATGTGTGTCCACTAGATGGAGCTTTTGGCTTGTTTTTTTCACAGTCAGTACTAGACTGAGACACTCTGGTTGTTGTCAACCCAAAACAACTACAATATACTTCATATCCTGTACATCAGCACTGTACTAAAGTGTTTTGAAGTCATACAACAGATTTGTGTGAGGAACAGACCAAAATGTAAGTGAGCTTTATTATTGATAACCTTTACATTCTTGGTCCTACCAAAAAGGATTCATTGTTATGTGTCAGGAGAATTTAAAGGTACACTATGTAAGTTTTGGCCCTCTAGTGGTTAAAAAGCAAAACTGCATGCATATTGTGGGAAGAACATTGTTTTGGTTGTGCTTTGGCTCTGTGCGGATGGAAATGTTTATTACTGACAACTAACCCGTGCCAAATGCGTCAAAGTAGCTGGAGCAACTTTTTGCTATTTACATATATGATGAGACAAACACGGCTGAGTGACGTATGTACGCACTTTTCCACAAAAACCACCCCGCTAGATATCGTGGATCAGTTTAAGACAAAAAGCCATGACACGAGATAAAAGGCATCTTTTTTTTTGTCCTAAACAGCCGCAACGGCGATACGTGGCAATAAGTGCAGTACCCTTAAAGCACACTAAACCCACACTATCTCGAATACCGCTTGTTTTCAAGGCTAAGCGTAAATAAAATCCCCCTGAAATCACGAGACGTCGAGGGAAACATTCCACAGTAAGTTAATTTAATTAGATGTTTCATATAATTTGGTAGTAAAACATAAAGTGCACGAAATCAACTCTGCTCAGATAACATTTGGTCCCTCTCTAAATAGTGTTAAAGTCACACTGAAGCAGAGGTAAAGTTAATGAGATAATTAAGCAATTAATTAAGTGATGATTGAGCATTAATGATGAACACCTGCTGTTAACAAGCAGAATCACTGTAGAAAAGAGAAACACAAGAACTACAACTGACTTCAGCCACAGTCTTAGATGAAATCAACTGAAGATAAAAGACATTCAATCTCTGAAGAGTGTTACTTTAACTCTATTTAGAGCGGGACCAAATGTTATCTAAACAGAGTTGATTTAACTCTGGGGATTTTACTGTGTAAATATTGAAAATAAAAAAGCTCTGTAAACTTAAGACTACAAGAGTGTCCCATCAGGTAATCAAAAGTTCTGTCATGCCTACTTGAACACTTGGGCGCAATACAGGCATTATGTCATGTAAGGAGAGACGTGGTCAAGAGCAAATGTGAGAATTTGGACAGGGCAAACGTAATTGCTTCACTATCTTGAGCTGGTATGTTTCCATGACAATGCTGCCCGGAGTCAATCAGCTGTTCTTAGAACAGATTTTTTTTTATTATTGCTATTAACATTACCGTTGCAACCTTTAGCCTCCACGTTAGAGCATCCGACACCCATGCCAGAGTCCTGGGTTCGAAACCTGTGCAGTTTTAGCCTGTTTTATGGTGTGTCTCTAAACACCTTTACCTCATTCGTTACTATTCTCAGATTAGGTAAGTAAGTCAAATCTGATCTAAATGATAAGCACTTTAAAATACTTACAATCAGACAGAATCGGCGATAACGATCACTGATGGTGATATTTGTCTAATTTTTTAAGGACGACGGGAGTGGAAGGACAAATTTATTTAAGGTGTAGCAAGTTAACCCACGGCTGATGCAACATCATGGACAGCCATGAAACACCAAAGAAGAAAAAATAATGCGCCATGTTGTCATTATCCTCTCCCGTGGCCTCATGGGATTGTAAAGTGTCCGTCGAATGCACACTTAGAAGTAGTAGGTCATCCAGGGACTTTTTCCTACTGTTTTTTGAATACATGTATTCAGACATGCTACACTTTAGCATATTCAATTGACATACTGTTTTTCACAGATAGTGAAAACTATATATTAGGGAAGTGATCGATTTCGGACAATGTCCTTATAACGTACAACAATGAAACGAACATGCGTTGCTGCTATTTATCGTTTGTCATTTACACCGTATGAATTTGCAGTCTGGTTGAGGCTGTCTCAGTTGACTCCAAGTAGTCAGAAAACACAGAAAGTGTTTAAATACTGAAATGTTTCAGTCATTGCATAATTCCCATACTTCCCTTTGTGTTATTTCAGAATTCTGAAGACTTTCTAAAATAAGAAAAATAGTAATAATAAAGAAGAAGTTTGACTGGCAAGTCACTGGACAGACTTTCACTGTTACGTGACAGGCATCAATTTTATTCAAAAGTAAAAAGCAAAATTAATTTTTTTCTTTATTTAGGCTACACTGTTGACCCTTGCTGTAATTTTCCGTTCAAATAACTCTTCATCAAAGGTCTCAAGCAAAGGTTGGTTAGAATAATTTGTTTAGCAATGCCAGAACCAAGACAAGCGGATAGAAAGACTGTGTGCGTGTTGAACTGGATTTATAACCATAGTCTGTCCTGCAGGGGTTTTGGACTTCTTTAAGAGGGATGGGTGTATCGTCTGGTTTGGCTCCACTCATGCGGTCTCTTACCTAATGAAACATGAGTCACTTTTAGAAATATTCAGTGCGATTTGATATTACACTGAGTTTGAGCATTCGAAGCACTCTTACCGCCTCCACCTCGGTGAAAACTCTGATCAGGTTTCGTCCCAGAGCATCCTTGATCTCATCATCGGTCCATTTGCGTCTAAGAAGTTCAGCCACCAGGTCTGGGTACTTTGACACGTCCTCTAGACCTTCTGGTACCCTGTTCAAAACCATAGCGGTATTTATTAATGGTTATGTATGCAGTCCTGTTTACTTGACTTAAACAATTTTCTAGTACAATATACATTCTGTACATTACAAATGTGTAATGTAACCAGAGCTGGGTGCGTTACTTTTAAAATGTATTTCACTACAGATTACAAAATACATGCTTTAAAAAGTCATTTGTAACTTAATCTAAATACGTTAGAATACTTTGGAATACTGACAAATATGTTACACACAAAAAAGGTAATTGCAAGTTTTATCTCAGAATTCTGACTTTTTTCTCAGAATTTCTCAGAATGTAAAGTTGCAATTGTTATAAAGTTATAAAGTCAAAATTATGAGACGTAAAACCGCAATAATGAGAAAAGTCAGAATTATGAGATATAAACTCGCAATATTGAGAAAAGTCATAATTATGAGATATAAACTCACAATATTGAGAAAAGTCATAATTATGAAATATAAACTCTCATTTTTTATTGAGAAAAGTCATAATTATGAGATATAAACTCATTTTTTATTGAGAAAAGTCATAATTATGAGATATAAACTCTCATTTTTTTATTGAGAAAAGTCTGAATTATGAGATACAAACTCGCAATATTGAGAAAAGTCTAAATTATGAGATATAAACTCACAATATTGAGAAAAGTCAGAATTATGAGATATAAACTGACAATATGGAGAATTATGACATATATATGAAAAAATCTGAATTGCAAGCAAAGCAGTTGAGATATAAATTTGCAACTGCAAGAAAAAAAAGTCAGTATTGCAATTTTTTATCACGTAATTCTGACTTTATAACTTGCAATTATGAGTTTGTATCTCCTAATTCTGATTTTATAAAATGCAATTGTGAGTTTAAATCTTGGAAATCTTGAGTTTAAACTGCAAACCCACAACTGCCAGGAAAAAAGTCGAATTGTGAGATAAAAAGTGGCAATGACCTTTTTTACAATTATAAGGGACTCAAACAACTATTACAAAACATGAAAACAGTCGTGCATCATCCAGTGATGTTTAAATGACAGTAAAACTCAAAGTAATCACTTTGGTAATCTAAAACACTTTTCAGATGGAACTGTAATCTGATTACCACCCATTTAAAATGAAATACAGATTTAGTATTTTAAATACGTATCTAAGTTACTTGTATTTCGTTACTCCCCAACCCTGAATGTAGCACTTCTACCACGACCATTAAATTATAATGCAGGCAGTTTATTCACTCACCTTGTCACACCATCATAATCTCCTCCAAATCCAACGATGCTAGCATCAGCCACTTTCTTGATATGGTCAAAGTGATCTGAATTAGAAGTGGAGTCACATATTAATGCCATATTTTCCTAAATGAAAGGGGCAGCAGACACTGACGTGGCTTTAAGGGAACTCACCGGCCACATCCGAGATGTTAGCAACCTCACTGCAGGTTACATAATCATTATAAAAATTAACCATGACGATCCCCTTCTTTCTTTTCTGAAACAGAAACATTTTGGAAAATGATCAAATCACAGACCAGAAGAATATGTGTGTTCAGGCTAACATGAAATCAGTCTATCTATTTTGTGAAATGGAATGGTTGTAATGTGTAATAATGTAACATGTCGTAAAAAGTTTTCACAGGAATTCCAGTCTCACTTCCTGTTACAAACCTACTTAATGTAACAAATTTGCATAATGCCAGCCTATGCTTTTCATTGGCTGTCCACAAACAATGTTTGCCCCGCCCTCAAAAACTGAGACTGGAAGAGTTTGGTTCGTGTTTTTGACTGAATCCGCTTCCAAAGAATGAAGACTGGAATTGATTGATTTATGCCATCGTTAGTGTTCGTAGTCGGAAATTTACGGTGAAATGAATGCATGCTGGGTCATTTTCTTATGAATCACTGTTAATAAACAGCAAAATGATGCTTGCACAAGAGTAATTAACTGCTCTTGTTTTACTGTGAATTATAAAGTTGTCTTTAACCCTGCCACTGAAAGATTTATGGTAACACTTTACAACAAGGTTCATTAACATGAAATAGTAATGAAGTGCCCTTAAACAACATTTATTAACCTTTGCTAATGTTAATTTCAACATTTACTAACACATCTTGTTAACAAGATGTCTAGTGTGTGTTTAATGTGTCGATCATCTCTTCATACTAGTTCATTTATAGCATCAAATAAACATGAATGAACATCAGAAGGAATGTTGTTTCAAGACGTGATTCAAGTTCACCAACGTTCATCTACTGACTCCCCTGACCGCTTTGACCGACAAAATGGCGGATTCGGGGTTATGATCGGTCAGGTCGCCTGTCAATCAAACTGCCAAAGGGTCGATTTAACATAAAATATGAAAAAATGCAGTGTTTATCACGCTCGTATGTTTTAATGTTTTCAGGAAAATTGTTTTGAAATGGTTTTATTTTGTCCAAAATGGCACACTTGTGGTGTTCCTGGTCAAAAATGCCAACAAAAATTGCTTATAATTTTCTTGTTATGCCATTTTATCACCAAATTTTACTCTTTTTGTCAACTTGTTTTCTTTCAGTGAAGGTTTTGCATTTATTTTAGAAACTGATTCATCATTGCTTTGAGTTAATTAACTCCCCTGACCGTTTTGTCGGACAAATTGGCGGATTCGGGGTTATGATCGGTTAGGTCGCCTGTCAATCAAACAGGCAAAGGGTCAATTTAACATAAAATATGAAAAAATTTAATGTTTTCAGGAAAATTGTTTTGAAATGGTTTTATTTTGTACAAAATGGCACACTTGTGGTGTTCCTGGTCAAAAATGCCAACAAAAAATAGCTTATAATTTTCTTGTTATGCTATTTTATCACCAAATTTTAATCTTTTTGTCAACTTGTTTTCTTTCAGTGAAGGTTTTGCATTTATTTTAGAAACTGATTCATCATTGCTTTGAGTTAATTAACTCCCCTGACCGTTTTGTCGGACAAATTGGCGGATACAGGGTTATGATTGGTCAGATCGCCTGTCAATCAAACTGCCGGCGAAGGGTCAATTGGCTGATTTAAAAATCTGCCCTGGTTTTATCTTTTATAACATCTTTTTATATATCAGTAAATGCCTCATTGTCTTTTTGGGCAATAAACTCTTACGTAACAGTTTGTGGTTGTAAACCTACCACGTCCATAAGAACGTCATCAGGAACGTTCCTCCTGTGATTACAGATGCTGTAGGCGGAAGAGTGGCTGAAGATCACAGGGGCCTCAGAGATCTCCAGCACCTGCTGCATCACCTTCACAGACACGTGAGCCAGGTCAATCAGCATTCCCATGCGGTTCATTTCTCGGATCACTTGCTGAAAGGGTAAATGGTCACCATAGACAGCAATGATGAGTCAAGTGTTCTCTAAAAGAGCACAGCTAGTCAGGATGGCCTATTTTAACCAATTAAATGCTTTATGTTAATAACTGTCATTACAATAATTTGATTCTACAGTTAGTTCTAAGAAATAGAAATTATTGTGGGTTTTATTCATATTTCTGGTGGGGTTTTTTTTTTTAAATCTATAACAAATGCATATTTTAAAAAGACATCACAATAAGTCTTTCTTATTTGTTATAAACTAAATACAACAAATAAAGTAAACTAAATTAAACATTGACTAACAAAATGTTTCTTACAGTAAGTGATAGCTAATTTAACTTTGGTTTGATGGTGGAATTTAGTTTATTTAAGTTGAATTAATATTGATTAAGTATGGCATGGTCTTTATAATAAACGACCTTTTTACTTTGAATGTTTTTGTCTTTGGGAAAACATATTTTTGATGAACATTTATGAATGCAAAGCATTTTTAAATTATGCTTGTTCGAAATGGACCTTTCATGCATTGCTGTTTATGAATGTAAAATGAAAGTTTTAAACATCAAAGTGCATGACAAATAAATGTATTGTCTCGCAAAAGAATCGATTCTGAACTGCCGACAGTAATTCCAGTCTCACTTCCTGTTACAAACCTACTTAAAAATGTAACAAATTTGCATAATTCCAGCCTACGGTCTTCATTGGCTGCCCACGTGCAACGTCTACTTTGCCCCGCCCTCAAACACTGTAGTTGTAGCTGAGACTGGAAGAGTTTGGTTTGTGTGTCAACAACGTTTCGAAAACGGTATGTTCAAAAGTGCTGGAGCTGATACGGAAAAAACAACGGCATCATTACTGTGTGTGAGGAAGAACTAAAATTCAGATATGGAACTGGGCGTTTCATTTCCGACACGCACTGTAAACGGTCAACCAATCACAACGGACTGAGCCAATCGGAGAAGAGTCGGCTCTCAGAAAGGATTTTCGAGAGAGTGTTTTTTGACCTTTGATGCATGTAAACCTCCAAAATTATAAAAACTTCGTAGGGTCACTTTAAGGAAAAGTATAAACTGTGGCTGTTTTTATTTTAAGTGAGTCCAAGGTATCATTTTTCAATATTCAAATCTGACATAAAAGCATTTCTACGTGTGTCTAACCTTGCCGAATTCAGACAAACCATCATGCTCCACTGGATCAGATCCAGTGTCCACCAGCCAGTTGTCTGCCCTAGAAGGAACAAAACGTTGCCGTTGAAATTGAAAACACTTTTCAACTTTTCACTTTGGCACCTGCCATAAAGGGAATTTCTTCGGAAACCTGATTGAACCGGTTTCATTTCAACCCACGCTTACTTTCCAACAGCAGATATTCCGTGGGCCACATACAAATGCTGGTAAGAGTTGCAGAACAAGCTTGGGATTTCCCGTGAATTACACATAACGTCAAAACAACTGTTGTGGGTGTGTTTCGGGGAAGTCATTTAATAAAAATGACTCCTGTGGCACATGTGCTTCATTCCAAAGTAATGACATCGTGCCAAATCGACATGTTATTTCATCATCTTGCCGGACCAACCAGTATGTACATTTCTGAAGGTGTCATTTGTTTATCTAGTGTTATAAGGTGAGGTAAATACTCAGCTAAGAACTGCCACTCACCAGGGTGTGTTGCAGCTGTGTGTGAGTGTGAGATACCGGACGCCCAGCTGGTACATGGTGCGCAGGGTCCCCAAACTGCTGTCAATCGAATGTCCACCTTCCACTCCAATCAGACTGGCCGTTTTGTTTTCACGAAAGGCTTGCATTATATCTGTAACAATACATTAGTTAAACTATAAATGATTATAAATACACATTTACATTTTCTCGGTTGTGGTCACAGTGTTTGTGATTATTGCTTCACTTTAAGGTGTCCTTGTTACAGTGTAATTACACAGTAATAGTAATTAACTACATGTACTTACTGTTAGGTTTTGGCTAGGATTAGTTCACTGTAAAAAAAAACTCAACTTGGTTGAGTAAAATAGCTTAATTCAAATAAAGTGCAAAAACAATCATTTTACAGAAATTTTCATTAAATGTTTTCGTGAAAAACAACGTTATTTTGCGAAATCTTCCTTATTTAAATGAAGATATTTTACTATATATATATATATATATATATATATATATAATATTTTACTTTATAAAATATAATAAAATAAAAAATAAAATAAATAATTTAATTTGACAGTTTTTGTTTGGCAACCGCTGCTGCCCGTCATTTGACCGTTTTTTTTCTATGGTGTTGCATGTAATTACGCATAATTTACTGTTTCTATGGTATGTACATTAGAGTTGGCCGATTTTGGATCAATTGAGAATCATATTTTTTTGTTTAGTTTAAAGTCACTATTCAGTCTATTTAAAAAAAAAATAAAGATTTTTTTTAAATATGGTTGAATGAATGATTCAACGGCTCACTCAAAAAAAACTTCACTTGTTTCATTAATGGATGAATCAGCGTATTTGAATGAATCTCTTGAGTGAATGATTCAATGACTCAAAACACTGCGCAGAGCTGATTCATCTCGAACAAGCCTAAAGACTTCAAAATCTACCTGAAATAGTAGACCATCCAGGGACTTTTGGCATATTCTTTTCAACATATTATGCTTACTTTAATCTCACATACTATTTAGGACGGACAGCATGCATATTGGGATGCAGGACACTTGTTTCATTACTGGATGAATTAGTGTTTTTGAACGAAACTCTTGAATCAACGATTCAATGACTCACTCATGATAGGCTTGTTCTAGAGGCATTGGAGATCTCGAACAAGCCTAAAGACTTCACTTGTTTCATTACTGGATGAATGAATGATCTCTTGAAATGAATGATTCAATGACAAATACTTTTTTTAAAGGCACATGTCGCCACCTACTGGTGTAATGATGCAACTAATGCAATCTTTATTTGAACCGTCAAGTTACAATCAAAAGGTGATTTGCTCTATTTTGATCACTGCCATAGATATCAGTGTTTATATCTGAACTATAAACTTTTATCCCAGTATTTCTGTGATCATTTGAATTATTCGAAGACAGAAATAATGATACTGTGTGGTTGTGAAGCTGTTTTATACTTAAACTTGCTCTTTCTGGATCAGCTTTCAGATCTGCATGTTCGCTGTGATCGTACTTGTCAATGGTTTATTTAGGAATGAGAATTGCGTGGATGTTTGAATCGAGATTGGGATCTTTTAACGATTAATTGTGCAGCTCTAATGTACATGTAACAGACAGCATGTAACAAGGACACGTTAAAAAAGGTTCCCATTTTCCTACAAGTTTTCCCACTTTCCCTCTTCTTAAAGAGCTACACAATTTTGTTGAATCAAAGATGGTAATTGAGTGTCATTTTATTCCATTTTGAAGTTTATTTGATTCACCTATTACAAGGATTTGTATTCACTGCTCCTTCACCGTCTTACCTTGACTGCTAGCAGCAAATTTGAAAACCTCTGGATATTGATGGCACATCCTGTGGATTACATCAATCTGCTCCAAGGTCTGTCTGACTGCGTCTTTGTACTGGGAATCACATGGTACGTAAGCTGCCCAGAACTGCAACAGAAAATCAAACATAAGCACACATGGTTCAGTTTGCTGGTCAGGATGAGTCTATGTTTGTGTGTGTTTGTACCTGTGCTGAGAGATGCCCTGCTTTGATTTTGGGGATGTTGGTGTGTGTGGAGTTTAGTTTGTACAAGTCCACTGTGTTGAGCTGATTATTGAACAAGCTCCTCATCTGCCAGGGAAGGTCATTGTGCCTGTTTCACAAGAGGAGTCAAATCACAATCTTAGATAATAAGAGAAAAAAGCAGTACATTTACTATATGTGAATTTTCTATTCCTATTTTTTTCTTGCTTTCTGGCTGCTACAAAACGCTTTAAAATGAAACAATCTCTGCAGGACAGTGGTGGTCCAGGAACAGGTTTGGACACCCCTGGATTAGGGTTAAGGCCCCAATATAATTCAAGCGAAATCGAAGAACAAAATCAGGCCAAAACGAAGTTCGTTTGGAGTTAATTTCGGGAGTTCGAAAGTGAATGTTCTGAGAGAGAGAGATAGATAGATAAATGATAGATCAATCAATCAATAGATAGATAGATAGATAGATAGATAGAAAGATCATACATGATAGATAGATTGATCGATCAATAGATAGATAGATAGAACGATAGATATATAGATGATAGATTGATCGATTAATAGATAGATCGATAGATCAATAGATAGATAGATAGAAAGATCATACATGATAGATAGATTGATCAATCAATAGATAGATAGATAGTACGATAGATATATAAACGATAGATTGATCGATCAATAGATAGATCGATAGATCAATAGATAGATAGATAGATCAATAGATAGATAGATCGATAGCTATATAAATGATAGATCAATCAATCAATAGATAGATCAATAGATAGATAGATAGATAGATAGATAGATAGATAGCGAGATAGATAGATAGATAGATAGATCGATAGCTATATAAATGATAGATCAATCAATCAATAGATAGATAAATAGATAGATAGATAGATAGATAGATCAATAGATAGATAGATCAATAGATAGCTATATAAATGATATATCAATCAATCAATAGATATATCAATAGATAGATAGATAGATAGATAGATAGATAGATAGCTATATAAATGATAGATCAATCAATCAATAGATAGATCAATAGATAGATAGATCGATAGATATATAAATGATAGATCAATCAATCAATAGATAGATCAATAGATCGATAGACAGATAGATTGATCAATAGATAGATCGATAGATGTATAAATGATAGATCAATCAATCGATAGATCGATCGATCGATTGATAGATAGACAGACAGACTTACCCATCTATAAGTGGGGTGTCAGCCATCAGTCTCAGCGCACGATCCTTAAATTCATCTGCTATAGAGTTGATTGTTAAAACCCAGAGCACTAAACACACAGTCTTGACCCACTCCATCATCACCACACTGTCTACCCTCTCAACAACCTTTAATTATGAATTGCTCCTCAAATAGCTCTATCTGACCTCTTCTCGTTTTCAGCTGCCTACTTATATCCACAGATGTATATCTGCTCTCTCTGCCAATGTGTAAGGGCTAAAGCCCCAGTGTCAGATCATCATGATGTACTGAGAGTTAATGTATAATTTTTGGTTGTAAAATTGTCCCATAAAAGCCATGTCTTTATTTTTAATGATAGACTAAAGTGACATAAGTGACTGTGTAACAGTATAGCTAGTGAGCGTTTTTGCGTTTTCTTGTTTAAAGTCCATCTGCGGGCTGTGTGCTCTCTGGACCGTTATCTTTCTGAGGTATCGCTTTGGCTGGAGAGACTTTAAATGCAGTTTATGCAATTAAATCAGTTAATTATTCTCAATAAATGTTGTTTAGAACATGATAAGACTATGTGAGCAAGACCCAATAAAGGATTTCAGTCTAGGATGCTGTCCGGTGTGGACAGTCTCTGTAATCAACCAGTGACAGATGGAGGACAAGATAGTAGAGATTGTCTATTACACTCGTTCAATCCCATAATGCATTGCGATAATGACTACAACTCATGCACTCAATGATTAAAGCCTGGTCTTTTTTCAGCAGCGTTGGTTATGGAACTATTTTTTAAGCCATGGACTAAGCCAACCAGCTACGAGGTGAATCATGACAGTACAAAGTCCAAAAAAGTATTTGAAAATCGGACAAAATGCAAAAGGAACAAGACTGTGGAATGAGGGAAACAAACTACAATCCAGCGTTGCGATAGGCATAATTAAATTAAAAATGCTGGAGAAATATAAAACTACTCAATTAAAAATGTTGACAATAAATCTGCACCGATCAGGCATAACATTATGACCACCATCATCATGTTGGTCCCCCTTTTGCTGGCAAAACCCGTCGAGGCGTGGACTCCTCTAGACCCTGAAGGTGTCCTGTGGGATCTGCACCAACATGTTCGCAGCAGATCCTTTAAGTCCTGTAAGCTGCGAGGCGGATCCTCCATGGATCGGACTTGTTCCCACAGACGCTCGATTGGATTGAGATCTGGGGAATTTGGAGGCAGAGTCAACTCCTCAAACTCGCTGAGCTCCTCAAACCATATTTTCTTTGTGTCAGGAGCATTATCCTGCTGAAAGAGACCAGCAGGGAATACCGTTTCCATGAAAGGGTGTCCATGGTCTGCAACTACGCTTAGGTAGGTGGTACGTGTCAAAGTAACGTCCACATGGATGGCAGGACCCAAGGTTTCCCAGCAGAACATTCCCAAAGCATCACACTGCCTCCGTCGGCTCGTCTTCTTCCCATAGTGCATCCTGGTGTCATGTGTTCCCTAGGGAAGTGATGCACACTCACCCGGCCATCCACGTGATGTAAAAGAAAACTAATTCATCAGTCCAGGCCTCCTTCTTCCAGTCCTGATGCTCACTGTTGGTGCTTTCAGCGGTGGACAGGGGTCAGGATGGTCGGATCGAACCACACGGGTCAGCTTTCGCTCCACACGTGCATCAATGAGCCTCAGCCACCCATGTCCCTGTCCCCGGTTCACCTCTGTTCCTTCCTCGGACCACTTTTGATAGAGACTGACCACTGCAGACCGGGATCACCCCACAAGAGCTGCTCTGAAGCCGTCGTCTAGCCATCACACGCTCAAATCCTTACGCTTTTCCTGCAAATAGTTTTTGCAGCAGCTCCATCGTCCTGCGATATTTGTCTGAATCTGCTCACTAGTCTCTCATGTTGTGAACTGCAAATGAAAGGAAGTGTGGGGGCAACTTCGCAATGACATTCACACTTCACCTTGAGAAACTTATATTAAAACAACATGAGTCATAATCAAGTGGTCAAACACTTTTATCCAAAGCAACTCACTCAAGGCAGGAATGCTCATGACTCATGGCTTGTGGCGGTGGAGTCAGCAACCCTCCATTTAAAGCTTCAGCCACAACAAGTGTTTTTCTCATCACACACTGAACGACATGAAGCAGTTTCGGCTCATGCACATTCACACTTATCAGAAAAGACTTCGTTTTTATTGCTGTTCCCATAACTGCATCTTTATAACTAATGAGAAAATCCAGAAGTGGTGTTCATGGAATGTGTTCGGATAATGAAGGTTTATTTTTCCATAAACCTGACTTGGTATCTGTTCTAGATCTTTTTGCTCTGCCAAAAACTGCCCCGCCGATGACTCAAATACAGCTTTTTGTTTTTTTTTTACTTCCTTTTGTCTCAGACTACACTAGAACAGAATAGATGGATTCGAAGATATAAACCTTTGATAAACGTGTTATCTGTTATGTGATCGCTTTACAATATGCAATACACTTAGGAAGGCAATGCAAAATCATAAAAATATTCATTTCGGCTTGAGAGAAATTAATATGTAACCTGATCGCTCGTCTGCTCTACCAAAGCTTGATGGGTTTTTTTGTGTCTTTCGCCTCTCCATACAGACTATATTAAGCTAGTGCTTCTTGGTTTTATTTAGTTTTTAAAAATAACTTCTATTTATTAATACGTTTGTACATCTATTCACCTCATATGACTTTTATTTTGTTACATTTGATGTAACAATACATTGAAGTTAAGGATTTGATTCATCACATTTAGTCATAATTCTCTTTGTGGACCACTTTCTATTTACGAGTAACTTTGCAACTACATGTCAACTCGCAGATATTGGAGCATTAGTACACTGTTAGGTTAGGGTTCAGTTTAGTTGACAAAGTTAATTTATAGTTCGTAGAATGTAACTGTGTCAGCTCTTAAAGGCATACAGCCATTACATTGTAACACTGGGTACTGACGGGAGTCAAAAGTAGCAAACTGACAGATATATTGAACGAATTACAGGAACAGATGAGACATGCGACATGGCACAAACAAACACCGACCAAGGAAGAACAGAACAGGAAGTATAAATACACAGAGGGAACTAATAAACACAGACGGAGGAAGTTAAACTAATGAAGACAGGTGCAGACATGATGACATGAACTAAAACATGACAGGACTGAACACACGTTACATACATCTGTTTCTCTGAACAGCATTAAGCGTAGCTTCTTCACACATGATGTTTGCATCAGTACCAGCATCAATTTTTCATTTTCCATTGCTCATCATTTCTTTGTAAATTTGTTACAGCACTCAGGAAATACGGTGTTTGAGTTTCAGTTTGTCACTTTTTTCTCAGAACTGCATAATGTAAAGTTGCAATTGCGAGATATGAAGTCAGAATTATGAGATATAAACTCACAATATTGAGAAAAGTCATAATTATGAGATATAAACTCACAATATTGAGAAAAGTCATAATTATGAGATATAAACTCACAATATTGAGAAAAGCCAGAATTATGAGATATAAACTCGCAATAATGAGAAAAGTCAGAATTATGAGATATAAACTTGTATTATTGAGAAAAGTCAGAATTATGAGATATAAACTCACAATATTGATAAAAGTCAGAATTATGAGATATAAACTCACAATATTGAGAAAAGTCAGAATTATGAGATATAAACTCACAATATTGATAAAAGTCAGAATTATGAGATATAAACTCACAATATTGAGAAAAGTCAGAATTATGAGATATAAACTCACAATATTGAGAAAAGTCAGAATTATGAGAAATAAACTGACAATATTGATAAAAGTCAGAATTATGAGATATAAACTCGTAATATTGAGAAAAGTCAGAATTATGAGATATAAACTCACAATATTGAGAAAAGTCAGAATTATGAGAAATAAACTGACAATATTGAGAAAAGTCAGAATTATGAGATATAAACTCGTAATATTGAGAAAAGTCAGAATTATGAGATATAAACTCACAATATTGAGAAAAGTCAGAATTATGAGATATAAACTCACAATATTGAGAAAAGTATGAATTATGAGATATAAACTCGCAATATTGAGAAAAGTCAGAATTATGAGATATAAACTCACAATATTGAGAAAAGTATGAATTATGAGATATAAACTTGTATTATTGAGAAAAGTTAAAATTATGAGATATAAACTCAGAATATTGAGAAAAGTCAGAATTATGAGATATAAACTGACAATATTGAGAAAAGTCAGAATTATGAGAAATAAACTCACAATATTGAGAAAAGTCAGAATTATGAGATATAAACTTGTATTATTGAGAAAAGTTAAAATTATGAGATATAAACTCACAATAATGAGAAAAGTCAGAATTATGAGATATAAACTCACAATATTGAGAAAAGTCAGAATTATGAGATATAAACTCACAATATTGAGAAAAGTCAGAATTATGAGAAATAAACTGACAATATTGAGAAAAGTCAGAATTATGAGATATAAACTCACAATATTGAGAAAAGTCAGAATTATGAGATATAAACTCACAATATTGAGAAAAGTCAGAATTATGAGATATAAACTGACAATATTGAGAAAAGTCAGAATTATGAGATATGAGAAAAGTCAGAATTATGAGATATAAACTGACAATATTGAGAAAAGTCAGAATTATGAGATATAAACTGACAATATTGAGAAAAGTCAGAATGTGCCTTTGTGATATTCCACTATCCCTTCATTTATAAAAGTGAAAATGCAATGCAGAAGTGTAAAAAGGGGTCATTTAATTTCTCCTCAATCCTCTGTTTATTTACTCCAAACATATGCCTATTAAATCTCTTAAAAATCCAGTAAACCTGTAATTATTTCAGTTCCAATGTAAACAAAAATATCAGGAAATCCAAAACTAGTCAGACGACAAAGTGCACGTCCTCTGTACCTGTACAGATGCTCAGCTATTGTGTTTTGTACAAGCAAAGAACAAAACTGACAGTGGTGGAGAGAGAAGAAGAAGCCACCGTATGTGGCTTTCATGGTTTCCTCATCAGTTTCACTTCCACAGATGATTGAGGAGAAGTTGAATGACCCTTTTATTACCATTCTGTATTGCATTTTCACTTTTATAAATGAAGGGATAGTGGAATATCACAAAGGCACATTCATTTAAGATAACTGAACTTAAAGTGATAATCCACCCAAAAAAAAACAGAAATCATCTCATAATTTACTCTCTCATGCTGTTCCAGATGATTATGACATTACAAACGCAATAAAATACAGAGATTTTAAGAAAAGTAATCCATCTCCGAGTTCATGCAAGCAGCTCAAAAACCAAACAGAGTCAACATGATGGTAATCCATGTGACCTCAGCTGACGAATCCCTGTCTTCTGAAGTGGAACAATAGGTGTGTTATGTTAAATTTGAGTTGTTAACTGTCAAATATGAGCTCAAAGTCAGCGTGTTGTAATTTGCAATGTGTGTTTTAAAGCTTGAGGAGTCGTTTGGAAGCGCAGACTTTAAAATATTAGTATTTTTCTAACACACGCCTATTGTTTCACATTGACTGCTGCAGTTTTTGACTGCGTGGCGATCTCAGGGGTTCGTACACATGCACTCTCAGAGATGGATTATTTTTCTGAAAATCATCATTTGAAAGAACGTCATATTCTTAGAGTATCTTCAGTTTTGGGTGGAGTATCCCTTTATCAGAAACTCAAAAACTTTACTCTTCTTAGCCAAAATTCTGTAATTTGGCCTTTATATTTAAACACAACTTTTGAATTTCTAGTCTTTTGAATACTTTCATGTATATGAAACAGAAATGAAGATGACTTGACTATGAACGATGACTTGTGGTTAACGTTAATCTACTATCTCCCCTGATTACTTTGTAGGACAAAATGACGGATTCTGGGTTATGATTGGTACAACCACCATTACCCCATCAAAGTCGGCCAGAAATCTTGGAGTTATCTTCGATGACCAACTGACCTTCAGAGACCACATCTCAAAGACGGCGCGGTCATGCAGATTTGCACTTCGCAACATCAGGAAAATCCGTCCCTTCCTGACTGAGCACGCAACACAACTTCTCGTCCAGGCCCTGGTCATCTCGAGGCTTGATTACTGCAATGCTCTTCTGGCTGGTCTGCCGTCAAGTGCAATCAAACCTCTTCAAATGATCCAGAACGCTGCTGCTCGTCTTGTCTTCAACGAGCCTAAGAGAGCCCACGTCACGCCCCTCTTCATCTCTCGGCACTGGCTACCCCTCGCTGCTCGCATCAAGTTCAAGGTGCTGATCCACCACAGGCTCTGCACCTCCTACCTCCACACACTGATACAACGCTACGTCCCCACCAGAAGCCTGCGATCACTAAAGGAGCGAAGGCTTGTGGTACCGTCACAGAGAGGCACAAAATCACTCTCCAGAACCTTCTCGTTCTCTGCTCCCTGCCGGTGGAATGATCTCCCTACCTTCATCAGGAACGCAGAATCCCTGGCAATATTCAAGAGACAGCTGAAAACTCCTCTCTTCCGTGAACACTTAATCCCCTCATAAAAAAAAAAAAAAAAAACCCTTTTCCCTTCCTACTCTAGCTTATGGTACTGAGCAATGTATGAAACTCATACTGTGAGCACTTCCTGTGTTATTTGCCAATTCATGAAGAATCGCTTGTTTGTTTTCCTCACTTGTAAGTCGCTTTGGATAAAAGCGTCTGCTAAATGACTAAATGTAAATGATTGGTCAGATCGCCTGTCAATCAAACTTCTGATGAAGGATCAATTGTTCGATGATCAATTTAGGCTTTTTTTTACGATGCTTTTGGAAGAGCGCGCGCTTTCTCTCTTTTCTTCTTTTTTGGCTTTGGCGCACACTCCGAAAGCGAATATATGTAGCTTCCCCCCCCTGATTTGTACAACAAAAAAATGGACACTTGAAATTTAGTCATCCTCTCGACGCAGTGTGATGTGCTCGTCAAAGAGCTCTGACACCATGTGATTGACTTCTAATGAACACAAACACAGAATCCAGCATGATCACATTCTCTTAAAGGCACACAATTGCTCTGGTTATAATCGCATCACACATGTTCACACGAGATGCAGACAACCGACATGTGTGTTTCTGTACGTGAGTGAAGAAGAAGTATTGGTGCATGGAATAAAAACAAAGCTATTTATGAACAATACTCGTTAAGGGGTGAAAATGAACAAAATACGGAGATAAAAGATCAAAACGAGGTTCGGCACACAGGCCTTCATCAGGGCTAAAAGTTACAGGTGTGTGTCGGTTACTTTCAATTGAAAATTTAAACTTAAAAATAATAAGCAATGAAAAAATTAAGTATAGGTTAATATCATCCACCAACCACAAATAAACATGCAACAACCAATGATTTTCTTACACCTATATAAATTAAAATACTTTTATAAAAATTCTTTTAAGACCAATTCTGCATTCATTGATCGCAGTAGACTTTTTAAATAAAATATTAAGTCAGTGTCACCTGTTATATTTTCAATAGCAAAGGAAGTGATTACTGTGTGAATGTTGAAAGCAACTACCAACATTAATGCCTTAGGATGTAAACAAGTGTTTATATTGTAAAGATAAATGGCATTACAAATCAACACATCTCTTTGACAGTTTCCACTTGGAATTTCTACAGCAACCGGTTCCTCAGGTAATTTCTGAACCCGTTCTTCTGTACTTCCCCTTTCCTGGAATGTTGTTTTGTTCTTCCGTTTTCTCTTCCTTTATAAGCGGCGAGCGTAACGCCGCTCTTCTATATTTCTCTTGCAGAAACACATGTGCAGACATGGCTCGACTGGATGTCACAGAAACTTTTCACGGCATCACGTTTCCTGGACACCTGCACACCCAAGACTCCCTGAATTATGCGACCAACTTTAAGTTCCTGGAAACCGATACCGTAATTGTCACTTACCCAAAATCAGGTAATATGCATTTTCAGTATTCATCTTTTACTTGGGTTGTGTATTTAATTTCTCTCATCTCATGCAGTAAACTACCATTGCTTTCCCTTGCCTCATAGGAACCACATGGATGCAGGAAATCATCAGTTTAGTTTTGAGTAAAGGGGACCCAACTATAGCCCAAACTCAGCCCAACTGGACCCGTGCCCCGTGGCTTGAGCAGTACTACTGTCCTGACGTTCTAAACGCCTGTAAAGGGCCTCGCATTATTACTACACATCTGCCGTATCACCTGCTGGCCCCGGCCCTGAAAGAGTCCAATGCAAAGGTGAGTAGATGGGCAAGCCGCAAATTGCAATGAGCTATTTGGATGGGACTAGTTTTCCCAGAGGATGTTAGAGAAATTTATGTTTCACGTGTTCACTTTGTGATTTTAATCCCATCTCAATCTGCCATGTCTGAGTTTTTTCTCACACAACCTTCAGAGGAAATTATATTTGCCTTCTGGCAAACTCTGAGAAAACGAAAGCTTCTCCTTGTGTGTTTTTGGCATATCAATATGGATGTTACCCGACGAAAAAGTAAATATGGCTGTAATATAATAATGTAATATTAAATTAAATATAATATTATCGGGTTCACATGCATAAAAAAGCCTGTAAACATCTCGATCATAGATGGAAAAGTCCATTTACAACCAAAACAGGCAATTTACCAAAGAAAATATATAGTTTTTAAAGCTTTTTAACAGTAATCGTGGTTGAGCCAAAAATCTATAACTAGTTCGCCAAAGTAGGCGAAATATCTCCAATATTTAACGAACGATTCAATGGACAGCGGCAGTTCTAGAGGCAAAGTTTCTCAGAATAAAGAGTGTTTACATGTGAATGTCGTGGCGTGTTCTAGACGGCCAGCCCTCAAAGTTTCAAGTGTCTACGATATACGAGCGGGATTCGAAGCGTTTGTCGATGTTGTTTACAAAAATAGTCCTGTCTGAATCATCTAAACTTTGTTTGTTGAATTTGCTTGCAAATGACAAATGTTTGCCTTTCCTCAGGTCATATATGTGGCCAGAAATGTCAAAGACGTGTCTGTTTCATACTATCACTTCCACAAGGTGGCCAAATTTCTGCCTGACCCAGGCACTTTCTCTGAGTTTCTCAATGCTTTCCTGGAGGGTACAGGTTAGTTGATATTTACGTTATCAATCAGTACACAGTAAAATCCCCAGAGTTAAATCAACTCTGCTCAGAGAACATTTGGTCCCTCTCTAAATAGAGTTAAAGTAACACTCTTCAGAGATTGAATGTCTTTTATCTTCAGTTGATTTCATCTAAAACTGTAGCTGATGTCAGTTGTAGTTCTTGTGTTTCTCTATTCTTTAGTGATTCTGCTTGTTAACAGCAGGTGTTCATCATTAATGTTCAATCATCACTTCATTAATTGTTTAATTATCTCATTAACTTTAGCTCTGCTTCAGTGTTACTTTAACACTATTTAGAGAGGGACCAAATGTTCTCTGAGCAGAGTTGATTTAACTCTGGGGTTTTTACTGTGTACTAACACCACTTTTCACCAAGAATATGATATGCCATTTTCTTTTCCTTTACAACCTATTTTTGATCAATATTTATGGTCTTTTTTTATCCAACAGTGCATTATGGCTCTTGGTTTGATCACGTCAAGGGCTGGACCGGTCACTCAAAAGACATTCAGAACTTTCTTTTCATCACATATGAGGATATGTGGCAGGTAAGACCATTCATTTGGTGACCAACTATAGGACTACAGATATTTAAAGAAGCACTTTAACTTTGCAACATTTCAATTTTATCAGGATCTTCATGTGGCTCTTCAGAAAGCGAGTTGTTTCCTGCAGTGCCCTTTAGCTGAGGATGAGCTGATCCTCGCTCAGAAGCACTGTAGTTTCAATAGCATGAAGAAAAATCCCATGGTGAACTACAGCCTCATCCCTCAGGAGATCATGGACCACAGCAAGGGCAAGTTCATGAGGAAAGGTATGTAAATGACAAGTTTACCATGGACCCTAATAATCTGATTGTAATTGGACTAGCAGCACAGTTGGAATAAAATAGTCACATCGTAATTGAATTGGCATTGAAAGGGTTTAAAACTTTTTTTCATCAGATCAAGAGGACATGATAAATATAAGCAACACGGCACAATGGATCATGTGCTCGTCATCTCCTAAATAGGACCCGATATTAACGGCTAGATAACAGCTTGCTAACCTCTTTTGGCGTTAAAAAACTAAAGTCAGGATTTAATAAAGACGCGCAGTGATAAAAGGCGTTATTTTTGTGGCTGACCTTATTGCTTATGCATTTGTAGGCGTTTCCCTTTCCGACGCAACATTTATGGGAGGAGAGTATTTAAATGAATCACACAAGGTGATTTACTAAGGTTTGTGCTAGTCAATTTACTGGTTGCGATTTTTGGCCACGATTTGAGACAAACTTTAACCCCCGGTTTCACAGACAAGGCTTAGGCTAGTCCAAGACTAAAATGGATTTTTGAGCTGTTTTAACTGAAAGTAACTTGCTTGAAAATATGTCAGTGCCATTGTTTTGTCTCAAGAGGTACACCAGTAATGTTTTTTTGTAGGGTATGTGTATGAAAGCTACTTAAATGCCCTAATTGAACTAAGATCTAATCCTGGCTTAGTCTAAGCCCTGTCTGTGAAACCGGGCCTATGAACCCTAAAAGATTCGTATAATCCAAGCCGATTAATGACCATTGTGTGACCAGTGTCAGAAGACTTGGCGCACAGTTGTCTTAGTTTTTCAATACAAGCCGGGATCAAAACGCTGGAGATTTCTTTAGCCTCTATTTCAATCCCGCATGTAATGCAGCTCACGGTCACCGGATGTGTATAGGTTGAACATGCAAGTCCATTTTTAGCCCATCTTGACTGTCTTGAACAGGCAATAATCTTAAAGGACTATTTTAAATCGCACAGCGTGCACCCGGCTTTGAATGATGTTTTATTAACAAAGTTCGGGAGGAACACCTTCAAATGATCTAACTAATCATCACATCACTCCAACCCGCAGTCATTAATCAGCAATCAACATGTCCACCCAATCAGCGAAAACCTATATATATTTTGGACAGTTTCAGCATCCCTCCACCACCCCGTCTCCTCACACTTGCCTGGTTACTTCCTAAACCAGAATACGGGGGGAGTACTCTGGGCTCGGGCCAATTACCAAGCTCGAAGCCCTCTCCTCGGACAGCACGCCAAAATCTGATTATTTATAAGTGTGAACTCGTAAATTTGCGTTTCTGTTGGTGGTCATTATGGAAATGATCTGAGTTCTTCAATTTGCGCAGCGTCAGTAGATCACGCACAGAACTTTCCAGTCACTTTTATGGGATTGTGCTTTGCCCTGTTTAGTAAATCTGCCCTTTAAAACAAAGAAAGGAAGCAATGTCGGAGAACGGATAAAGCTTGGGACATCTTTAGCATTCATGTAAACACGACGTTTGGATTCATCAATGAATTCATTCCAAGGTGTCCATGTAGACGTGTTCTCGTGTCAAACTTTTTATCATCATCTGAACACTGCAATCCTTTTATCTTTAAGGTAAAGTCGGAGACTGGAAGAACATATTCACTGAACAGCAGAGTTTTCTCGTTGATGACGTCTACTCTTTAAAGATGGCCGATTCCCCCGTGATGTTTGAGTGGGAATGCCCCAGGGAGACATAGGCCTCGGAAAACCCACCATCACCCAGAGAGATCATCATCATCATCCTCATCCTCATCCCTGTTTCTTATTCGGATCTCATATAACCACTCATCAATGCTAATATGCTTCATTTATTAATGTTCCTAATATTTCACACTGAAATGCACTGGCATGAATAAGCTGGAAAAAAATAAGCTGTTCCTGTTTTTAAAAGGTTAAGAGAAATGTAGCAATATTTCTGTAATTTATTACCATTCTTTTTATGTTTTTTGTTTGATGCAATATAACTTACATAATAATAACATTATATGAACAAAACCAATCGTGTGTATCAGATGAGTTGAATCATGTTCTATGAACTAAAGAGTTTAGATCATGTAATTTCCAAAGCAATGTAAAGAGTGTGATTTTATTTGTCATTTCGCTTTTTACTGTTATCATTAATGTGCAATCTTATTATGAAGCAAGAACATGGCAAAATATACATAAACCTATTTGATAACCTCTGCTCTCATGTTAAATGTGGTCATTTTGAAGCTGCTATTAAGTGAAACAACAGTCGTGTGGCGATAAAAACGGTGGCATGAAAACTGACACCGTTCAACAGAAGAACTAGTTGAGCTTATTAGATGTTCTTGTGAGCACGAGGCCAATCTAAAAGGCCAAATGCTCTTTAATGAAGAGAGTGAAGTGTTTAGAGACGGGGTTTCTGCACCTGTGCTGCACTTGAAGCGACGGATGGCACTTGAAATTTGCATTTGGAAGGAAGAGGCGACATTTCAGGCTCTATAGGTGAGTCTGCCAATCTCACAAGTTAAAGACATCATGTTATGCTCTGCATAGCAGTGGCCAAAAGTTTAGGCGGTGACCAATTTTTTAACTTTAAAGCCCTCACTATACATAGACATCATAAATACGTACACCTAAATGTCTATGTACGATTCCCGCCGTCGGCCTTTGGAGACGCAGTTCGTCAGCGAATTACACCTGTTCCTTTAAAAGAGGTTTTCAGTGGATCCAAACGAGGCTCTTTTTGGGTTTTGGTCTTGACATTTGCTTTGGGATTGTTTTCACATTTGTCTTCAACATTATATGCACCCTTCACTACACACTGATATTACTGACTATTCCAGAGACATTGTTATGTGTTCATTTGTTCTCTAGTATTCATATTGCTTTTTTGTAAATAAAAAATGCTTCTTTCAGACTTAAACTTTTTGGTTTGCGTGCGTCCCTTGTTTTGTTGCTTCGCTTGAGTCTGTGAATGAACGGCACTCTCTTCCACTAAGGCAAACCAAACCCCCCAATCGCTCCCTGGGCGCCTGGAAACCACCTGATCCGTGCATTTTCCCAGCGTGATGGAGCACTATATCACAAGGATAGAGTTATGCTGAAGTGGCTCAGATATCATTGGATCAACTCCCCAGATCTTAGTCAATCCTAAAAAGGCATTCCTGCTTGGACCGCTTAATGAACAGGTGGAACAAAGTGTAGAGTAAAACGTTTCAATACTCAACTGAGGGTGAGCTCTGGTGGTGGGGATGTGGCATAACAGGCTCAGATGATACCTGGAGTTCAAGAAAGTTGGTAATCAAACAAGTGATGCAGCCACTGATTTCTACTGTAGGGAGAAAAAAAGTCAATAGCTACCATCAACTGTCTGGATACCAAACATTCTTTCAAATGTCTTCTTTTGTGTTCAACAGAAGAAAGAAACTCATGCAGGTTTGGAACAACATGAGAGTGAGTAAATGATGACAAAAATTTCAATCACTTTAAGGGATTGTTAGATGTAGAGTTGCTTCACAAATCTCAGAAAGGAGTCAACTCATTCAATTCACCCTTCGCTGGCAGTTTGATTGACAGGCGATCTGACCAATCATAACCCCGAATCCGCCATTTTGTCCGACAAAGCAGTCAGGGGAGTTAGTAGATTAACGTTGGAGAACTTTAACTTGATAAATTGTGGTTATAAAAACATAACGGTGTATTATGTAAAGGGTTGGGGAGTAACGAAATACAAGTAACTTAGTTACGTGTTTAAAATACAAAATTTGACTAACTGTATTTCATTTTAAATGGGTGGTAATCAGATTCCAGTTCCATCTGAAAAGTGTTTTAGATTACCAAAGTGATTACTTTGAGTTTTAATGTCATTTAAACAGCGATTGGTGATTCTCTGACTCTGACCGTCTGAAAAAGACGAGTTCAGTTTCATGTTTTCCACTGTTTTCATGTTTTGTGAGTCATTGTATAATTCACTCGTCACTGCGACTTTTTCTCACAATTTGTTTTTTTTCCCTCACAATTCTGACTTCTTTTTCTCAGAATTGCGAGATTTAAACTCACAATTGCAAGTTATAAAGTCAGAATTGGGAGATATAAACTTGCAATACTTTTTTTCTTGCAATTGTGAATTTAGTATGTGAGTTTATATCTCATATTTCTGACTTTTCTCAATATTTTCACTTTATTTCTCATAATTCTGATTTTATAACTCACAATTGCAACTTTATATCACACAATTCTGAGGGAAAAAGTCATAATCGTGAGATAAAAAACTCACAATGACCTTTTTTGTGTTTGTTTCACACTTATTAGTGTTCCAAAGTATTCTAAAGTATTTAGATGAAGTGACTAAACTTGAGTAATGTAACGAAATACGTCACAAATGACTTTTTAAAGCATGTATTTTGCAATCTGTAGTGAAATACATTTTAAAAGTCCTGATTATGTAAAGTCTTTATACACCCCTGAAAACATAGTTAAGGATTTGGTTAAAATAGTTAAGGACATCGGTACAATTTTCAAAACATGAAAGCGACCTTAAATAGGCTATTCCACGGCGATTGTTTTTTTTAACACGATCATTGGGATGCTGCGAGCAATTGTCCTTTGAGAAAACACCATCTTTTTTTCTCTCAAAGAAGATGCTGTTCAGAGCTGTTGACAAGCCACATGCTGCACAAAATCTGTTGACTCAAATTAATTAGGATGCCTGGTGGTAAACAGAAGAACTTGATTCAAGGTCAGCCTTTTCAATGCATTGATTCCCCGATGAAAGATGAGAGCGATTCCACATTTACCTTCAGCGTTTACGAAGCATTTGGGATTTTCATGAAATTTATCAGTCAGTTAATATACTCTGCATGCTGCAATATATGTGCTTACATAACCTTGACAGCTCTGCTCTTGAAGTGTTCTTTACAGAAAGTAAAGTATAGTTGACAGCACAAGGTGGTGAGTTGCATTCTGCAGCACAGCTTTACATTTTTAATGAGCTAAAATGGTATGTGATGTGCTTTCCTCGATAAAAAAAAAAAAAAAATGTTTGCCTGGATAAAAAATGCGTAATAAGAAACCGTTTTTGTGGAATGTGCCATGAAACATTTTATTTAAATGAAATGTAACCCTGAAACAAACAATTTTATCTCCATTGTTTAGTACAATTTCCACTTCCTTACATTGTAGAAAATTAATCCAAAATATCACAGAAACAGCTGATTACGTGATTTGAAGGTGTAGCCGCCCACAATCACAGGCACAGCTGTCAATCATGATGCCACACCCCATATTCATTGCATCAAATAACAAGAGCGAAACTTAAATGAACATTTGAACGTATGTCAGCGTGACAAGAACTAGCTGCTTAAAATCAGGGCTGGGTGGGTTACTTTTAAAATGTATTTCACTACAGATTACAAAATACATGCTTTAAAAAGTCATTTGTGACGTATTTCATTACATTACTCAAGTTTAGTAACTTAATCTAAATACTTTAGAATACTTTGGAATACTAATAAGTCACACAAAAAAGGTAATTGCAAGTTTTTATCTCCCAATTCTGACTTTTTCCCTCAGAATTGTGTGATATAAAGTTGCAATTGTGAGTTATAAAGTCAGAATTATGAGATATAAACTCGCAATATTGAGAAAAGTCAGAATTATGAGATATAAACTCACAATATTGAGAAAAGTCAGAATTATGAGATATAAACTCACAATATTGAGAAAAGTCAGAATTATGAGATATAAACTCACAATATTGAGAAAAGTCAGAATTATGAGATATAAACTCACAATATTGAGAAAAGTCAGAATTATGAGATATAAACTCACAATATTGAGAAAAGTCAGAATTATGAGATATAAACTCGCAATATTGAGAAAAGTCAGAATTATGAGATATAAACTCGCAATATTGAGAAAAGTCAGAATTATGAGATATAAACTCACAATATTGAGAAAAGTCAGAATTATGAGATATAAACTCGCAATATTGAGAAAAGTCAGAATTATGAGATATAAACTCACAATATTGAGAAAAGTCAGAATTATGAGATATAAACTCACAATATTGAGAAAAGTCAGAATTATGAGATATAAACTCACAATATTGAGAAAAGTCAGAATTATGAGATATAAACTCACAATATTGAGAAAAGTCAGAATTATGAGATATAAACTGACAATATTGAGAAAAGTCAGAATTATGAGATATAAACTCACAATATTGAGAAAAGTCAGAATTATGAGATATAAACTCACAATATTGAGAAAAGTCAGAATTATGAGATATAAACTCACACACTAATTTCACAATTTCAAGAAAAAGTCAGTATTGCAAGTTTATATCTCATAATTCTGACTTTATAACTTGCAATTGTGAGTTTAAATCTCGCAATTCTGAGAAAAAGAAGTCTGAATTGTGAAACACAAACTCACAATTGTGAGAGAAAAAAACAAATTGTGAGAAAAAGTCACAGTGACGAGTGAATAATACAATGACTCCCAAAACATGAAAACAGTGGAAAACATGAAACTGAACTCGTCTTTTTCAGACGGTCAGAGTCAGAGAATCACCAATCGCTGTTTAAATGACATTAAAACTCAAAGTAATCACTTTGGTAATCTAAAACACTTTTCAGATGGAACTGTAATCTGATTACCACTCATTTAAAATGAAATACAGTCACTCAAATTTTATACTTTAAATACGTAGATACGTAAATACGTAATACGTTGAGGCATGCCATGTTGAACGATATCCAATTTTCCTTGGTCGGACATAGCGGGTGTAAGCAATTTTGAATTTTCTCATAAAATGCAGTGTTTTTCGAACGCGTGAATGTACAGTTACAAAACTCAGAAGCCATGTATCGAGTGGACCTGTAAAGTTTTAGGTCAGCGCCACCTAGTGGTTAAGAGATGTAATGAAATTTATGAAAATGCTGTTAACGTTGTTTTATACTGCGTCACTTCGTCATAGTGCCACCTACTGCTCAGAAGTTATAAACCATGTTATAATAAGTGCTTTAACAACTGATGCAATTTAAACTGCTCTCATGATCATTGACCCCATAATTTTTTTTTTTGCCCGTTTCATTAAGCACTGAAATTGTACAGTATATTGCCCATTTATGTTTCAAATATGTTTGTTTCAAAAATGTTTTTAAATGTTAAATCACAAGCCCCATTTTTATTTGCATAAAGGTAAATAACAGAGCAAATTACAAACCAGAGAAACAAATGTATATTTATGAAGCAATTCTCGCTGCATTAAGATCAAACTACGGTTGTTGTGAAAACATGTGGCTTGTGATTGAAGCACGGCGTTCCGAAAATCCGTGCGAATCCCCTCTCATGACACTGCGAATCCAGGGCAGGTAGGTAGAAATCTTCGTGTAGACAGCGTACTCTTCTACAGAACAAGCCTTGTCAAAGGAGAGGATGCCCGCAGCATAAACTGTACTGGTGTTGGGGTTCAGGAACGCAAGAGCGCCCCCTGCGTCACCAAAGCACACGTTTTCCTGGTACTTACTGGGTCCTGTGCAGAACTGTTTGTCATCCACATATGGGGTGCTTGCGAGAACCTTTGCCGAGTAGTTACCCTTGCAGGACTGGACGGGCAGAGCGAGAAACTTCAGTTTTGGAGCAGGTGTAAAAAGTTTCCCCCAGCCCCACCCAGCGATGATGCCTCTTTCTCCTTCCCGCTCTTCCTGGTTATCTCCGATCTCAGGAAGGGGAATGGGCATTATAGACTCACTAAATACGACTGGCTCCTTCAGTTTGATCAGAGCAAGGTCATTGTCCCAGTCGGATGTGTTCTGGAAGCCTGGATGCAAAAACACCTGTAAGAAAGATGCATTTCAACAATCAATGCTCTCATGTAACAATTATCTCCTTTATCCTTTGAACTAGTTACACTGGTCCCAAAAATATTTTAGAACTCTTAGGAAAGCGATTTCATTGCATCATATGCTCCCAAGTTTAATATTTGTTCTACCTAATGCAGTTACATTGATGCATTTTTTAAGTGTCCGAATACTTTTTGGGGTCACTGTAAATGATCTGCATACACAAAAGTAAAAAAAAGGGCTTATCACCCTCCAGCCCTAAAGAAAATTAATAATTTGCACAAAATTTGGTGTGTAGCATCTACACACACTCCAGGCACTAAGTTATTAAAAGATTTTAGATCGGCCAATCCGTTCTCGCGTAGCGGCATCAACGAATTTGACAGCTAGCACGAAAAAATGGATTTGATGTTGTATCTTCGCAATGATTTGGACTATTGACGCCAAATTTGGTATATACCATCACAGGCGTGTCTTATGCACAGTATCGTCACAGCGCCCCCTACTGGTGTTGAGAGAGGAAAAATAACTAGTTTTACTTATATCTAAAAAAAAAAAAAAAAGAAAAAAAGGGCTTATCACCCTCCAGCCCTGAAGAAAATCAATAGGAGCCTAGTATTCTTTTATTCTTCTAAAGTAGGAGTTTTTTGAACACTAGATGGGCCAGCCTGAACAGAAATCAGTCCAACTTTGAGATCTCAAGGACCAAATCAACTCTACCACACCAAAAAAAAAACTGAAAAACTGTACTTTTGAAAAAAAAAAAAAAAAAAAAAAAAAAAAAAAAACAACAAAAAAAAACAAAGCTATATCGTATTCTTTCCAACAATGTTTTCAGATTTCTACCAAAAATTAGCTCAGATAATAAGTGACAAGACAGAATTTTGAAATTCATTTTCGTTTAAGTTCATTTTCTTTCTGGGAAACACCTTGATCTGTCAAAACTTGATATAAGCTTCATTTGCACCTGCCAAATTTGGCTATTTTTGCTCATAACTTTGGAAAGAATTTGTCAGAAGATCATGATTGGTGTCTATGGATTTTCGTAGGTTATGCTGAATCTTCCGATGCTGAATCAGATGAATCACAATTTTCACATTTTTGTCACAAAATGATGATATTTTTTTAAACGCTTTGGCACAAAATTTGGTACAAATCAGTGGTTCCCAGTCCTGATCCTGGAGTACCCCTAAAAATGCACGTTTTTGCTGTCGCTCTTATAATACACGATCTCTTGAGATGTTGGAGTCTCACTAATGAACTGACGAGTTGAATCAAGTGTGGAGGGAGACATCTTAAGTTTTTCCTTCGAGTTTTTCGTTGTATTAAGCATGTCAGGCCAGTATTTGGCGATGATACTTTGTTAGAAACACTACACGCCTATAGACTGAACACATAACATACATGTGCACGACGTCACCGTCTTTGAAACCTGTTTTCAAAAGTTCACGTTTTCAGGCCCTCAAAACATCGTGTCGCGTAAATGAATGGCCAAAATGCATAAAACATCTAAATGTGCTGTGTTTTTACGGGCCATTTTGGGAACCAGAATTGAAAACCATTGGTATTTATTGTTGACAGCATGTTCTGAAGTACCTGAGAAGTTTGAAGATACTGCCACCAAGTGTTTCAATGGGAAAACAGACTTTAACATTGATAATACTCTTTCATGTATTGCTCTTCTACTATCAGACTAACCATAAGAGACATTAGCTGGTAAGTAAGCTGATCAGTTAACATCCTAAATAATGCTTTATATACAAAATATATGGACATCATGGTTGGATATTTACCTTCTCCACAGCTACTTCCGTTGAAGCATTTGCATCCGAACGTTTGCTGATTCCAAGATAGACTTTTGGGATTAATGGTTCTTGTCCTCTTGTGTGATTTTGACTCTTTCGTACGAATAGATTACGGCCGGCGGTCAGAACCCAGCGTTCGGCAACCAGGGCTCCTCCAGCAAAACCTCCATCTAGTATGTTTTCACTGAGGAACACCATTGCCTGCCAGGGGACGGATGCGGTCAGGGATCCCCCCACCATTCGTTTGGGACGTAGGGGTGAAATCCTGTGAGCTGTACAATAAATGAGATTGAGATCTCTTGAAACAGCTGTCAGTCGGATTTTTTCATGCTACATTTGTTAATAAAACACTAAATGTAATAAAGATTACATGCTTCCCATTTGACAACCCAAACCCAAAGAGGGATATCTTCAAATCTGAATGTCATACTGGCATTGGGTTTGGTTTGTTTCATTCATGCTGGCAAGCAGCCTTTGGAGTCTCATCATTGGCAGCTGCATCAGAACATTCAAGTCCTCCTGGGAAGTTCATATTTCTCATTATTTCATATTTTCTCCTTATTTCATAGTAGGGAAGTCGTGTTTACGACATCAGGTGCGTTCAAGTCGCTTTCCATTGAGTAAATCGGCTTCTCTTAATCACCTACACGAAAAATACAGCAAGATTTTTAAACTCTAATTCTAGAAAATGAAGAACAAATAATGTCCATCAGCTGTAGACTTTATTGTTACATATTATATTGTTATATTAGAATACTATTATAGTTGGTTTATTTTGGTGTAAATTAAAAAAGCCTTGCAATGTCACTGTTCAATAAGCAAAAGTATTGAGGTGTTCTGCTGTGTTTCTCGTAGAGATCGGGGCTTAAAGAAAATCCAGAGCTTCCCACTTGTATTTACGACTTTGTGGTGGCGTTTATTCATGATCGAATCGTAAACATGATCTTTCTGATATGACTTGAATGCAGCAATTGTATAGACATAAGTTAGCAAACAGGACTTCTAATATGCTACACTTGCTAAAACATGCTCATCTTGATAGCATCATGCGAACAACATATTAATAATGTTAGCAAAATGCTAGTTGCGTTAGCATTAGGCTAACAACACGTCATGCTCCCTTCACTTGCTCTCCATAATGATGTGGCATGTTAACAAAATGTTGAACATATTAGCATCTCGGTAAAACATGCTAATCATGTTAGAATCGCCTAGCTGAATGCTAAAACATGTTCAGAACATGCTAACAACATCTTATGAAGCATTAAACGATGCTAGCATTGTGCTAACGACATTCTAACGAGTCAGCATAATGTTACACATATTAGCTAAAACATGCTCGTCCTGTTAGCATCATGCGAACAACATATTAATAATGTTAGCAAAATGCTAATTGCGTTAGCATTAGGCTAACAACACATCATGCTCCCTTCACTTGCTCTCCATAATGATGTGGCATGTTAACAAAATGTTAAACGTATTAGCATCTTGGTAAAACATGCTAATTATGTTAGCATCATCATGTTAAATCATGTTAGAATCACCTAGCTGAATGCTAAAACATGTTCAGAACATGCTAACAACATCTTATGAAGCATTAAACGATGCTAGCATTGTGCTAACGACATTCTAACGAGTCAGCATAATGTTACACATATTAGCTAAAACATGCTCGTCCTGTTAGCATCATGCGAACAACATATTAATAATGTTAGCAAAATGCTAATTGCGTTAGCATTATGCTAACAACACGTCATGCTCCCTTCACTTGCTCTCGGAATTATCGTAAATACGAGTTTCCCAGGTCAAAATTGCACATGAACGCCCTCTTATTTCGAATCTGAATTTTGATAAGCTCGTAATCACGACTTCAGATGCGGGAATTATCAAATTTGCGTAGATAGCGTAGCATAAATCATGCTAGCAACATGCTAATCATGTCAGCATCTTGATGACCTTGCTGAAACAGCACCCATGTCCCTCTCAGAATATTGTAGAGACACGGGGGTGAGATTTTTTGACTCAAGGCAATGTGTTGTTGCAGCAGGAACCACTCAAATTTTCTGGAATGAAATATCAATGGTGCTTGCTAAGATATTTCCACATTTGTTGTTATTGTAATGAACTACACATATGGTTCCTCTGTAGCATGTGACAAAAAGATGGTTGAAAACGCTCGCATTAAATTCCCTAAAAGCACTTCAATGATTCACTGCTGTGGCTGTCCGCAGCTGAGCATTGGTCATGTCTGATGAGGAGGTTGTTTGTTACCCGAAACATGCTCTCTGACTCTGTCCAAAGCGAGAGACGCATCTGGCAGGCAAGTAATAGCGCCCAAGAGCAGCACAGCCACAGACAGCCTAGAGACAAAAAAGGGTCATCAACGAGAAATAATCTCTTCATTCGAAGGGAATGCTTGTTTGAACAGATGCTAATTAATAATGCATTATGCATGCGATGCAAATTAAATAGTACATAGATATTTTTAATGACTTTCAAGCCGATTCTTGATCACACATCATTATTTGAAGCATCATTTTAGGGAAAGAAACAGAAACTTACCACCTCATGGTTTTTTATCGCTTTGTGTCATTGAGGTTCTGGCATTTATATCAGCTCGATGTTGCTGTTCCCCCTAAATAAACACCCTCTAAAACTCACAGGTTGCATAATCAGGGAAATTTATCTGTTTGAATGTTGACACTGTTTCGGTTAAAGGGCAGAACATTTTTCCAAAAGCAGCGTGTACTCTTTAGTTTGCATTTAAATAAGCACTCTTCTGTGATGTTGTAATCCACGGAAAGAAAGATTTGTATTTGCAAAATGGTGAACAATCTTACGGGAAATATTGACGATTTAATAATATTGATTCACCAAATGGCAGTGCCGGTAAGTCCAAGTTTTCCAAATCCCCACATCAGGGTTTCGAAATGTGCCATAGAATTTTGCAATAAAAAGTTTGACTTTTGATCCCTCCAATAAATGTTGACATTTAAGTTTAAGCACACGAAATGTTCAGAATTCATTCATTTACATGTTTATGAAACAACTATATGCATCATCTTACTAAACGGATGTTTGAAAAGCAAAAAAGATCAGACCTCGAAACAAAAAAACAACTCATAACGCCGACTATTTCTGAACTTGAGAGCATTTTTAAATTATTAAGAGGCTTGGTATTTCTGACTGACCTTGTTCCCTAGATTTGCTCTTTAAAACTTAAAGAGCACTATGTGCATTGTTGAAGAAAGCTATAAAACACATTGAATAAGGGTTTGAGAGAACATTGTGGCTGTAACATGATTTTAAAATATCTAGACAGAGATTCATGCTTGCAAATTTAAAGCGTCACTTTAAAGGTTCCTAATTTTGTTTTTCGGAGGTGTCCTGTAATAGTTTTACAAAAAACACTTTAATTTTCTTATAATATACAATGCAACATTAGCTCTGCTCTCACAGTGTCTGAAATGGTTCGATAAAGGATTCAGTCTGCGTAAACCCAACCTTTCCGAGAGATTCCTCTGCTCTGATTGGTCAAATGGCTCAGTCTGTTGTGATTGGTCGACCGGTTGCAGCACGTGTCAGAAACGAAACGCCCAGTGCTATATCTGAATTTGATCTCCGGATCTTCCTCAGCACTTGATACACAATGATATGGACAGTAACGATGGCGTTGACTATCAGTTCCAGCCCGAGTCCTTATCATTTTGAAATGCGTATGATTTCGTAGCACATCTTCTCGGCAACCGAACTCTTTCAGTCTCAGCTGAAACTAGTGCGAAGTAGACGTTGTCTGTGGACAGCCAATGGAAGATTATAGACAGCATTATGCAAATGTATTACAATACGTAGGTTCGTGCAGAAAGTGAGACTGGTATTACTGACGACTCATTTCAGGCGGTTCAGAGTCGGTTCATGTTTTTGTGGATCTACTCTTTCACCGGTGCAGACAGACAGATATTATAGATATACGCTATACCTATTGATGTGTCCGAGTAAAATGGTTCACACACAGTTCTGTATTTATGGGAGTGACCACTGAATTACTGTATTCTATAACCGAACTCACAGAAGAGCAGAGATATTATTCCATGTATTTCTCAAGTCAAAATCCATGGTGCACAGGGTTCATGAATTGAGAAATCAACTTTTCCTTGAGCTTTTGATATATAAGAGGTCATCGTACTATAAGAATATCCTGTAGGTTTCAGAAATGAAAACTTCCTTTTTAGTCCAAAAAAAGCTTTTATTGACACCAGTCCCAGAGAATGACTTGTCGCGGATTAGGTGAAACTCCGCCTCCGTGGAAGAAACGTTAGCCCCGCCCACTGGTGTGTTAATGAGATGACGAGGAGAGAAGAGTACGGTGGCCCAGTAGTGCACAACACAATGAAATTTAAAAAGCAAACATAAGTTCACAACACAACGAAATAAAGCCACAATGGAAATGGAAATTAGAGTTCCTTGCCACTGTTCTAAGAGTCCAGAGTCTTACCATGATTAGTTTTAAGTATGTAAACATTGTATATCGACATTAAATATTAATTAAAAATCACATTTGTGCACAATAGCTTCATATTTCTTCCTGTGAATTATTTGACGCGCTACCACGGCACATGATGAAGGGAACGTCTGCCAATTCCACCAAGTGGTTAAAGCGAATAATTTGTATAATGCCTGATCTGATATGATTCATGTCCAGTCAGATGTTCTTTGTCTATGTGTCAGTAAATCAAAGCAGTGACTAAACGCTCAACTTCACATTGTTTCTCTTAGTAGGAAGAAAATAATCTGTAATTTAAATGGTGATTAAATTATATATCAAAGAACGCTCCCTTTACAATCTCTAGAGCTGTCAATCAAACGGTGACTGAGTATAACTTCAGCGATTCTCTTATTTACATCATGTTTGCGCCGTTCGTTATGATGAAAGCGTTCGTTAGTGTGCAGAAATTGAGTTGCAGTGACGAGATCACGGCTTTACTGCGCTCTGTGATCGGCTATTAATGATCATCACTGCAACCTTTCACGCCATAGATCTAATTATAATGCTATAATCAACAGTTTTCACGATGACTTAACCTTGAGAGCTGTAATAGTAAACACATGCTAAAAGTTTGAGTGAGAGTTCTTAGCTATTTCAAATGGAAAGATATCAGCCAATCACAGCAGTGGGCGTGAAGTCTCACAGCAGACACGCCCCTTAAAACAGAGTTCAATCAGAAGGTAAAATGCCTTTTATTTCTAAATTATGACCATTTTTGACAGAAAAAGCATTCTGACATTATAAGTGCACCCCGGGAAACATTATAAAACAACACAGTTCATGACCCCTTTAATACTAAAATTAGGTAAAAATCTGTTTGCTCTAATTTTCAGCCTGAACGGAGACAACTGGCTTTAAATTGACTCCCTTCATTTCCACATGAGGAGTTTTTAATAATTACTCGTTAATTACTTGTATGACGCCCTGCAGTGTTGGTGCAGTATAGCGGTCAGAGAGATTAGGGCAGATAACGGCAATTTTTTGAATGTAATGAACTATTAATGACATGCAAGAGCCTGCACCATCTCACAAGTGTATTACAGATGGAAGTGGGACATTTTGGCCGTCATTAGCCTGCAGCCAAACTCAAAATATAACCTTTCAGTTGCTGCTGAAGACCTTACTGCTCCCGTAAACGACTCGAATTATGAAAAACGGCTCTAAGACAAATTGTGAAAAATTCAAATCATCAGATTTGTTGGGCAACGTCACTTTTATAAAGTTATAAATAACATTATTAATACTTCCAAAATCTAAAACACTACATTTTATTGAAAATGAGAAAATTCTTCAAAAAAAGGAAAAATGCAAACGCTTCCAGTACTTCATTCATGTGCTAGAATAATGTGTACAGAAAAAAAATGTAATACTTTAATAAAAAAAAGGAAAAAAATTATGTATATATATATATATATACACATTGCACTTCCGTGATGGCAGATTTGGGGAAATGCACCCGTTGTGTAATCCCCTTAATAATGCTTGCCATGTTTTTCAACAGTGTTTATTTTTGGGAATGGCAGAATGTGCTCCTACGTAACATTTTGCTACCAGGAGAACGAAAGTCTCAGAGTCTTAATAGGATTACTTTGGCACATTCAGACATATTTTTAAAATCGGTTCACATTTATTTTCAAATGCAAGACACTCCCTGATCTCAGAGGGGTTTTTAATTATTCATGGTGATATTAATGTCTAGTCCAATACAGCATAGTTTCACTTAATCTTTTGAGAATATTGTAAGTGGTATATTTTGCCTTTCCCTCACTCAGACATGCAGAAACAGCCGTGGTCCTGCCGGGATATGTACTCTCCTAGGATTACATTTAAATAAGCAGAACCTTCCCATCCTATTTGCATATTCTATTAGACTAAGCCATATTCAGCACAGTTAAATATGGAGAAGCGGCAGTCTAGACGGTATACTGTTGCACCTGAAGCAAAATATGTTTTCTTTAAAATAATACAAAAAAGTCTTGCATACATTGAAACTTACTGTAGATCCATAAAGAGTTCCAGTTGGTTAAAAATGATTGATAAAGTGGCTTACAAAATCAACACTAGTTCTGAGAAAATCTTAAGCATTATTATTATTATTGTTATTTTTCTTTTTGCAGATGGCTTGATTTGATATTTTTAAGTAACGTTCACTAACGATTTACTCACTCTCGAGCCATCCTAGTTGTATATTCTTTCAGACGAACACAATCTGAGATATTTTTAAAAATATCCTTAGTTTTCCAAGGTTTCTAGTGGTTATGATTGGCTGCCCGGATTTTGAAGACAAAAAAATGCATCCATCCAAAAAAAAAACTCCATGGGGTTAATAAAGTCCTTCTGAAGTGAATCAATGCATTTGTCAAAGACAAATATCTTTCTTTAAAGCCTTATGAAGTAAAATAACAAGCTTCCGGCGCGACGGAATACGCATTCGACGTATGTCCGAAAAGCCACGACATCCCATGACGTACTAGGGAATGCCGTGATGTCCAACGCGATAACACTTAGTATGTCACGCCATTGTGTAGAACAAAGAGGCAAAGTTCACATGTTTTTCACATTAAAGGCTCAAGCTAAAGCAGATCATGATGCAAAAATAGGTCACTATTCTGATAGTCACGGACAACGTCAAAAATCGTCTATTTTTTTAGGCGTTTGATCTAGTTGATCATTACTTTTTAATAGATAAGCTGTATGCAGTTTGTTTATTGTGGTTTAACTCTTATTTATACATAACAGAAAAAAACGTGTTGTTATTCAAAGGAAACAATCCGATTTATGAGGCGTACCACAGGGCTCAATGCTGGGTCCTCTTCTTTTTTCTAACCTCATTACTGATCTTCCCTTAGTTCTTTCGCATTCTTCTGCTCATCTCTCTATGCAGGCGATACTGTCACTTCAAAACCACACTCGACTCAAATTCAAAATATACTCCAATCAAATTTTTAATGCTCAGCAACGCAATGCTCTTATATAGAACATTTTTGGCATGACGGGTTCTTAAAAATTGAGTCAGGTTCTATATAGAAGAGTTGTGGATGTACAGATCCTATAAACCAGTGTTGCCAAGTCCGCAGCCAAGAATCACTGTATATTTTTGCTGTTATAACTTCTTAAATTCGGGTGCATAACACTAACAACCCCTTAGCAACTATCTAACGGCTTATCAACGCCTTGGCAACCACCCATAACACCCTGACATGTTTTGCATGCATAAACATCACTCTTCTATACAGTAGAATTCATTTCTATAGTAAATCCTTCCAAAATATGACAGTAAATCTTTAAAAACGAATATACGCAAGTGCTTTGTAAGTCATTTCATTTAGTAGGCTTCTAACGAAGATGTATTTTGCAGGGATAAAACTAGTCCAAGGACATTATAATCAACACAAACAATATATCCTGATGTGGTGATGAAGCCACTGCATTCACTTGCATTCAAGGTTTCATTTCTTTTTCAGGTTAAAATGTATCTTCAATTCCAGACTTTCAATGCATACCCCACTCTATTTGTTACTTTGTGTATGTATGTATGTATATATGAATGAAGTGGAAGAAAAATAAGATAGAGTGAATGTGGCAGTGGCCTTGCTGCTGAAAAATAAAAGGGTAATTCTAAGAGTCATTATAGAGTAATAAGACTAGGATCCATTGCTTGACGGCCGCTCTTTTGAAGTCAATGAAAGTGGAGGGTGGCTGTCGCATGGCAAATGGACTACTGCGAGGAAAGAGAGGATAACGCACTGAGAAAGAGGAGGAGGAGGAGGGTTGAATGCATATGTAACTGACCGGTTGAGAGAGCGAGAGTTAGAGAGTTTCAGACAGACTAGGTCAACAAGGAGTGAGAGGCTGCAATGTAGAGAGGGAAGTAGAAAACGTGGAAGGTTAGACAAAGGAAGGAAGGGATGGTGAGAATAACAAGTCGGATCATTTCAAAAGCTCTTTCCTGCATGTGTGAGAGATTCACCTGTTTTCTGACGGGAGATTGTGTATTCGACGAGGAATCAATTGTACATGCGGACTGCTTTTTCCTTGATCTTTTCTACTCGGAAAACTCAGTTTTAAGGAATATAAAATACAGGTAAGAGCATTTCATGAAGACTGCTGTGGATAATAAATCAATATTTCTTACAGAGCATGTTTATCTGCAAAGGCTAAAAGGAATTTTAGTTCAAAAAAGACACTCATTTTGATGTATATCACAAAGTTTAAAAGACAGAAAAGTCCCGTAGTGGCTTGCAAATCTTTGATAAAGCTAAACCAACAATTGAAACGAATGCACAAGGTCAAGTTTTTTAATGTCACTGTAAATGATCCTGTTGTAGTACAAATATTCCATGTCGTTTCTTAATCCTAAACCAGATAAAACAAATACCACAACGCAATTAATTAACTCCATTTTAACTAACCATTAACTTAAATATTTGTAAATATATTTGCTATTATATATTAGTAAATATTTATTAACATATTATATATATATATATATATATGGAAAAAATTGTTCTATGAATATTGAGAATAAAACACATTCTCTAATGTGTCGTATTTGATCATAGACGATGAATTCTGTAGATTCCAATTATTCTCTTAATTGTTCTCCATTATTCAATTTATCAAATATGATTTGTTTTGTAATTATAAACCGTGTTATTATTCAATTATTGGAAAGCACACATGTGTCCTAAATCAGTAAATTCTCGACTGGTTATTTGCTTTTAAAACCAAGCTCATTTATTTCAATGTCACTAAGCATGATGAGTGAACAGTATATAAGGCTGTTAAATATCAGCATGAAAGGATTAGTTCACTAGCTTTACTTACGGAGAAATATTAATAAATATCCTGACGCATCCGAGCTTTATAATGGCAGTGAACAGGGGTCACGAGTAAGAGCTGAAGAAAGTGCATCAATCCATCATAAACGTACTCCACACGGCTCCGGGGGGTTAATAAAGACCTTCTGAAGGGATGCGTTTGTGTAAAAAACAACAACATATTTAACACGTTATGAAGTAAAATATCTAGATTCTGCCAGACGGCATTCCGTATTCAAGTGTAAAACTTGCAGTTCAACAAGCTGACGCTACGTCCTACGCCTAGTACAGCACTAGATATTTTACTTCATAACTTTTGAGAACGTTTTCAGGACGTTTATGATGGACGGAGACATTTTCTTCAGGATATCCATTTTTATTTCTCCGATTGTGTTCATCAGAAAGAAGAAAGTCATAAACACCTCGGATGGCTTGGAGCTAATTTTCATTTGAAAGTGAAGTAATCCTTTACAGATAGTAGGTATGAGCAGGGTTGGGGAGTAACGAAATACAAGTAACTTAGTTACGTATTTAAAATACAAAATTTGAGTCCCTGTGTTTCATTACAGTTCCATTTTAAATGGGTGGTAATCAGATTACAGTTCCATCTGAAAAGTGTTTTAGATTACCAAAGTAATTACTTTGTCATTTAAACATTAATGTAAACATTACTGATGATGCATGACTGTTTGCATGTTTTGTAACAGTTGTTTGAGTCCTTTGTAACTGTGAAAAAGGTAATTGCAACTTTTTTATTTATTTCACAATTCGACTTTTTTCTCCTGGCAATTGCGAGTTTGCATCTCACAATTCAGACTTTTTTTTTTTTTTTTCAAAAATCCAAGATATAAATCCAAGATATATGGCGTTTTATAAAATCAGAATTGGGAGATATAAATTGCAAGTTATAAAGTCAGAATTACATGATAAAAACTGATTATTTTTCTTGCAATTGTGAACTTCTTTGCTTTCAATTCCGACTTTTCTTTTATATCTCATAATTCTGACTTTTCTCAATATTGTCAGTTTATATCTCATAATTCTGACTTTTCTCAATATTGTCAGTTTATATCTCATAATTCTGACTTTTCTCAATATTGTGAGTTTATATCTCATAATTGACTTTTCTCAATATTGCGAGTTTATATCTCATAATTCTGACTTTTCTCAATATTGTGAGTTTATATCTCATAATTCTGACTTTGACTTTCCTCAATATTGTGAGTTTATATCTCATAATTCTGACTTTTCTCGATATTGTGAGTTTATATCTCATAATTCTGACTTTTCTCGATATTGTGAGTTTATATCTCATAATTCTGACTTTATAACTCGCAATTGCAACTTTATATCACACAATTCTGAGAGAAAAAGTCAGAATTGTGAGATAAAAACTTGCAATGACCTTTTTTGTGTTTGTTTCACACTTATTAGTATTCCAAAGTATTCTAAAGTATTTAGATTAAGTTACTAAACTTAATTTAATTTAATTTTTCATTATTTAGCAGACACTTTTATCCAAAGCGACTTACAAGGGGTTAGATGTCATGCTCAAGGGCACTTTAGTCATGGTATCGAAGGTGGAGAGCGTGTTGTTTATTCACAATCCCCACCTTCAATTCCTGCAGGCATGGGAATCGAACCAGCAACCTTCAGGTTACAAGCCCAACTCCCTCACCACTAGGCCATGACTACCCCACTACTCAAACTTGAGTAATGTAACGAAATACGTCACAAATGACTTTTTAAAGCATGTATTTTATAATCTGTAGTGAAATACATTTTTAAAGTAACCCACCCAGCCCTTGGTATGAACCACCACCACCACACTGATTTATTTTGGAATCTACAGTTACTATAATAAATACACAACAGGCCTAAACTGTAAATAAACAACAACTACATAAATTATTGGTCCTTTTTGGTAATTTCATGACTGTACGGTGCGTATTTGCGGAGTAACGGCTGACAGGACATGACAGTTCGTTTTTATGAGGTGAGAAACTTTATAATTCGTAGCAAAATACGAAAATAACTTTATAATAATGCCGCTGACAACATCTCAGACACCAAACCAGGACAAAGCACTAAAACTGCATCTGACGAACGAGTCAACAGCTTTAACGCACGTCCTTCAAAATAAAAGTCTCGCACCACAAAAACATCTAGAATTCCGTTTTATGTTATTGTTGTTGTGTTTCTATGACTACACACTCACAGAATGATGTACTTGCGACCCACCAATCACTGTGGTCCAAATACAATAAGTGTGTAAAAAAAAAACAAGATGTCGAAATAAGTATAAAAAAGCAGAGGCCAGACAGAAAGATTAAGACTGGCCTGGTCAATAGATGACTGTCTTCTCTAGACCGTCTGGAACTGTACGGACTTCCATATAAAGCAATTAGCCACCTCTACACTACACTAAAGAATCCCTTTTGTATACAGCAAACTTCCACCACCACTTATGCACGGTATATAATGCATTTTCTTTTGGTTGACAGACTGGCTGCGTTCCAAAACCTAGTTGATTCAGTGTCTGTCTGCCTAAATGTTTCATAAGTGACACTTCATTTGCATCAGCAATCGACTTCAGTACATTAGTACGACATGATTATGTCGCTAAGCGAACAACACAGCACTCGAATACACTTTAAATACGTACAGCACACAAATGTTGTGTTAAATAGTGTATTTTAATTAGAATGAACTCAGTATTATCAGTTCACACAAAATGTGTGCTAATACACGAGAGGAGCAAAAAAAAAGTTTTTTTTCTGAATTTTATGCTTTAGCTTGGTAGAGTATCAGCAAACCATTTCCAAGTTTCACCTAATGCAGTCTGCTGAATAAACTATAATTTAGTAAGTTAAGTTTTAGTTTTGATTCTGGTCTCCAGAGCTCTAGTTCATAATGAATAAGCCACGGCGAAAGCGATGTCTCAGTTGGATTCGTAAGAAGAAACCCTGCCCTACTTCCTACTAAAATGCATGTGTAGTAAAAGATGTAAAACTTTTTTGACAGATAGTGAGAGAACGGCAGAGCGAGACTGTATGAGTTTGGCTGTGTGTGTGTTGGTGTCCAGTTGAGACGCTGTCATAACTGCTAAGAAGCCCCAGCAGAGCTTTCTATTTTAATGGCCACATCATATTTATCATGCAAAAGTTCAGTTAGTACACTGAGAGCTGGAGTCTGAGTTTAAAAGCATTGAAAGCAGCCGAGGCCAAAGGTGGGGTTCTATTTGAAGAGATTCTGCAGGAATTACAAGACAGAACAAATGGAACGACTGCCATTATGGCCACAAATATCTTCCTAAATATAATATATCCATGCACAGGGTTGGAGAGTAACGAAATACAAGTGGTAATCAGATTACAGTTCCATCTGAAAAGTGTTTTAGATTACCAAAGTGATTACTTTGAGTTTTAATGTCATTTAAACAGCGATTGGTGATTCTCTGACTCTGACCGTCTGAAAAAGACGAGTTCAGTTTCATGTTTTCCACTGTTTTCATGTTTTGGGAGTCATTTTATTATTCACTCGTCACTGCGACTTTTTCTCGCAATTTGTTTTTTCCCTCACAGTTGTGAGTTTGCGTTTCACAATTCTGACTTCTTTTTCTCAGAATTGCGAGATTTAAACTCACAATTGCAAGTTATAAAGTCAGAATTGGGAGATATAAACTTGCAATAATATTTTTTTTTCTTGCAATTGTGAATTTAGTATGTGAGTTTAGATCTCATAATTCTGACTTTTCTCAATATTGTGAGTTTATATCTCATAATTCTGACATTATAATTCGCAATTGCAACTTTATATCACGCAATTCTGAAGGAAAAAAGTCAGAATTGTGAGATAAAAACTCGCAATGACCTTTTTTGTGTTTGTTTCACACTTATTAGTATTCCAAAGCATTCTAAAGTATTTAGATGAAGTGACTAAACTTGAGTAATGTAACGAAATACGTTACAAATGACTTTTTAAAGCATGTATTTTGTAATCTGTAGTGAAATACATTTTAAAAGTAACACACCCAGCCCTGTCCATACATGCTGATTAGGAATTAATTTTATTTTGGTGACCGTTTCTTTAAAACCTAGTGGAAAGAGGTTCTATGGATTATTAAAATGTTCTTCACACTAAAATTTTTTTCTTTTTTAGAACTGTTAGAAGCGGTTCTTTCCTGTGCACATCTGTTCTTCTATCTTTCGTTAATATCTTATTAACACTCGCGTCATTGGCCTTGCTCCATTCACACGGCTCTGGCCTGCTTCTCGCCATTCTACATCATCAGGATGTAAGTTTAATATATTCTAGAGGAGTTTGTCCGTTTCATTGTTCACGATGCAAACTACAAAAACACACATTTGCGAAAATGGTGAGGTCATGTGTATGCGATTTGCTTCTTTTTTTTAACGTTTCCTCACTAAGTGGCATCACCAACTACTAGCCTGCCAGTATAATACAGTATTTTTAGTTTTTTTTCACAGATCCGTGTGAATGGGGATCGTTTGGACAGTGGTGTCGTCCGTACGCGAAAGTTTTCCGTATTTAGTACATTATTTTTCCTGACACAGCAAACGCTGGGGCTTATTTACACAGGGATAACTAGAAAAACAAGACACAGGTGCAAACCATCAGAAAGTAACAAGGGAAGCCAAAAAGAACTACAAAAACAGGAAACTAACTCAAACTAAACATTAAAGTCATAACAGGAAACAAGTTACGTGACAATCCTCTCTTATTTTAGTTTAAAAGAAGTATAAGCAGTGAAAATAGCGATAGATTCTATTTACAGCATGTAAAAGCATCAGTTCTTTGCAATAGGAGTAAATTAGATGCTATCTATACTTGATATTGGCGGATATTATTTGCATCGCAGTATTTTTGTACGTTAACGAGATAATATCAACGTGTGAATGATTATTAAAATTATTAAATGGATGCTGCCTTATTGGGACAATAAAACCCATCCCTACATCTTCCCCTAACCCTACCCAATAAACACTTTTAATATTATTAAACACTCGTTCGCAGTTTATTTCCACTTTTAGAGCATTATTTTCATTTTTATCGTCAATCACGATTAAAGCCAGATCTGTGAGCCTCGCTCACTACTGCTGTACCACTGAAGACATGGAATTTCAATGCCGTTTGCAAACAAGCCACGCTATTTACACTTAGTGTAAATAGACACTCCAATACTAATAAGATACTTTAATAAACTTTTTTTGTTAAGGTGTCACTTTTTAGCGAATAATAGTTTTATCCAATTGCTGACCTGCTTATACATAAGGGATAATGTACGATGTGGATTATCATAGCGTAATATTTGACCGAAGGGTAAAAATTATAATTAAAAAGATTACATTTATTTGAATTCATTGTCAAGAGAGAGAGAGAGAGAGAGAGAGAGAGAGAGAGAGAGAGAGAGAGAGAGAGAAATATCTGCGTCTGTTCAGCCTATTAACAACAAAGCTGTGAGTTTAATTACTTCAAAACCAGCGCTGTTGATGAGAAATGTCGTGTAGTAATTTAGAAGCGAAGTTATTTTATTAATAAAAGTCATGGGGCAGTGTTGAAAACAAGTTTCTGTGTGTGCATAGCACGAGATACGAGTGACGTATGCGTGTGTGTGTGTGTGTGATTCAGTGAAAACAGCTCATTAATACACAGAACGGTGATTAAACTGACTTGGAACTACCTGTGCATTAAATAGTTTTATTGCACAGCTTTCAGCCTATCAGAATCGAGTATTCAGACAGATCATGGTATAAGTGCCATTACACATACTTCTTTAATTTAATTGTTGAAGAGTGAGAATAAGCAGTCATCCACAATTGACGCTTCGCAAAGGCCCGCCCTCTTTAGTTACTGTTGCTATGTCCGAGAAGTCATGCGCTCTCACGCCACACATCATGTTCTCACGCAGTGAAAAATACATCGAGGAGCGAAGAGGACACTGACACCATATGAAACAGTTTCATACTCAAAATATCGTAATTTTATAAAGAAGTTTAAACAATAAATAGCGTCTAGTGTGTGGTGACAGATCGCTGTAGCTCCTCGATCATCTCTTCATACTAGTTCATTTATAGCATCAAATAAACATGAATGAACATCAGAAGGAATGTTGTTTCAAGACGTGATTCAAGTTCACCGACGTTAATCTACTAACTCCCCTGACCGCTTTGTGGGTTCGGGGTTATGATTGGTCAGATCGCCTGAAGGTCAATGAAGGGTCAATTTAAGATAATGATGCCTAGGTGGTAAAAACCTACAGAATTTACCTTATGAATATTCTATCTCTATTCACTTGCCCAGTTCTACACAAAATTGGACTTTGATTGGTTATCATACACCACACAACTATACAAGCCTTGATGATAGTATTATGTTAAAATGTGCAAACTGTTTTCTCTGCTCTTTCACAGGGTTGTGATTCATCGCAAGCAACAAAACCACCCAAAATATTGACTTGATTAGCGCATCTACATCAGTGCCTGCTAGAGGCATGAAGACTGTAGCAAGGCTGCACTACTGGCCAACTTTGGTGTACCCAGGCAACCTCAACTTGGGATAATGGAGACTGCTAATCAGACCTTGACTGAATATCCATGGACAGGACAAACTCTGGCACCTCTCTGCACAGCCCGCTGCTGTGGACTGCTAAACCGAACGTTGGTGGTCATGTTCATGGTCAGTCTGGCCTTTGCCATTGTGGTGGGAAACGTGGTGACGCTTACCGTTTTCATGCAGATCCGGCATTCTCGAACACCACAGGGCTACCTCAAAGGTAAACACAATGACTTACACACAGAATATGCTCGGGATGGCATGCTTCTACTTACGCGGGATGTAGTATCTACAGTGTTTACAGCATGCAAATGTGACAAATCAGAAGACATATCAATCTTTTTCTTGAAATTTCATGACTTTGTTTGGCCAAACTGCTCAAAAAACAAACAAACAAAAAAACAATTGTGTCAATTGTGAGAGTGCTCTCTATGAAAGCTTGTTTCCGCCACTGAATAAAGAGTAAAAAAGGTACAATTGCGACTTTTTTATTATGCATAAGTCGCTGACAGTTTGTGGAGACCCAATTTTGAGGGAGGACCCGACATGTAGTAGGCCATCCGGATTGCTTAAAGTGATCAAGACAAAGGTCCAGAACTTATAATCACCTGACAAGACAACCAATGAAAAGAGCATGACTGGATAACATGAGGGAAACTCACATGTCATGAACCAGGAAATGCAAAGTAAAATATGTAAAACATGAACATGAAACAAGAACATAGACATATCAAAATAATGACTTAACATTGCATAGCAATGAGAGAGTGTGGCGGAAATGGGCTTTCAAACAAAGTAGAGGTCTGTGTGTCCTTGCTAAAAATGTTATAGTTCTTCCTATTAACGCAACTATTGCGTTTTGTCCCGTTCCCTGCCGAAAGGTCCCACAGGTAGTTTTCAACACAGTTTTTTTTAATCCTCTTTCAATATGATTCTGTTTCACTCCAGTGTCATAGCCTACTTTTTCCCATTCCCACGCACACATGAAGCCTCTGATCCCACCTTGTCGCATTTTCCGCAGCAGGCAAGAGGCTTTCTATGGAAGCCAGGTTTATGCCACAGAAGAAAAAAAAATTATTGTGACTTTTTTTCTGACTTTATACCTCACAATTCTGAGAAAAAAGTGGTGAAAACGGGCTTTCCCTCGCTGTCACATACAACCGAAAAACATTTAGAATATCCAACCCTGCACCGCAAACCATTTATTTTCGTTTCGCGATAGAATAACAACATTCTGTACCTGAGAGGATTAAATTTAGGCAACTTTTTATTTTAGATATCTATATATTGCAGGAGTCCCATGAGGCATTTCAAAACTCGTCCCGCGGTGTGTTCACTCTTTGGTTCTTTTGGACTGGACAAAAAAAGAGAAAATGATACATTTAGCCGATTCACTTAGCGTTCATTTTTAAAAGCCGAAAGATACAAGTGTTTTATCACGTACATTTTGTGCTGTGCACTCGTGCATATACATAAGCTGAGACCTCGTGAAGAGCTTCTAAAATGTGTAAAAACAGTGGCATAAATTCATCGGTTAAACGTGATGAGACGCGGTTCAGACGCCCGTACCAACCTGTAATTGGGAGAAGAACCAGGTACGCTTGAGCATTCTTGTGACATCACGTCCTGTATTTGGTTTGTTTAGATGTCTTTGGTCCCTGTCGCGTTTATATTTCAGTCGAACCGCAACAGAGTTCCTTTGGAAGCAGATGGAAATCAAAATCTCGGGGTTCGGATGGCAGCGTTCACGCTTATTTAAATGAACCGCACTAACGGAGCAATTGCACCACAGTTCGTTTTAATCGTACCAAACCTGCCAAGTGTGAACACACCCTCAGTTGCGCCAGGTTCCACACGAATGCAGACCTCAAGTGCAAAATAGGGTAGGGTAGTCGGGGCCTAATGGCGAGGGAGTGGGGCTTGTAACCTGAAGGTTGCAGGTTCGATTCCCACGCTGGCAGGAATTGAAGGTGGGGATTGTGAATGAACAGCACTCTCTCCACCTTTGATACCATGGCTCTTGAGCAAGACACCTAATTGCTCCCCTTGTATTTTTCATTTTTCATACGCTTTTATCCAAAGCGACTTACAAAGGGAGCAATTAGGAGTTAGGTGTCTTGCTCAAGGGTACTTTAGTCATGGTATCGAAGGTGGAGAGAGTGCCGTTCATTCACAATCCCCACCTTCAATTCCTGCTGGCATGGGAATCGAACCAGCAACCTTCAGGTTACAAGCCCGACTCCCTCACCACTAGGCCACGACTACCCCTTGTAAGTCGCTTTGGATAAAAGTGTCTGTAAAATGAAACTGTTGATGCAATCAGCAATACTTTCCATATTTGTCTCGCAGTGTCCCTGGCCATCGCCGACATGATGGTTGGAGTCTGGGTGGTGCCATTCTCTGTATACACCGAAATCTCTCTCATGGTGACCAGCGCTCCGCCGCTGTGGTACCAGGGCATCTCAACAGCCTCACTGGAGGGTGGATCAAGGCCTTGGCAACCCTGCATGTTGATCGGCCCCGTTTTTGCCGGATGCACCTTTGTCTCGATTAGCACCATCTTCCTGATGACAGTGGAGCGCAGTGTGGCCATCCTGCGTCCACTGCATAAAGACGCTCTAGTCACACGGCACCGTACCCTGTTCCTAATTCTCTTGTCCTGGGCAGGCAGCTTCTTACTGGCCATGGCCCCGCTCATGCTGAGCAGCAGCTTCACGCTGGAGTACAACGAATGCAGCCGAATGTGCAACTATGCACCCTTATTAATCGGAAATCAGCTGCCTCCAGATGCAAACATCCTCCTGCTGTTTCCAGCCTTTGACTTCAGTTTACTAGGAGGCACATTGGCCGTCAATATCCTGTCCTTCACCAGTATCCGCCGTTACTCCCGCAAACGGAAGCTGCTCTCCGAGGGAAGTCTTGGCACGGACGCGGGAGCTGGAGGGTGTCCCCACAGACCCTCTTTTTCTGATATCAAAGCAGCTAAAACCATAGGAATCCTCACCTTTGCCTTCACCGCCTCCTTCTCTCCTATCGCCGTATTTGTGCTGGGGAATGTAGTGGGATACACCTGGTGCAACTTCTCCTTTTTTGCATTTTGGATTCTGACGGGCAACAGTTGCTGCAATGTGATCATTTACAGCGTGCGGGACCAGCGTTTTAGGAAAGGGCTGACCTTGCTCTTTCAGCGGGATAGATCGCAGCCTCACTCGGAGAAAAGCTGAGGTTTGGACCTCAAGTAGGGCACTTCACTTTCTGTACCTCATGTCACTTTCTGCGGACCCCCACACATGACAAGTGGACAAAAATATATATCGTGACCACAACTTGTTCATTTGTTCCCTCGTTTTCCATTTAACTAATTGCGCAATATCGTTTCTCTTACGATCAGTTCATGTGATTAAAGGCCAGATTTACTAAACGGGGCAAATTAGTACGAAAGTGCAGAAATTCGCTGATGGGAGTGACAGGTTTTGCTGACACGCAAATAAAAAACATAAAAGGAGTTCCATATGGAGGACCAGGAGTGCCACAAAAAAAAAAAAAAAACGAAGAATCAATTCATTTATTTAATAATTCACACATAAAAATGTATATAAATAAATCACTTTTGATTAGTTGCTCCCACGTCTGTACTGTCCAGTGGCATTTTAGAAAAGCATTTGCCAAATCCTTTTTGAAAAAGCCATTTAAAATGATTTACAAATGTATTTTTTTATTGTTCTATTAATCTACGTTTAAAAACAGGAATTAAATAAACAAATTTTAATATGTCAATTTATTTGCCCATGTAAAAGGGATTTATTTCTATACATTTTAATGTGTGAATTATTAAATGAACTAATTGATTCTTGGTTTTATTTTTATGTGGCACTCCTGGTCCTCCATAGTTCACAATCACGTTATGCGAAATAAAATTGTGTCCTGACGGCCGTTGTCGTTTACAAATCACCACGACACTCTACATCAGACGGACCGTGCCAAAATCGGGCGGATATTGTGTAACCAGGCATAAAACAAGGAAGAAATTATTACAACATAGCCACGATTTAGTAAAACCAGGGAACAAATGATCATATTCCACGCATGATTTACTTCAAACGAGGGAATGAATTGGCAACAAATTGTGAATTCACGGCCACGATATACATATTTCCTGCGTCATGTGCGGCGCTCCGTAACTTTGGCCTCGAGAGATTACGTTTGATTTTCAGGATCTCTTTCACAAATGGTTCAGGGACAACAACGAGCATCATTCCAAGGACGGTGGCAGTTGTCATGATGTTTTACATCGGATTATAGTCTTCATTAGCAGTTATTTATTTTTTTATTCAGTGCAGAATATAATATTAACAACAGATACCATCACATCTTATTGTGTGCCACTGTACATATGACAACAGATGCCTTAATTATTATTTTTTTTGTGTATCCAACATAAACCTGTAAAATATGTGTGTGAGACATTTTTGAATGTGATTTACTGAAGCACCTCACAGATTTTTTTTCTAAGGTATTTCTACCAAATCTGACTCTAAGAATAACTTCATTGGTGTAATTAGGTAAGTCAGATTCATCAATATTCAATCTATATTCAATTTTGTTATTTTTTTTGAAAACACTAAATACATTATTATAGATTCTTCTTCTTTCCACTTTTTACATTTCTAAAAAAAAAAATAGATAGGTATATACTTTTTGTAACACTGTGAAGAACATAATCAGTGCAATCAATAAACGGTTTGAAGGAAATGTGTCCCGTGTGTTCAGTGAGTGTGGATAATAGTAGGTGACAGGGCTAAAAGTCTGTCAGTCTTCTGTTTAAATATTCACAGCTTCAGCAGCAGAACCTCGCTGACTGCCTGAGGCTGGAACTTGTCGCTCACGTTCAAAGAAGAGATTAAAAAAACGCACAACACTGTGGGCTGCCTGTACAATGGAGAAACGCCACTTACAGTAGAGTTTCATCCTCGCATGTTTAAACTGCATTAAATAAAAATAAAGAGCAAATGTTGCTCCACACACATTTCAGGCTTTAGAATCAAAGCTTTAAATATAGAAGAGAAGGTGTTTTTGGGCCTGTGAGAAAAAGGCTTATCTTAAATTTAGCAAGCCAATTTTATTGAGACAGTAATTTATTAATTTGTGTCAGGAGTGCTTGTGAATCGTGCCGAATCAAACTAGTATTTATCATAAATTTCATGTAAAAAAAAAAAGAGAGAATGCGCCTATTTATTCAGTTGACAGTTTTATTATGGTTGACGTGCGAGAACCAGTGAGGTTCATTCTCGTGTTACGCATCACTTTTGAGCTTCTGCAAGAACCAATGAGGTTCATTCTCGTGTTACGCATCACTTTTGAGCTTCTGCAAGAACCAATGAGGTTCATTCTCGTGTTACGCATCACTTTTGAGCTTCTGCAAGAACCAATGAGGTTCATTCTCGTGTTACGCATCACTTTTGCACTTCAGCAAGAACCAATGAGGTTCATTCTCGTGTTACGCATCACGTTTGAGCTTCAGCAAGAACCAATGAGGTTCATTCTCGCGTTACGCAGCACGTTTGAGCTTCAGCAAGAACCAATGAGGTTCATTCTCGTGTTACGCATCACTTTTGAGCTTCAGCAAGAACCAATGAGGTTCATTCTCGTGTTACGCATCACTTTTGAGCTTCAGCAAGAACCAATGAGGTTCATTCTCGTGTTACGCATCACTTTTGAGCTTCAGCAAGAACCAAAGAGGTTCATTCTCGTGTTATGCATCACTTTTGAGCTTCAGCAAGAACCAATGAGGTTCATTCTCGCGTTACGCATCACTTTTGAGCTTCAGCAAGAACAAATGAGGTTCATTCTCGTGTTACGCATCACTTTTGAGCTTCTGCAAGAACCAATGAGGTTCATTCTCGTGTTACGCAGCACTTTTGAGCTTCAGCAAGAACCAATGAGGTTCATTCTCGCGTTACGCATCACTTTTGAGCTTCAGTAAGAACCAATGAGGTTCAATCTCGTGTTACGCAGCACTTTTGAGCTTCAGCAAGAACCAATGAGGTTCATTCTCGTGTTACGCAGCACTTTTGAGCTTCAGCAAGAACCAATGAGGTTCAATCTCGTGTTACGCAGCACTTTTGAGCTTCAGCAAGAACCAATGAGGTTCATTCTCGTGTTACGCAGCGCTTTTGAGCTTCTGCAAGAACCAATGAGGTTCAATCTCGTGTTACGCAGCACTTTTGAGCTTCAGCAAGATCCAATGAGGTTCATTCTCGTGTTACGCATCACTTTTGAGCTTCAGCAAGAACCAATGAGGTTCATTCTCGTGTTACGCAGCACTTTTGAGCTTCAGCAAGAACCAATGAGGTTCAATCTCGTGTTACGCAGCACTTTTGAGCTTCAGCAAGAACCAATGAGGTTCATTCTCGTGTTACGCAGCGCTTTTGAGCTTCTGCAAGAACCAATGAGGTTCAATCTCGTGTTACGCAGCACTTTTGAGCTTCAGCAAGATCCAATGAGGTTCATTCTCGTGTTACGCATCACTTTTGAGCTTCAGCAAGAACCAATGAGGTTCATTCTCGTGTTACGCAGCACTTTTGAGCTTCAGCAAGAACCAATGAGGTTCATTCTCGTGTTACGCAGCACTTTTGAGCTTCAGCAAGAACCAATGAGGTTCATTCTCGTGTTACGCATCACTTTTGAGCTTCAGCAAGAACCAATGAGGTTCATTCTCGTGTTACGCATCACTTTTGAGCTTCAGCAAGAACCAATGAGGTTCATTCTCGTGTTACGCATCACTTTTGAACTTCAGCAAGAACCAATGAGGTTCATTCTCGCGTTACGCAGCACTTTTGAGCTTCAGCAAGAACCAATGAGGTTCATTCTCGTGTTACGCATCACTTTTGAACTTCAGCAAGAACCAATGAGGTTCATTCTCGCGTTACGCATCACTTTTGAGCTTCAGCAAGAACCAATGAGGTTCATTCTCGTGTTACGCAGCACTTTTGAGCTTCAGCAAGAACCAATGAGGTTCATTCTCGTGTTACGCAGCACTTTTGAGCTTCAGCAAGAACCAATGAGGTTCATTCTCGCGTTACGCAGCACTTTTGAGCTTCAGCAAGAACCAATGAGGTTCATTCTCGTGTTACGCATCACTTTTGCAAATTCTTGCAATAAGGCTTACGTCACTTCAGAGTTCCTACTGGTGGTACAAATGCAACCGGGAAAATGTTCCTGGGGGAAAATTTATATAAGAAGTTTATATATGAAAACCCCTTATGTGACTTGGGGAATCAGGATGAATCAACTTCCATGGCACTGTTCCTGGAAATGCCCCAAATTCTTGCAGAGGCCCAGTGCTCCTCGGGCCACTTGCACGCCTCCAGAAAGTTCAAGAAATGCCTCAGGGTCATCCTGCAGCCACAAGAATTTGACCAGTTTAGACAGCTGTGCCGGTTCCATGGCAGCATTGACTTCTCCTGGGTTTTCACATCACTGTGGCAGGTTGGGATATAATGGTAAAAGGGAAGACGGTGGCTGAGATGGTTCAGGTTCAATATCATTCTTTTATTCAACAAAACACAAAGCAAAACATTACAGAGGGCTCTATAGAGTTGGCGTTTATGTCCATGCTGTGACATATTTCCAAATAAAACACCTTATCGAACAAGAAAAAAGATAGAGTGGGACTGGATTTTATCCATCCACTGTTGAATGGGAAAAGTGAACATTGCATACCAGTCATGACATTTTGATCATATGCTACAAGGTCAAAAGTGTGCATGGATGATTCAAGAAAAATAAAATGATTTTCAAGTTTTAGATCGATTTAATTCTTGTCCTGCAAAGTTTAACTTGAAAAGGCTAATCGAGATCTAAGCAAAATTTGTCTGTAAATCTGCAAGGGTTATTTTTGTCAACTTAGGTTACATACTTATTTTCTAAAATGTTGCTAATTTCAGCCTGTGGCTGTGAGTTGATGGCCTGGAGAATAATCCATGTGGCAGCGGTAGGAGGAAAGTGTTCTCCCGGAGAACATTCAGTTCTTGTGTACTCAGCGCCGATCACACTCTCATAAGAACACTCATCTGTCCTTCTAACTGTAACCATGAATAATTAAATGTGTCAAGTGAGTGATGTCCTTGTTTTATTAAATTTCTATAGCCATCATATATGAACAGCAGGGATGGAATTTAATTTCTCGTGTTGATGTGTGACCCAAACATGTTTTTTTTGTTCATCTAAAATCAATCACAGCAGAAAAAAAAATTCTATCTCCCTTTTCCCTGAAAATGAATTTTTGATGAATATATCACTTTGAATCCTGTCCTCTTATTTTCCAGTATGACGGAACCGTTTTTTTTTTTTTTTTTACTATTTTAAAAATGTTTATTTTTGTAACACTGGAGAAAAAAAAAACATGCTTCAACAAAAAGTGTGTGTTTGAGTGGGTGACTTTCACCCCACAAGCTATTTTTTGACATTACCACTGTCACCCAAAAAAAAAAAAAAAAAAAAAAAAAAATCAAGGCTACAGGTGGTTTGTACATAATATTTCTGGCATAATACATCTCTATGTAATCTAGGCCATACAGGTAAAAACAAAGAGGGGAAATGCTCTATTTTTAAAGCACTTCTGACTGCATCTCACACTGCCCTTGACGGTCTCCTTGCCAACAGCAGTCTTTCCAAAGAACTGATTTCCATATTTGTAGTTGGGAGGGAGTAAACACACACATAAGGGCTTAAGCCATGTTCCCGCAGGCTTCACAGAACTTCAGGGCCGCCATGTGACCTTAGTGACAGGAGTAAACAGCACCTCTGTATTCACAGCAGCCAAAATGTTGGTTGGTTAAGTATTCTGAGTGGTTAGGCTGCTCTAGGCCAAAGTTTTAAGTGGGAAATATAAAGAGTAGATTTACTTGCGGAACAAGATTTTTATATTTTTTAAAGAAAATGCACATGGTGCTTAAGCCATGATGTTGCAGATGGTTAGGCTACGTGATTGCTAGGGTGTTATGGGTGGTTGCAAGGTTTTTGCTTACTGGCTCACTGATCCAAACCCAAATGTCTGTGATAATCTAGTCCAGTAATTCTTAAAGTGTGGTCCGCCATCGCCCCCTAGTGGTCCGCGAAAAGATGACCTAAACTAGGCAAGCTCTTAACGTCAAGCAACGGGTTGACGTCAGTGTGTTTTAATAACGAAAAAATAGATCATATCATTGCATTTGTGTTTGAATAATTAGTTTTTGACTTGAAACAGTTGCATATTAAACTTAGATTTAGTTTATCCTTCCTATTTTGTTGTTTTCAGGGGGGGGCGTGTTAGAGTGGGATTCTGTTAGGTGGTCCTCAGAAAAAATTTGGAAGATAAAGTGATCCTTGGGCAAATTTTGAGAAACACTGTTCTAGTCCATAGCTCAGTTCCTAGTCTGCTTGAATGCATAAGATCAGGTGCTTGCGAAGCATTACGAAGTAACTTAAAATATGTAATCAGATTACTTTTTTTCAAGTAATTAGTAAAGTAACATTACTTTTAAATTTACAACAACATATCCAAGATCATTTTTCAAATACGTAACGCAAGTTACTTTGTTTTCCCATTTATTGACAGCCCTCCTGTTCCCATATTGAGAAAAATCGTACGTGTAGAGGTGTTGTGTGTGCTGTAAGGTTTTAAGGTCTGACACATGAGATGCAAACAAGAAGTGCTTCCATTCCAGTTATGAATCCTCCAGTGTAAGTTCTGCCAGGAAGACTCAAATGTTACGTCACCAGTACGTTTCGATTAAACCAAGCATCATTTAGCACTTGGAGTATAAAAGATCGGTACTTACATATGCTTGAGTTCGCAGATGATGAACATTCCCGCCTATGCCACCAGGATGGTCCGTGTCCATACCTTCCGAGGGGTCGGCTGTGCCCCTGCCTTCATCTTCAGGCAGGAAATGTGGATGTGCGCTATGGGCGGAGCCTACGTCAAAGAACTTTATCATACAATATTTTGCTTCCATTTGCTGGTCTGTTAATAAATAAATGTCATTCTTATGGTAAATTGCCTCCCAAGTCTTTCTGATAGCACTCTGTGACGAGCAGGGCGGGCGAGAGCCGAGAAGGAACGCCACGAGGCCGGTGACATGATTGATAATGAGCGTCAGCTGTGCGCTACACCGGTCTCGTATCTCTCACAGAGGAGCTCCAGAAGCAAAAAAGAGGAGCGACGACAGTGACGAGAGAGGACCAGGCCTGGACTTTATGTTGTGTTTAATTTTGTTTGTGTGGGCGGCAGTTGCCGTGAGAGATACGAGACGGGTGCGCCGAGCAGCTGAAGCTCATTATCACTCGCGTCACCGGCCTCGCGCCGTTCCCTCACGGCTCTCGCCCACCCTGCTCGTCACACACTCCTTTTAACAACTTTATTAATCACAAAGCTCAATTCCGATTCATAAACACAATAAATCTCACAAGTTGCTTCCACCTGCTCATGTCCTGACATGGTCAAAAATTGATGTGCTTCCTGACTTCTCTTACTATCTGGCAACCTATAATTAGAACGACACTCCAATCAGTGTCAAAAAATGCAACAAATATACAACAGAATGGCTCTTACACACTGTGTGTGAACATGATGGTTATTGTTGTTCTAGACTAAATGTGAGCAGGCATTTACTCATCTTACTTTGTTCTCTTTAAACACAGTGTGCGATAATGTGTATGCCAGAGGGGAAAGGGAACCTCTCATTCAGTTCATGCATCTACGTTCATACAGCTTTACAGAAAGAATGAAGTTGCAAAGGACTTTGTCAATAAGTGTCAATAAAAAACATGAATGGGGTCGGTTGACTGAAACCTCAGACTTCCATCTTCCTCTTGACCCCCTCTGATCTGTCCATCATGAAGTCTAGCAGGTCCATGGGTCCTGTGCATCACACATTTCACCCATGAGAGAGCAGGCCTGCCTAGTGCCTCCGGCAAAGTACAGGGCCAATGAATAACTCAGTTCGAGGTCCAGTCACTCTCTTTTATTTCTCTGAAGTTTAGTTGCACTTATGAAAAACTTGAGTGAATCACAAGGTCATGCATAATACTATATTTCATCATGGTGGACCTATAAATACAAATGTTAACAAATGGCCTGAATGTCTTATTGTTGTCAGAAATATCCATATTTCTATATGTAACAATACTGAAATATAAAAATGAAATGGTGTCTTCTTCACTCCAATTGTCACATTTTCTGTCACAATTTGACATTTTCTCCCTCAAGCAGGGAAACTACTGTTTCCTTTCAATAAAGTTCATTGGCATTGTGTCAGTTCTCTAAAGCTTATTTTTTCAGAAACCTAAGGTGAGATTTACATCTGTGCACCTCAACAGACAAATAGTATTTTAGCAAGCAAAAAAGGGCAGAGTTGATGGCCTATATAAGTCGTACAGAAATGCCATATCATCCGAATCTTTCTCCTTTTGCTCCAAAGAAGACTGAAGCCTCTTCCTTCTCGCCATTGAGCGAACCTCGCAGCGGACCAATGGCGCTTCAGCACCAGCTGATTCAGCGATCTCCCCTGTGGCCATCCGGTGAATAATAAGAGCAAATTTCTAAACAAATTTCATAGCGAATGCGGCTCATGTGCCCGCACCCGACAAGCACCCGGAGTGCATCTCCTGCCTGGGCTGCTCCCATGCAGAGGCGGCACTCCTGGACTCAAGCTGCCTGCACTGCGAGAAGCTGAGCCTTGCAGCGCTCTATGCCCGGATCACCGTCTTAAGCCATCCTCCTGCTCTCGCATCTCCTTCCCCTCTCGAGCCAAGGAGAAAGAAACAGCAGAGCCGCCAAGCTGAGCAGCGAGACGGAAGCAAGCTCACGTCGGTCCAGCACCCGCATGCTCACTCTCCCCTCAACAAGGAGAGTTCCCTGTGCTCTTCACCCATGAAGATCAGTGCCCCTCATCTGGTGCGAGTGGCTTGGTCTCATTTGGAGGGTCTGATGCTTTAGACTCGATGTCTCTCACTGCCTTTATACGTGAGGAATGGGAGAACTCCGGTGATGACTCCACCCCTCCTATGCCTGAAGAGACTGACATGCGGGCCCTTATGGACTTATGCGAATCCTCTAAAAACCCGTTCAAGAGCTCGGCCCACAGTCGACTAGAATGGTTTCTTCAGTTGGGTTGCGGCCAGCAGGTCCCTCTCTAGTATCCGGCCCCGTTCTTCCCAGAGGTCCACCAAGAGCTTACTAAGATGTGGGGTGCCCACTACTGGTGCAATTCCACTCTTCTTCTTCAGCCGCTCTCTCCATGGTTGAGGGAGCCAAAGAAAAGAGCTACACAAAGCTCCCCCCGAAGGAAGAGGCTGTCACCACGAGTTTCTGCCCACCTACGGCCATCAGCTGGAAAACAAAAGCCAGTCACCCCTTGAAAGCCTTGCACAGCCATTATGACTGGGTTCTCATTTCAAATTATAATAAATATATGATTTGTATTAAACAGTATATAATATTGATTGAGTCGAATTGAGAATCGAATTGAGAAACAAATCAAGAGCTTGCGAATCAAAATTTAATCCAATTGGAACATCTCAATCGATTCCAAGCCCTAATGCCCACTTCTTAGCCATCTAGATAACCTGGGATTCAGGGTCAACTTTAAATTGAACCGGAGTTGTGGAACCTTCCTCAAGGGGTCATGAGAATGATCTCAGAGGCGAGGGCCCCTTCCACAAGGCTCTTTTACGCCCAGAAATGGTCTATTTTCTCAAGCTGGTGCTTGGCTCGGAAACTAATTAATTACGAGAAACCTTACGAATTACGGGATTGGGTCACTACTCACATTTTTGCTGGATGGTGGGTGCACCTCCTCCACGTTCAAGGTGTATGTGGCAGCCATCGTGGTGAATCATACCACGACAGCTGGCCAATCGACTGGAAGAAAATCAACCTGGTCGTTAAGTTTCTAAGAGGGTCTAAGAGGTTGAATCCTCCCTGTCATTGCTCGGTCCCATCGAGGGACCTCTCCACAGTTCTTGGGGCACTTCAGGAACCTCTCTTTGAGCCGCTTGAGATTATCGACCTTCTGTCCTTCTCACTTAAGACTACCCTCTTGCTGGCTTTAGCATCAGTCAAGTGAGTTGGCGAATCTACAGGCTCTGGAACCATGAGTTTCAGTCCTAACGTTCAAAACGCTGGTGAAAGCACTGTCAGCTCTTCCCCTCTTGTGGAGAATGAGCAGGCACCACACCCACTCCGTCCCATCAGGGCACTCAAGAGTGTATACAGAGTGCTCCAGCTGTTCAGCTTTGGAGCAAAGAATTTCCAGATGGATTGTGGATGGGATTGTGCTGTCTGTACACTTGTTGTGGCCCTTAGAAATTGAGCGCCCTCTCCACTAGAGGTATGGCCTACTCTTGGACATGGTCCAGCACAGTCTCTATTGCAGATGTCTGTCAACCGGCTGGTCCTCACCGTTCATCAGGACATCCCTGCTCTTCAAGCACAGGTGTTGTCGCTCTGAATTGCTTGAGTCAGGCTTCGACGGTGATTTGAGCCTCTTCGTATACAGCTGGTCAAGGGGCCTTCAATCAAGCACTCGTAGTTGTCAGCTTGCAGAGTGGATTCCGTACGTGAGTAACCATAAACATTTACACAATGTGCGGCGCATCCGTGACTGTCCAAAGCTTGTGAATATGAGGCACGCCATTGGTTGTCGGTTCCCTATTCCACTGCTTATGCACGAGACATAGGCATTGGAATGGGGAAACCCACAAGATCTTGTTTTTTTAAAAGTTGTTTTGACTTGAGCGAACAGCATTTTGTTTGCGAGACGTTCCAAAAGATGCAAGATGCGAATGGACCGGTCAAACACGTCCGTCAAACACATTTGCATAGAAGAATAATGGAAAAGTAGTGCAGTGGAATGGAAAAACGTGCCGTGTGTGAACATCCCCTACTAACACTGCATCGTTTTACACTGCACGTTTGGCACCACAACACCAGTGCTAATCTTGCTCCGAAGCAGGGTTTCATAAATAATTTGAAACCGGTAGTCGTGGTCTAATGGTGAGGGAGTCGGGCTTGTAACCTGAAGGTTGTTGGTTCGATTCCCACACCGGTAGGATTGTGAATAAACAGCACTCTCTCCACCTTCAATATCATGAATAAAGTGCTCTTGAGCAAGACACCTAAACACTAATTGCCTCACTTGTAAGTCGCTTTGGATAAAAGCGTCTGCTAAATGTAGAAGCAGAGTTAACTAACCCAGGGTTAAGCACAGTGTGAAAAGCCGATATTGGATGTAGCGAATGTGATTTTCTAAAAGTTCAGCAGTAACCTCTGAAATAGTAAATAATAATCCAGCTCTAAATTGCACCTTTTGTCCCTCGCAGAAATGACGGCACGGATCATGGAGGTTCTGTCTGTTTTCCAAGCTCAAGCAGAAATGTAAATTTACTCTGTAAAATAATTGTCTGACACATAGGTGTTGATTCAACATAATGAGAAAACAACTGAGATATTTATAAAAACGACTGATTTGAAAAAAAAAATTCTCTTGCTAGCAGTTGCTGGATTTATCCAACATGTTTTGTTTACAAGATTTGCATATTTATTTGTGTTTGTGAGTGAGAGAGCGTTTGGTGCGACATGGTGGTGAGTAAACAGGCACAATGTCTTGTTTTCTTCTAGTTAATACTGAAAGGGTAAAGTACACAAATCTGTGTGGCAACAATAAACAGTATAGCAACCCAACAGTGCATGAATTGAAATTAAATTAATTTGTGAGGAAGGCAATTCATGACAGCCTGAGAGAAGATTATTAAAATGAAGTCAAAACTTGTGTGGTTACAGCAAGAACATTTGGTTTTGGTATAGGCGTTTCTAAAATTCTCACAATTTGTTACAAACAAGGATTATCCAGGTTGATTTGGAAATGTTGTCACAACACAAAGCACACCTATCCATCCAAAGAAAGGTGTGGGTTGCCTGGTGGAAACACACGTTTTTTCCATGAGGCAACCCAAAGGTAATGGAAATTTGTTTAGCTGATCATGTAGTGCATATTTGCAAGGTGTAACATCTAAACACTGTCAATTTTACGGTGTTCTTTACAATTTAAAGTGCTAAAGAAAGGTGCATCTCATACTGTAGTTTAATTTCATTGCACTCTGGGTGATATTTTAATTGATCTTCAATAAAGAAAGTTATATGTGTAAAAAAATGACTCCCCCCCCCCCCCCCCAATCAGCACAGTAATCCGTCCTTCAGTGCCAATGAGACGTCTAGGTGACAGGACTTCAAACTGTAAAAACATGACACTTGTCGACTTGTATACTATATTGTACATTTAGTCAAATGCACCCAGTAATTCAATGAATCCAGAAAATGTGTAATACGTACATAATATATACTTTAAAAACCTAAACTTTAAAAAAAATGTAATTGCAATGTCATGTGATGTGGCCACAGTAGGGGTGAGCGATATTTATCATCTACTACGATAATATCGCAATTGTTTCGCGATATGCGAGCTTGACATTATAGTGTCACTCACTTCGTCTCGAGAGTCCACTGTATGATGAAGCCACATTTGAATGCAGTTAATGAAGTTATGCAAGCAAAAAGTATCTTTACATGACTGTATTTTTTGTTGTTAAGTTTCATGATTTCAATTAGACATGCCTTTTGATTAATAAAATTTAATTTAACCAGTCCAGAAAAAATAAATAAAATGAAGTGGACTTCAAACATGAGTTTTTTATATTTATATAAAATGATATAGTTAAGTAGCATCACACAAGACCACCGTTTTCCTGAATATCAACACAAGTGCGATCGCAAATGTGACACTGATTTTTATAGTTCAACAAGCAAGAAATTAATATTGAGTGAATTACATTTTAGAAAATAGTTTTTGTTTTTTTGTTTCGCCAAATAGCTCCAAACAAAGCCGTTCAGAAGTGCATGTCAGAGCAGCACCATATCAGTGTTTCGTTCCTGAGTTAATCTGCGTTTTTGAACGAATCATTTGAGTTGATGATTCATAAAGACAATAGGGTTGTTCGAGATGCATCAGCGCTGACCGATTGCCGTATGACATTAAAAGCACCGCAAGAGCGATTGGACAGCACACCAATCCTAATGCTTTTAAAATCTCTCTCGCGGTTCTGTCATACACCGACACATCTCGATCAAGCCTAGTCGCTTGCTTCGTTTCTAAACGAATCAGCCATTTTGAACAAATCGTTTGCATGAATGATTCAATGAATCACTCATTCAGACAGAGATATGCTGCCACCTACTGGCGGTTTTAGTTTATTTATCCATGACAGGCCTAAACCAGCCAAGGTAACAGCACAAAAACACAATCAGCTAAATATTGTTCAATTATCCTTATTGAAAAAATCCCGAAAAATATCACTTTTTGTCAATGTCAGACACCCCTAAGACACATTCACTTGCTTAAAACAAATTAAAAACTGACTACGAAGAGCACAGGTTTCAGATTGGTGTCTGACAATTATACAAAATAACATTTACGTTAATTGTAATTAAAAGTGCATCAGGAATTTAAAACTAAAACCGATACGTCACTGTATGAACGCAGCGTCACGCAAAAATCACATTTCCATTGTAGAAATGCCGTAGATTATGATTTAGTTCTCCTCGAGTAGTTGAAACTTTTTTTTTTTTTTTTTTTGATAAGGAATAAATTTACTGAGAGCACCTTTAAGGTTTGAATGGCTTTTCAATTTAAAGTTAAAAATAGAAATGTTATGAAAAAAAGTTACATATAGAAAAAATATGTCAGAAACCGAGTGAGGTTGGGGCGTTTGTGTGATGGATTCAAGGTCTAGAAATAAAAGTGAGATTTAACAAACAGCATGAGCCTCATCCTTTGGAAATGACGTACAACTTCAAACTCAATTGCATTAGAATAGTGATTGAAACTGGTGACATTTTACATACAAATCTCGAGCACATTTATTCAAAATCATATATTCCTTTAACTTAAGGGCATAAAATAAAATTTTATACATTAAGAACTTACAACACCAACAAAGCAAGTCATGCCTAAACCATAATCCTTTTTATAAGAGTCATGTAAATGGATGTTGTGATCCAAACTGATGCTTACAAGAAACACCATTAATGTTGGGCATTATAAGAGTCCAAACTCTCTGGCAGCACATCAGATTTGGAGTGTAAGCCTTCGTTTTGGGCCCGTGGTTTTGCCGTTTTCTCTGCGGCTCTATGATCAGCACCTACTGCCTCTGCTACACACGTAAAGCCTTGTTCTCTATTAAAACAAACAAACGAATGAGTTTAATACCATTATGTTTGTTAATATCTAGAGAAATGGGGGGAAAAACACTGGTATGCTCACGTCAACAGATCGTCCAGTTCTCTCTTGATTTTCTTGACTACAGGTGGACCCTGGTACACTAGAGCCGTGTAGAGCTGCACTAGAGAAGCTCCCGCGCGGATCTTATCCAGGGCGTCCTGTCCGCTGGCCACTCCACCGACTCCAACAATAGGTAACTTCCCTAGAAACTCACACAAAAGCTTATTTCCTTATTAATCGCATTAATCGCTCATCCAATAATCGCTACATCTATAGAAGTTTTGAAAAAACTCATCAGTCAAATTCATCTTCATATGATTTGAGATTTTTCTTCTTTTCTTTGGCCAATGAATCACTCCATTGTATAAAAAAGAAACAATTCCACTCATTTGCTACCTGAGACTGAAAAACAAAACTTTAAAATAAAACATTGCGCTAAATTAAACTCTCACATCACCTTTTTTATTGAATTATTTATGCATCTTATTTTCATGCGTGTAGCTTTTTTGCTCAGCAGTCACTAGTGGTTTTTCAGTTACTAGCCACAATTTTGACAATCGATACTATGGGGAAAACTGCATTGTAGATATTTTTAATATGATCTAATAATCAGGTTTATTAGGCTGCTGTCACTTTAAGAGCTGACGCACTGATCCATTATACTGTTACGCATGCGTTTCTTTCTCAACTGTTTACGATCACTTAAAACAAAACTGTGTTTATATGAATACTCGCCAAGATGGGCTTTATGACATTATTTTTTGTTTATTTGACTGTTTAAGCGTAATAAACGGCAAAAAGAACTCAATTTAGTAGAGAGGCGGCTTTATATGTGGTCACAAACTCTGCGGGAATGAGTAAAATTATAAACTTATAAACAAGCTGCTCAGTTAAACTGCATCTCTGCATTTACTATGGGTTTGGGTTGCTTTTATCTGGGAATTTTTGTAGCGTAAAACATTTATAAACCTACGCCAACAAGGGAGAATACATCAATACGTTTCTAAATATGCAAATTGTTGTTCATCGTGATTTAGAAATTAAAGATTTAGTTAGTTTTCATGTTTTGATGTCCACATATTCAAGAAGTTACAGTGGCTGTAGCATTTCTATCGTAAAGAAGTATTTGAATTAATTATTTGGCAAAAATATTAAGCAAAGATTAGATGATGCTGTAAAGTGTAACAACAATCGCCGTTGGCACCTCCGCAAGCATTTGCTATAATACATAATTTGTTTATAATATGTATTTTAACTAGCGCTGTCGAATCGATTAATTGCAATTAATCGTGATTTATTGCATCTAACATAAGTTTATTTACTGTGTGTGCATATATATATTATATTTATATGCATGTGTATACACTGACATAATATACTAAACATTATAAACCCTTTAATATAAAATACACACACACACACTACAAACTCTTATGTTAGATGCGATTAATGGTGATTAATTGATTTGACAGCACTAAGTTTAACAGTGTTGTTCAATAACACCAAATGATTACCTGCTTATGATGCTTCATTTGAACCAATAATTATTGCCTCATTGTTATTACATATACATTTCAAGTCATTTAAAAGGTCAATTTTATTGCGGTAAAAAAAAACAAAAAACAAGTACACGATTAATCGAGAAAAATAATCGTCTGATTAATTCGATTACCAAAATAATCGTCACACCTTTGTATAGATAAAAAATCTTTCAGGATTTAAGGGTACCTTGGGTCAATGTGTACATGTCTCGCACTGCTTGAGTAGACAACTCCTTCAGAGGCTGACCACTGAGTCCTCCTACTTCGTGTTTTTTGGGGTCTTTAAGAGTGTCCGGCCTGGAAACAGTGGTGTTGGAAACCATTAAACCATCAACGCCAACCTAAAGACCACAAAAACAGTATGTAAATGAATCAGGATATTTTCCACATATTCGTTTGACCTGTGTATAATATGGGAGACTGACCTCCATGATGACCTCAGCAATGTCTTGCTTGTCCTGTGTAGAAAGATCCGGGGCGATCTTCACCACCACAGGCGGTCTCTTCTCCATCCGCAAAGAATCCCGCTCTTTAAGCACCTGATCATCAAATGATGAAAAGGCTGATTAACACAAAGGACGTTCATTTGCTTTAATGCAACTGGGCACGTCTGGAAACATTTAAAGCAATTTTCCATCCTTCAATGTGCATTCAGCACTGCAATAAAGTACTACCTTGTCCAGAAGGTGGCGCAGTTCTTCCTTGCCCTGTAAGTTTCTAAGGCCGGGAGTGTTAGGGCTGCTCACATTCACCACCAGGTAGTCAGCGAGAGGACCCAGTGTCCGCACTCCCTCCACATAATCTGACACGGCATCTGCAGAAAGCTTGTTCTTCCCAAGATTGATGCCAAGAGGTTTACCTGCTGATATCGGACATTCATGCTGTCACAGAGAAGCATGACGTTCCTGGCAGAGCTGCTCAGATGTATTCAAATAAGTAGGAAAAAGCAATGAATGTCTTTATTCCCAAGGCATGAAGGGAAATTACGTTATGTAAAGATATTTTCTCAGGGTTAAGATAAAAATGGAAACTCGTATCCACATACACCAGCTGCTTTTCCAATAAAAGTGTCTTATTTACCTTTCGTTAGTTCTGACTGCACATGATTCCTGGCTTTCAACCTTTCGTGCACCGCAGAAAGGCCACAACTATTGAATCCATATCTGAAATACACACAAAACACACTACAGTTGTAAATATTAGTGAGATATTTAAGATACAAGTACAATATTTGACATTCAGTACCATGTTTTGGAGAAACTCTCAGGATGGTGTTCTTTGAATCACCATGTAATTGTAAATAATCATTGATAATCATAAAAACAATGTACTACTACAGTATTACCAATTATTCTGAGTCAAATTTAAGTCTTTTACTTTGGACCTTTTCATTGAAAAATGATGTGGAACGCGTGTAGAAGTGATCATGCTACAGTTTAATATGTAGGTAGGTGGTTTGTTCAAATCCTAAGCATTTTTAAAAGAGAAAGTCCAGACTTAAACTGAATGCCAAATGGCAAGCAGCATTTGGCATTCAAAACCGGCAACATGGACAACTACCACTCACTTACTCCATCTGGAGGGACTCCACCCTTGTTTGAATGCCTGTGAAGAACCTGTGCAGAACACTGGCTGATGATATTGGTGCGCAGTTTTTATTGTTTGATGGTAACATCGGCATACCGATCACATTACGACAAGTGAAGTGAATAACGCTGATGATCTCTTGGATATATTAGGCAGCAAGTGAACATTTTGTCCTCAAAGTTGATGTTTTAGAAGCAGGAAAAATGGGGGAAGCGTAAGGATTTGAGCGAGTTTGACAAGAGCCAAATTGTAATGGATAAACGACTGGGTCGGAGCATCTCCAGAACTGCAGCTCTTGTGGGGTGTTCCCGGTCTGCAGGGGTCAGGATCTATCAAGTGGTCCAAGGAAGGAACAGACAGGGTCATTGATTCCCGTGTGGTCCGATCAAGAAGTTAATGATAGAAAGGTGTCAGAACACACAGTTCATCGTAGTTTGTTGCGTATGGGGTTGCATAGATGCAGACCCCTGTCCACCGCCGAAAGAACCGATCAGAACCGGACCAAAGAGCAATGGAAGAAGGTGGCCTGGTCTGATGGATCCCTTTTTCTGTTGTTTTAATTACTTCGAGCAAAACTTAAAATCAAATGACCATGTTATTACAGGTGAAGTGCTTCGCAAACGCTACTTGAGGCAGTATTACCTGCGACTCGACGACAAATGACACACTTCTCCACTCCTCAAATACATAAAACTTTAGATTTTATACGTAGAGTTTCTTGAGCAAAGAAAATGCTGTGCTTTTATTCAATATAAGTGATTTAATTACCGCTGCATTGCAAACAAGCAGAGACGCTCCAAACTTTGTGCGCGGCTTCATTCACTATAGAGGTGAGGCGGAGTTATGAGGTTTAACTGACAGTTTCAGGATCGAATGGAGTTACGAGGTTTAGTCACAAGCTCTCAATACTTCTCATTGGTTAAATCAGGGTCTCTCAACCCTTTTTCCCCAGTGGGCCGCACTGCGGTCCAAATGTAAGTCTCATATCAGTTACATGTGACGTCACCAATGAAAACAGATTTGATGGTATGGCGGTGTTTTCTGGCGGCACATACAATATTTTATTAGCCATTTTGTTTCACAGTGTGTTGAAATGGCTGGCAGTGTGACTTCTTCATATCAAAGTGAAATTCTCGTTTACTAACTTACTGACATTCGCATTACAGTAATCAGATAATAATGCTCAATGAACACAAATTGTACACAAGCACTATTTAATGAATTTTCGGATGTAAATTCTCTTCAACAGCAGTCACCTAACAATCACAGAATCAGAGTCACAAACGCAAATGTTTGCCAACTCTTTTTTTTTTTACAACATTAAGGGTATTGTAAATACAATCTGACGATATCAAGCATTCTGTCACGTCACAATCCCTCGCACAGCATCCACGGGTACACCGATTAGTTTTACAGATTTAAAACAAGTTCATCGTACTGTTGTCTTCTGAAATAAGTACTTTACCAGCTGTTCATCTCGCTCATTGTTCTTCTTACCTTCGACTTTTTGTTTGCAACATGTTCCTTCATTTGTATGTTCCTCATTTCGTTTTCTCCTCTAATAATAGAAATGTCCATTTTGATCCCTATATTTACAAAAATAATGGCTACTACTGGAATTCCACCAAAGTGTGCGTTATCGGTGTACGTTACTCAGTATAGTAAGTCCGCGCATGTCTGAAAACAATATATGATCGGCAAAGTGATTTTATATGACAAAAACATTATAGTTCAAACTTATATTCATTGTTAATTTAACTTAAAAACAAAAATACACTGTAAAACTGGAATGTGGTGGGCGTATTGTGGGCCGCATTTGCATTTGCGACGGACCGCAGGTTGAGAACCACTGGGTTCGATATTTGCAAAACTCAAAGGGTGACCAATAGTAATGATTTATGAAAAAAAAAGTTGAAATATGGAGATACAAAATGTTATGCAATGTTATAGTAGTGGTTGAAACAATCAGTTCCTTTAAGAAAGTTTCATAATTCATTCTATAAATAATACATTATACTCATGTGCAGCACAAGATGAAGAGGAATTGGAAAGGGTAAAAATGAGTTTGTTGTCTGGCCACACCTGTTAATGACGGCCTGGTCTTCCTCCAGTCTGAACACACGTGGCTTCGGGTTTCCATCCTGCGCCTGTGGGGTGACAGTCCCCACCTCCACAAACCCAAAGCCCAGTCTATACAGGCCATCCACTGCCTCACCGTGCTTGTCGAAGCCTGCTGCTATCCCAACTGGGTTCTGGAACTTTTGACCCATCACATGCACCTCCTGACGGAAATAAACGTGATTTAAAAAAATTGCTTTGACGTTCCCTGAAATATTAATACAACTGTCCTGACACACGGTTTTTCAAACGCCAACATCTAGAGTGCCCAAAATAATACTTGTTGACAACCACTCCTGAAGCCATCCTAGGTGTATATGACTTTCTACTTTCTGATGAACAGAATCGGAGAAATATTAATAAGTATCGTGACGGATCCGAGTTTTATAATGGCAGTGAACAGGGGTCACGAGTAAGAGCTGAAGAAAGTGCATCCGTCCATCATAAACGTACTCCGCACGGCTGCGGGGGGTTATTAAAGGCCTTCTGAAGCGATGCGTTTGTGTCAGAAAAATATCCATTTTAACAAGTTATGAAGTAAAATATCTATCTTCCGCCTGACCGCCTTCCGTATTCAACTTACGAAGGAAGTGGAACATCTCTCGCTTACGCTACATCCTACGCCTTTCCAATTTAACTTATGAAAAAAGCAACATAGACAATTTTTCGCAAGTTAAATGCCGAAAGCGGTCTGGCAGAAACTAGATATTTCACTTTATAACTAGTTAGAGGGTTAGTTCACCTAAAAATGAATATTCTGTCATTACTCCCTCATGTCGTTCATCTTCGGAACACACATGAAGATATTTTTTATGAAATCCGATGGTTCAGTGAGTCTCTATTGACACTTTCAATGTCCAGAAAGACACTAAAACATATTTAAAACAGGTCATGTGACTACAGCGGTTCAACATTAATATTGTAAAGTGACGAGAATGCTTTTTGTGCGCCAAAAAAACAATATCTAGTGATGGACGAAACAATCAGTGGTTCAGAGCGTCAAAGTCACGTGATTTCAGTAAACGAGGCTTCGTCACGTCATAAGCGATTCGAAATTTCAATACTTCCCGTGACTTCGGCAGTTTGATACGCGAACCGAATCACTGATTCAAAACTAAAGATTCGTAAAGCTTCGGTGTTTTGAAATCATCCATCACTAGATATTGTTGAAAAGTCGTTATTTTGGGGGGTTTTTTTGGCGCACAAAAAGCATTCTCGTCGCTTTATAATATTAAGGTTGAACCACTGTAGTCACATGACCCGTTTTAAATATGTTTTAGTATCTTTCTGGGCATCTGAAAGTGTCAATAGAGACTCACTGAACCATCAAAAATATCTTCATTTGTGTTCTGAAGATGAACGAAGGTCTTACGGGTGTAGAACGACACGAGGGAGACGAATTAATGACACAATTTTCATTTTTGGGTGAACGAACCCCTTTACGTCACCATTGGCTGGTGTGGCAAAAAGCCCTGGCTGTTGGTGTCATGTGCAGTAGCCTACTGTAAATCGCAAGGATAACGTCACGGTCTTGCCAACATTATGAAGTGTAGGTGAATTGCGATGGATAATTTTATTTGTATAGGACGTTTCAGCAAATATAGCACTATAGAAGTGTATGTATGCAAAATGCCCGCCTGACTGGGACTTCTAAAGGGAATTTCTGTCTGTCTTTTGTGCCTGTTCACACAAACTATTTTACACAAAAGTAATTTAATTCACTCAAAAATATTTGCAAATATTAAACCTGACACACCTTTTTCAAGAAGCCAGTTTGGCATAGTTATTGGCCAATGCCAACTACCTCAATTCGAGCCGGTCAACAACACAGAAGTCTATCACTAGTGTATAACACACTGACCAGTGAGGCTGGGTCCTTGTAGTTGTTGAAAGGCACAAGTCCAAGACCAATCAACCGGACAGCCACAACATGCGCCGTCTCTGCTCCCACAAACCTCTGCAGAACCGGCATGAGAGAATTGGCATAGAAGCGCTCGTCTCCGGAGGCCGTGAGGTATCCCAGGAACAGAGCACTGCCACATCCTATGATCTTTAAAGCATCTTTCGCTTGTTTCTGCAAATAGCAAGAGAGAATAACTTGAATAAAAAATCCATTATCTGCTGAACTCACAGGAAGAAGGGATCCCAAACGCACACTATAGGGTCGTTCAACTCAACTCAACCGAAATGTTTTGATTATTAAATGACATGGATGTATATATACTAGGGCTGTGCAATATGGACAAAATAATCACATTGTGATTTTTTTTTAATGAATATTGCAATTGCGATTTATTTTGCAATTTTGCTTTTTCAAACACGCTTCATTCTGCATGTATTCAGCGCACAAGAAGTGCATAACAAAATGTTTCACAATGAAGGAACTGTATTTACAGCTTCATAAACAAAACTGTCTTTAAAACAGACAACATCAAATAAATGAAGGTGAACGAACCTGAAATTCCAGTCATAATAAGTCAACTTCAAAACTGTAGGATTAACTGCTTAACAAAACTTAAAAACAGACAACATCAAATAAATGAGGATTATTTCACCTGCTTAAACTCGTATTCAACGCCCGCCTTACATTTCTTGTGTGAAATAAGTGTGAGTTGGTGTCTTTTGTCCAGCGTTTGAATCCAAAACTCTCTCAAACGACTGATGTTGAATTTCTCTTTGGTACCAAATCATTTTTATTCTCAACTGCATCCATATTTTTTCTTCTTTCCTCCTGTTTGCCTATTCTGTTCTCCCGCTTTGCTTTGTTCTCATTTGTGCTGAGCTCTGATTGGTTCACATCTTAAACATGCGCACAATAACGTTGCAGTATTCTCAATTAAAATATAAATAAATTAACAAATAAAATTGCAGACATGTGCGATTTAGAAATTGCATGTGCTCAAATCGCGATTGCGATTAATTGCACAGCCCTAGTGAAATTTTTTGATTATTAAATGACATGGATGTATATATACTGAGTAACCCACTATTTTATAAAGGGGGTCAAAAGGACAATTTTCACCTGAGATTTGGAGTCAGATTACAGGGGGGGTAAAAATGACTTTAGAAAGATGGCAGCATCATGATTTTATTTTTACACAGAGATTGGTAGGTCTATTAGTAAAATATGTTGACTTTAGCCATCTTATATTGGCATATAAAGCCTCAAAGATGGTTAAAATCAACATATTTTATATGCCAATAGTGAGCGTTCAAAAATGGCAACTTCTTGTGTTTTTTCGCCCCAAGCTTGCATGCCTCTAACTCAAGAAATATTAAAGATTTCCTTTTTGATTCTGGTTCTTAAACTTTTCTTTTGGTATCTTAATTTTTAAGGCCCAACGTGGTTCATTTCCAGTGATAAGGGGATCTCAATCTGGCTCCTTTTGTAAATTATACACATCTTCAGTGGTCAAAACCCAAATGTGGGTCACTACTTTTCTCTTTTAAAGAGTAATATGCCAAGAACAAATATTGTTAAAACTAGAAACGCATCTTGTTTTTTACGATCAACACAACTGCATACAGAACATACCTGTCCGAGTTGCATAACTATTCCTTCTAGATTCTTATTCTTAATAAACTTTTCTTTTATAATCACCATTTTTAAGGCCCTATATGGTTCAATCCCATAGATATTTGGAGCTTTGTTGTTCAAATTGTTGAGTTTTACCAATTTTCAATGGTCAAAAAACCAAATATGGGTAACGACCGATTGTGTTTAGAGACGAATGTCTGAAGAACAAATAATACTGAAACTAAAAACGCAGATCAAAATATCAACACCTATCGGAGTGCCAAGAAAAATGATTTTCCCAAAGTTTGCATGTCTTTTACTCAAGAAGTACAAAGTATATTTTAATATCATGAAACTTTTTAAGGCCCCATATGGATTAATCCCAGAGATATTGGATGTCAAAGCCGTATTTGAACTCAGTAGCTTCAAAAGCTGTGAAAATGAACAAAATCCCTTCTAACAAACATCCCAAAAACTAAAAACTAAAGTTAATGTGCCTCAATCTGAGCATTTCATGTTCATGTTTTCATGAGCATGTTCCTTCAAAAAAAATGCTTTTTCCCCATTGGCATATAAATTAAAGGATATCTTTAAAACTTCTTGAGTGACAGGCATGCAAACTTGGTGCATAAAAAACACAAGAAGTTGCCATTTTTGAACTCTCACTATTGGTATATAATGTAACAAAGATGGCGAAAGTCAACATATTTTACTGATAGACCTACAAATCTCTGTGTAGAAATAAAATAATGATGCTGACATGTGTGTAAAGTCATTTTCACCCCCTATAATTTGGATTTCAGGTGAAAATGGACATTTTAAGCCCCTTTACAAAATACTGGATCACTCAATTGAAATACATCCATGACATTTGATATTTAGGCTTTCATCCCTATGTATGCATTTCGACAGAACAACAAATATTAACATTTGATCAGTGAAATTTGTTTGACACAATAAATGTGAACTAAACCCCATGTTTGTAGGCGCGTGCACGAGTTTGCCCTCAATACTGAAATGTAAACAAAAGGTTTGTCATATTCAACCCATTTAACTTATACACTCAGGAGCGCATTCAACACGTCTGAGACTGCTGTAAAGCTGAAAACATTTTTAAAAAACACAAAAACAAACTTTATCTAAGAGCTGCAGCTTATTCACCTTCAGTCGTCCCGCCATCAGTGTTGCATGACACCATCCAAACAACGTGCTGCGGTAGTCACTTCCTGAGCGAAATCTCGCGAGAATAACGTAACCCCACATTTTGTTAAATAACACAGCTAAATGTGTAAGATTAACAGTTAATTGAGAGGAATTATTCATATAACACGGTCAAGTTGTGACTATTATAAACACAGTTAATGTTACATTTGGTTAGTCGTAGAATATTTAATATATTTACTAGTAGAGTTTTATTATTATGAAACAACCTGATGCTAGGGTACTTCCCTTACAAAAGATTACTGCAGTTTTTTAGAAGTAATACTACAGTTTTTGTTACATATATAGAAAAATGCCGTTTTTTGGACACGAAAAACTGCAGTATTGCAGTATAAGCTAAAATGTCTGTAGTTTTACTGGAGTACAACTAAACTGCAATACTATCTAAAGTACTAGTAAAATAAAACTGCAGTTCTACTGTTTTTATACTTCATGCAACTTTCAGTTGTACTTCATTTTACTGCAGCTGTACTTATACTACAGTTTTACTGCAGTTGTACTGTGACTATACTTCATTATACTGCAAATCTATGGTTGTGCTTCATTAAACTGCAGTTAAACTACTTGGTACTGCAGTTCTACTTCAATATACTGCAGTTCTTTTTTGTAAGGGTTCCATGGTGTTTTTGGACCACGTTAGTATCACTTAATTCCAAATCAAAATGATATGGAATTACCATCACTAGTACTTTTTACAACATAAAGTAATTAATCGAGAGCATCTCTTTTCCGTCATCGCTGCACACGATTGTGTGGCTTAAAATCAAAAAATCTTCATTTGTTGTAATCATAACAATGCATTGGGAAGCTCTTGAGTCTTGGTTTAAAGTCAGACTTTGCATGTATTTGAGTGCCCTCTCCCATTTCCCTAATGAAGTTAGTTCACATTCACTGTTTTCACAAAGTGAGATTTCAGATTTGCCTAAGATGCACGTAGACTCAGTCCTCACAAACTTTCCTGGACCGAAGGTTGCTTTTTAGCTATTGTCAGTCATGGCAGTCTCAAAGCTAGTGCTTGTTTCTTGCTGGATTTCAGCTGTTTTGATGCCACTTACAACTTGCGAGGACGAAAATGGACGCCAGAAATATGATTATGGAAGGAGAGCTCTGGAAATTCGTGAGGGAATGGTGTATGAGTTTGTTCAGGAGTCCATGCCATGGGTTGAAGCCCAAGAGAGTTGTGAAGAACAGGGTGGACACCTTCTGAAGGACATGAACGATGAGATTAAGGAGCTCCTACAAAGCCGGTCCACAAAAAACGGACCTTGGTGGGTCGGTCGGGATTTGATGTATACCAATTCCTTCAGGGGTGAGTAAAGTTCGCAGTTTTCCATCTGTAGACCCTGGTTGGAAAAGTGCCTAAAATAGAGGCTGCTGAAAGTTAAATCCTAAATTGAGGATTTGTATTCCAACCACTTCCGAGATTTGGGATGGAGGACTTTATTTGATTGTGCAGGGTAAAGATGATGTGGGTGTATTAAGATGTTCGTAACATTGTAAAAAGAAATGTTCCAATTAGGAGCAAACTGGGTTTGGGTCTTATGAGAATTGATTTAAAGAACCTCTCAAGAACTCCCGAGAACCAAAAAGTTAACTCAAGAACCCTAAAACCGTTGAAGAACCGTTATTTTTGAGAGTATATAGCAATGCAATTTTGTGTTTTTTGGACAGGATTTGAGCCAGCAAACCCTGACGCCAATTATATGGATAAAGATGGTTTTGCTTGCACTTATATGGTGATGGATCCATTTGAGCTGGTGACCACACCCAACTGCACCATGAGCTTTGGCTCCCTCTGCACGCGAGGTACGGAAACATCCCACACAAACATGGCATGAAACAATATTGTTTGACGGTGCGAGTCAGAATAACTGACGTGAGATCGCTTACGTTAAATATAAAACTGAATGTAACTTTGCAGTTCTGCTGTTACAGATACAAACACAACACTGAGAAGGAGCCGCAGAGGTCTTACTGACACATTAACGGCACTGCGAGGCAATTTATTAACTCCTCAGCTACTGCAGGTTGGTGAGATCATTTTGGGAGTGAGTTTGTCTTATTTCACTTGCATTATTTTAGCAAGATGGCCTCTTCTACGGCAAGCCGTTTTGACTGTTATTCATTTTCAGGATATGAACTTTCACTAGTTAAAATGTTAATTCTTGATATCAAGCGTTACATTTCCAGTAGTAACAACGTTAATTCTTGATATCGACAATTCAATTTCCACTAGTATAAACTATAATTGTTGATATCAAGAATTGTATTTTTACTAGTGAAATCTCGCCATTGGCTGCCATTCAAATTCAATTGTTGATATCAAGAATTAATTTCTTACTAGTTGAAATTCCAGTTTCACATATCAGGAATACGATATACTATACTATACTCTTACTAGTAAAAATGCAAAATTCTGATATCAACAATTACATTGTTACTAGTTCAAATGTCTATTCTTGATATCAACAATTGCATTTTTACTAGTAAAAATGTTCATTTCTGATATCATGAATGGGATTTTTACTAGTAAAAAATCCGTTTTAGATATCAGAAATTATATTGATATCAGGAATGAACATTTTTACTAGTAGAAATTCAGTTGTTGATGTCAAGAATAGACATTTGCACTAGTAACAATGTAATTGTTGATATCAGAAATTTGCATTTTTACTATTGTATTCCTGATATGTGAAACTGGAAACTTCAACTAGTGAGAAATGAATTCTTGATATCTACAATTGAATTTGAATGGCAGCCTATGGCGAGATTTCACTAGTAAAAATACAATTGTTGATATCAAGAATTATAGTTTATACTAGTGGAAATTGAATTGTTGATATCACAAGTTCATATCCTAAAATGAATGAAAGTCAAAACGGCTTGTCATGCTCTTCAACATCTAGATCTGTGAAAGCAGGCTTCAAAAATAATGGTTAAAAATAGATATGAAAAAGGGTATGATTGTAGAAAGATCATTTTGCATCTGTGAGCTTGCTTCAAATGGCCCATTACTTGTCTTTCATGAAAGTGTCAAGAGATAATATGATATGGCAAAGTAAAAACAGACTTAGTATTTTTACTAACCCACATCTACATTGATTTATACAAAGTAAATCACTATCTCAACTCATGAACTCCTAACTTTTACTGTGAATCTTGCAGAATGCCAAAAAAATGTTGAAGGATTTGGAGACGACAACGGAAGTACTGTCAAAGGACAACAGGGTGATGTATACATTACATTATTAATATACAATATTGCATATAGCATTTAAAAATCATGCTCAAAAATATATTTGTTCTGTAGGCCTTGTACGATTTTAACTAGCATTTTTTATGTGCATGGCAAATTAAGTTGTTGTTTTACAAAAATACAAAATTAATTTGCCATTTGCCAATTTGAATTTGAAAAACAAGCTTGTATAGCAAAATAATGTAGCTAAAGATATGTAACTTTTTTGCTCAAAATCAATCATTCTTCCAAAACATGTTTTTGTCTTACCCTGATTTACTATGGTACGCCTATTATAAGTGTTTATGTTTTAGACGTAGCGGGATGGTTTGCGCGGGAACTTGCATACATGTTTCACTCACGCGTGTCTCGTCATATCCGTAAATAGAGTTTCTCCTACTTTGACGCGTGTCTGGTGCGCGAGCGACGGTTAGTTGTCTCGACGAGCGGGAAAGGTTGACATGGAGCATCTAAATCTCCAACTTCTCCGGGGATTCGGCCATTAATTTATATTGAATTCATATTAATTTATAACGTCTTCATCTAGTCCAGCGCTTCCCAGACTATGGGCCGCGGCCCCCGTTGGGCGGTAGCGGTATTGCAGCTAGTCCAAATCAATATATTAAAATAATTAAAAATATTCCAATTGTTCTAAAATTAGATTTTTTGAAAGTATGTAAGGTTAGTGTTATGGGCTTAAATATATTTGTAAAGAATGTTTACATCATAATTCAGATGAAATTCATACAAACTTGTTAATAAATATATTTGTAGGTAAATGTCGGTATATATTTTTTAACGAGCTTTTGCAATGTTTTTACCCCTCTTAAGTTTGGGAAGCTCTTTATCTAGTCAGCTTGAGTTTCTTTCCATCTAAACTGGTTATATCTCTTAAAGGATTAGTTCACTTTCAAATGAAAATTAGCTCAAGCCTTTTCAGAAGGCCTTTATTAACCCCCCGGAGCAGTGTGGAGTATATTTATGATGGATTGATGCACTTTCTTTAGCTTCATACTCATTGGTCCCCGTTCACTGCCATTATAAAGCTTCGATTCGTCAGGATATTTATTAATATAACTCCGATTGTGTTCGCCTGAAGTAAGAAAGTCATATACACCTAGGATGGCTTGATACTTGGGCTAATTTGGGCACGCAGAGCCGAAGCAGAACCAAGGTTTTTCCGCAAAATGTGTGCGGTTTTGTTTTTTTAACAGTTACAGGGCCAAACGTTACATAATATACCTTTAATACCAAACATCTGCCATGTTTTAATATGCATACATAATCAAATATGAACTTGGCACAATAGCCCAATGAAGATTTCATTTAGCTGGTCTGAACCTCAATATTCCATCCATATTCTTGATCCTTGTTTCATTGATGTATCATTGTAAATTATGTTCTTTTACCTCTTAATCGGATAGGTCAAATTCCTGCAAAGCATATATGATCACCTACAAAAAAACACTGTAACCGATACAGTCGAGCTCGCTGAAATTGTCAACAGCACTGCAGCCATGCTTTTATACTCGCAAGAGTGTGAACCTGACAACATGAATGATGTAAGTCAAGTTATCCATGGATCAAATCATTCAGAGGCTTTTTATACCTCTTGAGGAAAATGAATGAATACACTGTTGCAGCTGTTCATCTGTGGATATTTATTTTATTCATCAAACAGTTTGAGGAGCTTATTACTCTTGCCGGACTCATTTACGTGAAGACTCTAAGTGGCAACGGGAGCATTGTCAAGGAACTTCCGACAGGCACCATTTATGTCATGAGGTCATTATTAGTTGAGCGATTACTCGCCTATGTTATCGTATGCAATGGCTCATCAGCTGTGTCTCCATAGGCAAGAATCAAGCGCTCTGGGTGGAAAGTACATTGGCTCAAAGGATGGAGGACATTGCCAACTTCCACCTATTTCTGCAATGACACCCCAACTGCCCTCTGGGAGTGTCAATGTCCAGGTCTGGAATTCTCCCATTTATTGAACAAGTCAACCTAAAAGCTAAATGAATCCCTTTTTCATTCTTAATGTAGTATGTTTCTGGTCTTATTGTGCATGATTAATCAGTGCACATTATTCCAAAAGAGAAAAAACAATGACATTTTTTCAAGTTGTAACTTGCAATTTTGACTTTTTTTCCCCTCATAATTCCAAGTTTCTAATGAACGATTGTGACATTTTCCCTCAAATCCAAGTTTATAACTCACAATTTTCACCTTGTTCCATTGTAATTCCAAGTTTATAACTCACAATTCTGACTTGTTTCCCTCATAATTCCAAGTTTCTAATGAACAATTGTGACATTTTCCCTTAAATCTAAGTTTATAACTTGCGATTTTTTACATTTTTATCTCAATTCCAAGGTCAAAACTCGCCATTTTGACCTTGTTCCATTGTAATTCCAAGTTTATAACTCACAATTCTGACTCGTTTCCCTCATAATTCCAAATTTCTAACTAAAAATTGTGACATTTTCCCTGAAATCCAAGTTTATAACTTGCAATTTTGACATTTTTATCTCAATTCCAAGGTCATAACTCGCAATTTTCACCTTGTTCCATTGCAATTCCAAGTTTATAACTCACAATTCTGACTCGTTTCCCTCATAATTCCAAGTTTCTAACTAACAATTACGACTTTTTCCCTCAAATCCAAGTTCATAACTTGTGATTTTTTACATTTTTATCACAATTCCAAGGTCAAAACTCGCCATTTTGACCTTGTTCCATTGTAATTCCAAGTTTATAACTCACAATTCTGACTTGTTTCCCTCATAATTCCAAATTTCTAACTAAAAATTGTGACATTTTCCCTGAAATCCAAGTTTATAACTTGCAATTTTGACATTTTTATCTCAATTCCAAGGTCATAACTCGCAATTTTCACCTTGTTCCATTGCAATTCCAAGTTTATAACTCACAATTCTGACTCGTTTCCCTCATAATTCCAAGTTTCTAACTAACAATTACGACTTTTTCCCTCAAACCCAAGTTTATAACTTGCAATTTTGACCTTGTTCCACTGTAATTCCAAGTTTATAACTCACAATTCAACCTTTAAACTCACTCCTCTTTTTGGATGACCTCTTCAAGCAATCTTATTGTTTTAATGCATTAATACATTCACAAACATTACCACAATAATGATCAACAACGCCTTGGTTTAAAGATGAAAGACTTTTTTATTACAGCTCTTCCAATTTAAAGAGAATCCAATGGAAGAGAAGTCCAACGAAAGCATCACTGGATCAACTTGCAGCTTTTCTTTGCAGCAGGGAAACAGTTCAGTCAAATTCACGAATCTTTCACAGAACATTGAGGTGAAAACAAACAACAGTTTTTAAAACTTTATTTTCTGTAAAGCTACCTTGCAATAAGTTTTGTGAAAATATTGTTATTAACTTGAATTTAATTTGGAAGTAATAAGTCGCTACTGATACTTCTCTGCGTACAGATATATCTGCCTCGGCCTGAAGCGCCTGAGCCCGAAGTTGTGGATATAACCTGGAAAAAAGGTTTCGCCGTCACCTCAACGTTCAACATCTCAGACGTAAATGTGACCATAGTCGTTACAGCCTTACCAAATCGAAACATAACTCTCAGTTTTCACCTGTACCCGCCCTATGAGACAAACACCACCTCTTTGAATCAAAGCACTATTGTGACTTACAAAGGTAAAGTTCGGGAAAATGCATAACTAAAACGAATAGTATTACATGTACCGTTCAAAGAACCGATCATTATTAAAATCACCTTCCCCCTGTCTTATTTTGTGCAACAGATGCTTATCGCTGGCTGATCACCCCGGATATGACAAAGCAAGTCGATGGGACCTGGAAGGTGGTAGTGACGCCGTACGACTACACCTCAAGTGAGACGCTGACCTTTAAAGTTTCAGTTTTTGTAACCAAGTGCCTGTTTTGGGACACAGATATTGGAGAATGGAGTAGAGAGGGCTGCATGGTAAGACTTCATAATGGCTGCTCAGTAAGTAATGTATATTGTCTTTTCATAACATTTATGATATCATGTCTATCCAAAGGTTGGTCCCAATACAATGCCGAACCTAACTCACTGCTTGTGCAACCACACAACGTTCTTTGGGAGCTCCTTCTTTGTGATGCCCAACCAAGTTGATCTGTCCCAGACAGCAGCTTTGTTTTCCACAGTAAATGAGAACTATATAGTGGTGGTTTTACTCAGCTGCTTCTTCGCTCTCTACATTGCGGTTGTAATGTGGGCCTGGTATGCCGACCGCAAAGCTCTGAGAACGGTACAGTATACTCACGTTTACTTGCCATCTTAACACACTCATGTGGCTTGAGAGGACTTAGATTTGAACCTAGTGGACGATGAAACAGATGACTTACATTTAAGTATGGACCAAAGCTATATTTAGAGATCAGAATTTGGAGATACAAACTCACAATTCAGACTTTTCTCACAATTCCACGTTTGTAACTCACAATTATGACTTTTTCCCTCAAATCCAAGTTTATAACTTGCGATTTTGACATTTTTATCTCAATTCCAAGGTCATAACTCGCAATTTTCACCTTGTTCCATTGTAGTTTCAAGTTTATAATGGGCAATTTTGACATTTTATCACAATTACAAGGTCATAACTCGCAATTTTCACCTCGTTCCATTGTAGTTTCAAGTTTATAATGGGCAATTTTGACATTTTATCACAATTACAAGGTCATAACTCGCAATTTTCACCTCGTTCCATTGCAATTCCAAGTTTATAATGGGCAATTTTGGCATTTTTATCACAATTCCAAGTTTATGACTCTCAATTTCAACTTTTATCACAATTCTGACTGTTTTCTCACAATTCCAAGTTTATATTTGGCAATTTTGACATTTTTTTCACAATTCCAAGTTTATGACTCTCATTTTCAACTTTTATCACAATTGCAATTTTGTAACTCGCAATTTTGACATTTTTATAATCACAATTCCAAATTTCTAACTCAGAATTCTGACTGTTTTCTCACAATTCCAAGTTTCTAATTAGCAATTTTGACATTTTTTTTTTTAATCATAATTCCAAGTTTATGACTAAGAATTTAGATTTTTTTCTTACAAATCCAAGTTTATAATCACAATTTTTCCCTTGCAATTCCAAGTTTCTAACTCTGACTTTTAGGTAACACTTTACAATAAGGTTCATTAGTTAACATGAACTAATAAAGAACTGCTCTTACACAGCATTTATTAATCTTTGTTAATGTTAATTTCAACATAGTAAAATACGTTATTAAAATCTTGTTAACATTAGTTAATGCGCTGTGAACTAACATAAACAACTTTATGCTACTCTGAGCAATGTCTGAAACTCGTATTGTGAGCACTTCCTGTGTCTATTTGCCTCTTCCTGAAGAATCGCTTGTTTGTTTTCCTCACTTTGGATAAAAGCCTCAGCCAAATGATTAGATGTAAATGTATTGCCCATGGTTAGTTCATGTTAGTTAATGCATTAACTAATGTTTAACTAATGAACCTATTGTAAAGTGTTACCGACTTTTTATAACTCATAATTCCAAGACTTTTTTCTCAAAAATGCGAGTTTATGTCTCACAATTCTGACTTTATTTCTGGCTATCCCGAGTTTATGTCTCACAATTATGAGTTTATATCTGAACCCAAAATTTAATTATGCATTAATCATCCTTGTAGATTAATATGTAATAGCAGATGGCACTAAACCCAACTAGACTGGACTGTAAAATCTGGTAAAAAGCGTCAGGATTTTGGGTTTGGTAAGACGTTGAGAAAATGTTGAACATACCATGTACTTTATACTCTTCTTATATTGGGTTAACTGAGAATGCTATAGAAATCCACTAATTCCGCTGTATCCGTTGACATTGATCGGCCAGGATTCTAGTTATATATGGCTGTAATGTGGTTAAATGTCTGTGTCCACAGCGTAAGATGACCCTTTTAGAGGACAATCATCCATGTGCCCAATACAACTACCTTATTAATGTGCAGACAGGCCACAGAAGAGGGGCTGGCACCACGGCAAAGGTGAAACACACGGTGTCTTGGCTTATATTTCTCAACTTTTTAGGTATGTTCAGTAGGTGCATTATTAAAGTCTTTCCTTTGTCAGGTAACGGTGACCCTCCAGTTCAGGGAAGGGCAGAGTGATTCTTTCAATTTGTCTGACCCTGAGAAGCCAGTGTTCGAGAGGGGAGGTGTGGATGTGTTTCTGTTCAGTATGCCCTTCTCTCTCGGAGAACTGCAGAGCATTGAGATATCGCATGACAACTCGGGGGGAAGCCCTGATTGGTAGGTGTCTGTGTGTCCTGGCTTTTGCATGCGTTTTCTTATTTTTGCATACTTTAAAATGAGGTGAGCATTTTACCATTCCTTGTGTACTTGATTTAGTCTTAAAGGTCCCACTTTATATTAGTTGTCTTTAACTACTTACAGTGTATTTATTGTGTTGATGTTGTATTGCGAAACACTATTAGGGTGGGATACGGGTAAGGAAAGGACAGGTTTAGTGGAATTGATAAAGGGTTAACTACAGCTGTAAATACATTTATGTTAAATTGTTTATTATTTGCATTGTATCAAATGATTCATTTAAATGCGAGTACGTATTAGTTAGAGACTAGTGGGTCTAACATAAATAACTATGAATAAATACATTTAAATCTACAAGAATGTGCTTTTCCAAACATTTATCAGAGATCTAATTGAAGCTAGGCCAAACAATCCGATTGTGTTGAAAACAAAACCTAAAGGTGTAAATCTAAAGTCACTCCCGTAGAGTTTTGCTCCAATTCTGATCAAACACACCTGAAGCAGCTACACAAGGTCTTCGGGATTACTAGAAATGTCCAGGCAGGTGCGGCTGGAGGATATTAGCCCTCCAGGAGCAGCATTGGACACCACTGGTCTATAAAATGAGGGATAAAAAGAAATAAGCCTAAATTGTCTCACTTCACAATCTGCTCCGTCAGGTACTTGGACAAAGTGCAGGTGCTGGATTTACAGACTCAGGAGGTCTCACACTTTCTGTGCTCCACTTGGCTGAGAGGAGAAACGAGCAAGAGGACCTTCAACTCAGCCAAAATGAATGAAATTGCAAGTTTTGGGTAACTGTTAAACTTATACCTGCGTTGCCAGTCAATAGTTTGGACACAGGAACTCATTGGTGCAATTGGCTAATGAGAGTTATGTAATCGGATTACTTTTTTTCAAGTAACTAGTACAAGAATATATCTGAATTGTTAAGTAACTTAAGTAAACTTTTCAAATAAGTAAACTTTAGTTAGGATTCAAGAATAAGTTGACATGTAGTTGGAAAGTTACTTAAACCGATCAGGCATAACATTATGACCACCTTCCTAATATCATGTTGGTCCCACTTTTTGCCTGACCCGTCGAGGCGTGGACTCCTCTAGACCCTGAAGGTGTCCTGTGGGATCTGCATCAAACATGTTCTCAGCAGATCCTTTAAGTCCTGTATAAGCTGCGAGGCGGATCCTCCATGGATCGGACTTGTTCCCACAGACGCTCGATTGGATTGAGATCTGGGGAATTTGGAGGTCGAGTCAACTCCTCAAACTCGATGTTGAGCTCCTCAAACCATTCCTGAACCATATTTTCTTTGTGCCAGGAGCATTATCCTGCTGAAAGAGACCAGCAGGGAATACCGTTTCCATGAAAGGATGTAGATGGTCTGCAACAACGCTTAGGTAGGTGGTACGTGTCAAAGTAACGTCCACATGGATGCAGGACTCAAGGTTTCCCAGCAGAACATTCCCAAAGCATCACACTGCCTCCGCCGGCTCGCCTTCTTCCCATAGTGCATCCTGGTGTCATGTGTTCCCCAGGGAAGTGATGCACACTCACCCGGCCATCCACGTGATGTGAAAGAAAACTGATCCATCAAACCAGGCCTCCTTCTTCCAGTTCTAATGCTCACGTCCCACTGTTGGTGCTTCCGGCGGTGGACAGGGGTCAGGATGAGGGTGGTCTGCATCTATGCAGCTCCATACTCAACAAATTGATGCTCTGTGTGTTCTGACACCTTTCTATCATTAACTTCTTGAGCAGTTTGAGCTACAGGAGCTCGTCTGTTGGATCGGACCACACGGGAATCAATGACCCTGTCTGTTCCTTCCTTGGACCACTTGATAGATCCTGACCCCTGCAGACCGGGAACACCCCACAAGAGCTGCAGTTCTGGAGATGCTCCGACTCAGTCGTCCAGCATCACAATTTGGCTCTTGTCAAACTCGCTCAAATCCTTACGCTTCCCCCATTTTTCCTGCTTCTAAAACATCAACTTTGAGGACAAAATGTTCATTTGCTGCCTAATATGTCCAAGAGATCATCAGCGTTATTCACTTCACCGGTCAGTGTCGCAATGTGATGTCTGATCGGTGTATAATCAGCAGAATGCTTAAAGTGGACCATCGAAATTGCGTTTAACCAACATCAGCAATACATTCAGTACAACAAGCCTTTCAATGTGAAACAATCAAACTTTAGACTGGCAATTTTAATATATTTTGAAAAGTAATCATTTTGGAAACATGTACCTTCCTTACTAACCACACCATCCCAGCAATATTTTCCAGACCCGGACATCTTCTGGCTTCCGGGATGAGCACATCTGGGTGTCGATTGTTGACCCCCGCGGCGCAGTCCTTTCACACGCGTGCAGAGAGTGTCGTGCTGCATGTCTCTGCTGCTCTGCACCATGGCCATTAACATCATGTTCTGGAACCTTCCTGCTGATGAAGAGTCTCCTGTCCTTCTCAAGATAGGTCAGAAAACTTCCCTGCGGCATTTTTCATTTTCTGAAATTATGTAACGCTCAAACGTCTCACTCTCGACCGCACTCTGGTGTTTTTATGCAACGCATCATGAGTCATGATTTGAGGGAACATGTTCTGTTCAGCCGCTTATTAATTTATGTTCATTACACATATACATTATATATACAGTAGCATTAAAAAGTTTGGACACATTACTAGATTTAATGTATTTGAAAGAAGTATTTTATGCTCATCAAGCCTGCATATATTTGATCAAAAATACTGCAAAAAACAGTAATATTGTTTTCTATTTTAATATACTTTAAAATATAATTTATTCCTATGGCTTTTCAGCATCATTGCTCCAGTCTTCAGTGTCACATGATCCTTCAGAAATCATTCTAATATGCTGATGTTTACGCTATGTTTTTATTTTTTGCTGAAAATACAAGCATAATATTTTCTCGAACTTTCCAGGCTCTTTTGAACTGACATGGCAGGAGTTCATGGTGGCCATAGAGAGCGGCCTTTTCATGTTCCCCATCAACATCCTCATCATTACCATCTTCAGGCACATCAAACCACGCTTTCTCCGTAACAAAGACAAGCCTGACACCTCCAGGAAAACAGCACCAGTCGCTGCTGTGTCCATGAACACTATCATGAAGGTTCTTGCAGCAGTAGTTCTGGAGCTCTCTCTAATAATGCTTGTGAATGTTGTGAATGTGAATGTTCTGTTTTTACTCTTAGGAAACCATAGGACTGTTAAATCATCTCAGCAAAAGCCCAAAAAACATGCTGGCTGCCAAAGAGATTCGGCCTGAGACAAGCGGAGATCTTTTCTGGGCCCTGAATAAAGTGAATGATGTCCTTCAGATTATGCAAGGTTGCTTGATCAGTATTACATTACATTTTTATGTGCTCTATGTAGCATTATGTCCGTGGCATATACTCATATTACTCAAACCAGTGTTACTTTAGTAAAATTGACGTACAGATTTTATTCATGTTTTACATTATTTTACAATTATGTAATGCCTCTGACTAATAGCACCACTAATTTTATTTCTTCCATGGAAGTCATTGACCTGTCCACATGTCTTCTGAACTGATGTGAAGGCTTTGTGAGTTTTAACTAGCTGTAACCACAAACTTAGTTTTTATTTCTATGTTGTTGAACTGTGTAGCCCTGGCCACAGTGAAACCTCAATGGTTTTGAATCCTATCCTATTATTTAACTTCAAATATGTTCTGATTGGTTGCTGTTGATTAATGTGGGTCTACCAGGCACCATCTAAATATTGAGACTGACATCCGTCAATCTCTGTCCAGCTCAACCAATAGCGAGAGTTTGGGGCGTGGCTACTGCAGCAGATTGCGAGTTTGAGGCGTGGCTACTGCAGCAGGTTGAGAATTTTGGGTGTGGCTACTGCAGCAGACAGAGTTTGGGGCGTGGCTACTGCAGCAGACAGAGTTTGGGGCGTGGCTACTGCAGCAGATTGCGAGTTTGAGGCATGGCTACTGCAGCAGGTTGAGAATTTTGGGTGTGGCTACTGCAGCAGACAGAGTTTGGGGCGTGGCTACTGCAGCAGACAGAGTTTGCGGCGTGGCTACTGCAGCAGACAGAGTTTGAGGCGTGGCTACTGCAGCAGGTTGAGAATTTTGGGTGTGGCTACTGCAGCAGACAGAGTTTGGGGCGTGGCTACTGCAGCAGACAGAGTTTGCGGCGTGGCTACTGCAGCAGACAGAGTTTGAGGCGTGGCTACTGCAGCAGGTTGAGAATTTTGGGTGTGGCTACTGCAGCAGACAGAGTTTGGGGCGTGGCTACTGCAGCAGACAGAGTTTGAGGCGTGGCTACTGCAGCAGGTTGAGAATTTTGGGCGTGGCTACTCCAGCAGACAGAGTTTGGGGCGTGGCTACTGCAGCAGGTTGAGAAATTGGAGCGTGGCTACTGCAGGAGACAGAGTTTGGGGCGTGGCTACTGCAGCAGGTTGAGAAATTGGGGCGTGGCTACTGCAGCAGAGAGAGTTTGGGGCGTGGCTACTGCAGCAGACAGAGTTTGGGGCGTGGCTACTGCAGCAGACAGCGTTTGGGGCGTGGCTACTGCAGCAGGTTGAGAAATTGGGGCGTGGCTACTGCAGGAGACAGAGTTTGGGGCGTGGCAAAGTAGCCGACTTTTACCTGTTGACGCATGTCTTCACAAACACCCATAAGAGCTGTCCTTGGGATGTTTTAGGGAGGTGTGACGCACGCAAGGTTGTTTGAAAATGCTCTATTTTTGTAACTCCACTAGTGACACAGAAACTACTTACTTCAGCTTTAAGTACTCCCATTATAATGTGCATGTTTTATATTATACAGGGACTCATCATAGCTCTGCTGTGTGTTCCCATTCAGAGGAAAGTGTTGGTGACCCTCATTGGTCGTACTGCAGCCGCTTTGTGTTCTATTCACTGAGCCACATTTCTCGCCTACTGGAGCACGTGGGAGAAAAGGGTTATTTTCTTAACGAAGAGCTTCGGGAGGCACGGGGGACTGTCGGTGTTCTGCTGAAGAAGGCTGAAATAGTGTCCGTCCAGCACACTTCCCAAAGGTCAGGACTGTCACCTCTGCAGACAACTACCAATTTTAGGCAATGCTGTTATTCTTTGCAATGTTTTCTCAACCTTCCTTTTTGATCCGTTACTAGCCCATACTAGTCCATAATTCACTGTCAATCTCAATTCTCAATTGCAGTAAGCAGATGTTTGTTGTGTTGTGTGAGCTGAAACCTAAGATTCTTCTGTTACATTGTTTATTTATTTGTTTGTTTGTTTGTTTTTTGTGAATTTTGTTCCAGCCTGCCAATTGTGCAAGTACAGAAGAAGAAACAGGGTTGTTGGTTGCCTTGGTGGTTTCTCTTTATTGGCTGGATCCTGCTTTTTGCCATAAGTGGTATTTCCACCTTCTATACCCTGCTTTATGGCTTCCAGTACGGAAGAGAGTCGTCCATACAGTGGGTGATCACTCTAACATTATCGCTTGTCCAGAGCATCTTCATCTTGCAGCCCCTTAAGGTAAGAACCAGGGTAACAACTGGGGGTCTTCTTCTCAGGAAAACTGATATTGAGAAGCAGAAAATGATGAACGTCTGCTATTCTTTACTGGAACACAAAAGGAACAACTGAGGAACGTTCACACGGCTGTTTCATACAATGACCAAAGACTCTCAAGCTTCAAAATTGAGCACCATAAAGGCTCTGAAATACTCACGGTGAAGTTCTTTTTGGTTCTTCGCTTGGAGGTTAAAAGAGGTTTGAAATACGGCACCAGCAGTACATCATCCCCACTGCTGAGAGCAACATGAATATGTATATATATGCTGCACAATTTCCGGCCAATAATAAAATAAACGCACAAAAAGGACAGCGGTGAGAAAACAGCAGTTCAGAAAGCATCTGATCACAGGGATGTGAATGTTTGTACCAGCTCTCAAATTCAGCGCTCCGCTGAAGTCATGTAACGTTTATTTAAAAAGCATTTTGCTTTATGCATCGCAATTTTTCCAGAGGCTAACGTATATTTTTCCAATTTTTTTGCGCCAGGTTTTTTTTTAAATAGCAGCAGCATGAGCGTCTATTTCACTATTTCATTTTTTTTAAAGGTCGTTGAGAAGTGAAGAATGTTCAACTTTGGATAAAACGCCCCGATCATCACTGTCACTTTTTACCCAGCTGTCCAATCACAGTGGAGGAGGGGCGGAGCAAATACCACACCGACCAACCGTCACATTCTGCTTGTACAATGATAACAAACGACAACAAACACATATCTTTATCCAAAACTCAGTCCCTCCAGAAAAACGCGATTATGCGATCGCTTGATTTCATGCATAATCAGCCAAAGTCCGCATATTTACACAGGGGTTGCATTTTTTCAAATACGCCGCACTTTCGCCGCATAAATTGCCGATTTCAGCGAGCATGATTTCATAATCCCCGTATTTTCTGTTGCAAAAAAGTTACATGTATCTTAGCAGAAAGTTGAAAAATGTTGCGTTTGCTTCACACAAGTAAAGCGCCATTATTTCCCGCTGTTGCCATGGGAACCTCATGAAGTGATGTAATGATATGACGTGAACATCATCCGCAAACCAGACGAAGACGCAGATCATTCTCATTCGCCAACAGAAAGAAGCGCAAAAGAGCGCGTGAAGCAGTTTCCCGCTGCGTCACATGACAGTGGGGGTGAATTATTTTAACGGCGCGTCGGACCGCAGACGACGCTGTATATTAGTAGAGTGTAAAATAATTCAGGTTGCAGTAAAAGATTGGAAGCTCTTCATTTAACAGAAGATGTTCTGTATCGCTGCCTCTGTAAAACAGGAAGCACATGTTATTTTTTATATTTTATTCATTCATTTTTACAGAAGTTGTTGAATATTCCTTTTGTAAAGCGACAGAACTTGTTTGACTCGACGTTTTGTAAGTTTGAGCCGTGAGAACTTCAATATTCTGTGATTTATTAACTCTATTAAGTGATCAGAAATGACTCTGTACATGAAGGTCGAGTCTAGAGAGAACAGGGTGTTGAGGGAAAATCACCTTTCTTTCCTCTTTTGCATCAAAACGCAGTTTTCGCAAGTTCCCGCAATTTCGTCGCATAAAATTGCAAAAAATATCCCACATATTCCATTGCATTTTTTAAGAAAACGTGCCGCATAATCAAGGATTTTTGCCCACAACAATCACAAAAAAAATCAGAGTTTTTCTGGAGGGACTGAAAACCGGTGCCAGAGAAAGAATGTCACATTGTGTCGACATTTTTATACTCCTATTCATAATCACCACAGAACAACGGCAGTTCAAGCGAACTTTTCTGGCAAGCTGATTCAGACTCCTGATTTTGTTCGCAATGAGGTCACACCTATATGTTCCTGGATTTCACTTGGAGTATATCGGAGCCTTAAAAAGTAGTGTATATAATTTGTGAGCTACACAGTAAAATCCCCAGGGTTAAATCAACTCTGCTCAGATGACATTTGGTCCCTCTCTAAATAGAGTTAAAGTAACACTCTTCAGAGATTGAATGTCTTTTATCTTCAGTTGTAGTTCTTGTGTTTCTCTGTCCTTCAGTGATTCTGCTTGTTAACAGCAGGTGTTCATCAATAATGTTCATTCATTAATTGTTTAATTATCTCGCTAACTTTAACTCTGCTTCAGTGTTACTTTAACACTATTTAGAGAGGGACCAAATGTTCTCTGAGCAGAGTTGATTTAACTCTGGGGTTTTTACTGTGTACACACTCGAAAGCTTTAATTCATTGTTAACCTTCCTGTAAAGTAACTAGAAAATAAAAATGCATTCTTAAGTTCTGCGTAATGAGTACGAATGATCATGAGCACTGAGTATGAATGACTGAATGATCTATTCCTATCAGCAACAATCTCCGTTTGCTCTCAATTTAATTTAATTTTGACGTCTGGGAGAAACTATTGAGATCACTGTTGTCTTTTATCACATGACAGGTGATATTTGTGGCGATCTTCTTTGCCATGATCCTGAGGCCAGTCGCTGTGGAGGACAATGAGGAGGTTGAACTGCTCCTGCAGGGTGAGAACACGCACACGAAACAACAAACCTGTTCCTCGCCCATATCAGAACAGTGTTATCGTAATAATATTGTATTGCCATTTTACAGAGCAAAAGGAAAAATGTGAGGAATACTCTGGGAGATCAATATCCTGATTATTAAGTCGCGCCTCAAACTCAGATTGAGAAGGAAGATGCTCGGTTTGAGATCTCATCCCAACTTTATTCTAGATTTTGGTGTTGGGAACAGAGGATGCCACTTCATAACTATGTAAATGACTGTCTCTTAAACTTTAGAATCCATTTGTGTAGGCAGACTTTGTTTTTCATGGTAGTATTTTAGTAAGATACCTATATGTACAGAACTTTGTATCAAAAAAGTTATTTAGTCTATACTGTTACATTAACAATGGTCTATAGTTCAACACTTATTTTTGCTCAAATACAAAAATGGGTTTTCTTATAGACCATAACAGAAATGTCTTTTAAAAAATAACACATGTCAGCTGTCATATCGGGATTATTTTAAAAATGACTGTCTGAAAATATATGAATAGATCTACATGTTGGTGGTCAGTATCATTCTAGACATTGCAATTTTTCTTGAAATTACTAGAGGAGCAGATTCTCGTAACACTCACATTTCGGTAACTAGTGCCGCTGTGTTTCTGCTGTAATTATTGAGATTTGCTTAGTGTCGTGTCGGCTTGAGACAATGTTGATTTTGAAACACTGAATATTCTCCATAAATACTCTGCGAAAATGTATTTTAGTATACCTTGAATAAAACACTTATTTTCCAATGCATTTCAGTGTATTCATCAAAATATATTTGACATTAAATGGAATATCGCATCTGCATGCAAAAACATGCAGTTTTAGTGTGTGTATCTTTAAATGCAAATGAGCTGCTGCTCTCCACCCCCTTCCCAGAAGAGGGCGGAGCCTTTACAGCTCATAAACACACCCAAAGTGTGAGCACTAAGCTGTTCTCCTTCCCACCTTACTGTTCTTAGAGTCAAATGTACATAAACAGCAGATTATGTCTGTGAATGTAAACAGCTGGGAAAAAAAATCACATGTGAATATTAAATCTGTGGCAGCAACTTAATATTCGGTAGACCTGCTGCTGTGTGTGTTGTTAAAGTAAATCAAACACACACAGAAATCTCTCACTGCTGCTGACTGAATAAACTCAGCAGCTATAATAATCAATCATTGAGTTATTGATCCGGGAAGTTCGAATATGTGAATATATTGACAACTTTACTGAACTACTTAAGCACTGACTGCATTTTCTTATATTTGAGTCAAACAAGTTCAAACTCTAAATGAGCCGCGCATAGGGTTGGGGAGAAACGAAATACAAGTGACGTATTTAAAATACAAAATTTGAGTGACTATATTTCATTACAGTTGCATTTTAAATGGGTGGTAATCAGATTACAGTTCCATCTGAAAAGTGTTTTAGATTACCAAAGTGATTACTTTGAGTTTTAATGTCATTTAAACAGCGATTGGTGATTCTCTGACTCTGACCGTCTGAAAAAGACGAGTTCAGTTTCATGTTTTCCACTGTTTTCATGTTTTGTGAGTCATTTTATAATTCACTCGTCACCTTTTTCTCACTATTTGTTTTTTTTCCCTCACAATTGTGAGTTTGTGTTTCACAATTCTGACTTTTTTTCCCAGAATTGCGAGATTTAAACTCACAATTGCAAGTTATAAAGTCAGAATTGGGAGATATGAACTTGCAATACTGACTTTTTCTTGAAATTGTTAATTTAGTGTGAGTTTATATCTCATAATTCTGACTTTTCTCAATATTGTGAGTTTATATCTCATAATTCTGACTTTTCTCAATATTGACTAGCACAAATTTAGTGAATAAAAGGAGTCAGAGCTGACGCTGCCTCCCCCACCTTCACTTCAGCACATTATTATTAGGAGGGTGTGTCATCGCCTCGCTTTTACATCCGCCCATCCCATCCGCAGTCGTCACTGTGTGCTCGCGCTGTGTCCTGCTTTAGGCCAGATTTGTTTCAGGCGCATGCAGACGTTACTCTGTCACTGTGCCTGGGTCAGTGTGTTTATACTTCACAGAGGTGAACTGAGCCCCGTTAGGAACGCTCTCAGGCCTCGGTACACCTCAAACCAGAGCTGGGGAGTCGGAGCTGTCCAAAACACTCACTATCCAGCATATGAAACCTCTGGCCTTCACGTTCATGTTGCACAGCCAGCCCTTTTAAATAAGATTATGTATCAAAATGGCCCGTCTCACTGTCCCTCAAATGTGCGGCGATAAAAATAATGATACTATACACACACACACACAATAATGTATTCGGGTCAATGACGTGACGGGTCATTTTTTTGGCCTTTATAATAATAATAATAATAACAATAATAAAGATATGACATCTAAAGTATGTAAGGTAGTACCACTTGATCTCTTTTATTGAATCCAAAAGGTTTTAATTATATTTATATTTTGCTATATGAAGTGTCCATTCGGTTTAACCGTCCAAAGCCCTTTCATTTGTGATTAAAATATCTTAAAATAATAAATGTATATATATATATATATTCTTGCATGATTTTACATATCCAAGTAAAGCAAAGTAACTCTCTCTAAACTATGTGAAAAATTCATGTTTTCACTTGCTCTTACTTACTCTTATGACTTTTTTTTAGTGACAAATTTTGTCCATCTTGTAAAAAAAATGACAAAAGCAGTGTTAAAGTTATTATAAAAACCACATAATCCCATTGTTAACACTTGATAAAACATCAAAATTAATTATATCTCCATTATGGTTTTTTTTACACTCCTTATTTGTCAATGACCCAAACACAATAAAATTTATATATCTAGAAGTTTTATTGGTAATACAACCAATTGGTTAATTACATAAGCCACAAATTTGCTTTTTTCCCCTAAAGCACTAAAGCTATATAGGAAAAGATTGTGATATATTTGTGACACGTGACTGTCAGAAGTTACATTCATGATGGTTCATTTGGAAACAATGGTTTTTAAAATGATAATGCCTGATTTATGTTTATGGATATTTGTCTCCACCTGGTGTTCAAAGGAGAACTACATTATACAGATGCTGCTCAGATGCTACTCTTTTAACCCTATAAAGCCTACACTATCATATCACAGATTTGAATTTGCAATGATGACACATATTCACAGAAGACTATAGGTAGCTTTATATATATATATATATATATATATATATATAATATATAATATATATATATATATATAATATATACGTGTGTGTGTGTGTGAGCGTGAGATGTTTATCTCTGTTATTCCTTTAGTATTTCTTTCTGAGTCATTAACATAAACAAACACATTTATGAAACGTTTTTATAAACATGTTATTTCAGTATCTGTCTGACTTCAGGTGATTTTAGGCCGTCACGTGTTCGTGTTTGTTTTTGGCGCGTTATTCTATTTGAAAATGGCAAAATGTAAAACGGCTATGAAATTCAAAGCAAATGTGCAGAGAATGCTGGAGAACAAAATTAAACAAACATTTGGATACAACTGAGTCTTGGCCAGAATAAGTCAGTTTTGAGAAATATCTACGCAGTGAAACCACTGAGGAAACGGTTTTAGCGCGCAGTCATTTGAAGACCCACGTGATGGCGCCATTTATCAGTTCACTGAATATTAAAAAAAACCCACGATAACCAGCAGTAAACGTGATCAAATCTGTTTGATTTGTCATTGTTTGTTAGTATTCTGTTTCTAATGATAAAAAATACACTTTTTAAAAAAAATAAATTTTTGTAAGTGCTTCCAACTACTGTTTTCGTCACCGCTTTTTTGTCATTTTTTAACGGTTTACTGTTTTTGTCACTAGCCAATAAACTGCGTCCTCCGGCTGCCTACGTCATCGAGGCGGTTATTAAAATTAACCGTTAGATTTCCGGAAGAAAGAAATTACAGTATTTTACACTCCATGAGGGATAACAGTCGATTTTATTACAGTTACTTTTCTAAAATTAGGTGCGCAGCCTTCAAATGCGACCTCCTATGACATCAGTTTGTAGGCCAAAAACACGGAAAGGAGTTTGCATTTTATCGTCATTCGGTATAACCAAAAGTGTTATTCTGTAAACCCGAAATTGATTAAACCGACTTTTTTGGTGACCGATTTTTGTCAAAAATGACCATAACAATGACAATAAAAACCACATAATCTTAACAAAACTTCAAAATCAATTATATCTCCATTAAGTTTTTTTACACTCGTTTTATTCGTATCGAATGATTAAATACAAAATTAATAGTAGTTATTACGATTGACGTGGTTTGGAATTGGTAAAATGCGCTTGGAAAAAAATATGATCAGAAAATCTGCACATGGTGTTCTCAGTACTTTCAAAGCGCGATATAAAATAAACTTATTTAGTCATTTACATTTAGTCATTTAGTCACTTATCATCATTAATTCACAAATTCGATCGTTCTGTTCTGCTTTGTTTGGAACACTCATCATTGACGAAATAGAACTGACATTACTGTATTTACAAATTTAAATGAATATCAACTTATTGTTTATTTGCCTCTAACATGAGTTCCTATGAGAAGAGAGAGGAAGGAGTTTCTCTATAACCCAGCTGTGTGTCTATGAAGAGTGACATAGGGACATGCCACCTCAATTCAGTGGTGAAGCGGTGACCTTTGACCCCAATTGAGAAACGAGACTAAATCATAACTTATACAGTGCAGACGGATAAACACAGACAAACGTATTTGTCCAAAATTCTGGATTAAGCAGCAATTCTAGCAACTGATTCTGAAGTTTTTGGGGAATGAAGCCTAACGGAAGCTTAATTAAAAGTGCTCTACAATATATAACAGTTTAGGGCGCTCAAATCAGTCCCTTGCGACCGATATATCTGCAGATTCAGATCTAAGAATCGAAGCAATGTGCTGAACTTCCATTGAACTTTGTTGTTCTTGAAAAGAAACTGAAACTTGTATCCGTAAACACGGACGAATTAGAACATTTCAGAAACCAGATTCCTGAAAGCATGTCCTTACAGCGTAACACAAGATGTATAATAGACACTAGTCATCACAAGTGGGTGTCAAAACAAACAGGACTACGTTACGCTGTTTCGTCTTTTGTTTCTGGCACTGGGCGAGAAAAGAGAGCCCACGAGTGATTTCTAACGTCTAATACCTGCACAGATTGTTGCATTATCTGAGATCATCTGTGGGTTTTATCAAAACAAGTGTTAGACATCAGAGCCTGACACTGAAGTCATACTCCAAACGGCATTGATGCAAATGAAAGGGAACAGTTCATTCTTGGGCTTCAGCTGGTGGGGATAACAGGCCTCGACATGTCAGTTTTACTTGCACTGAGGTCATTACCATTATAAAGGCCTTGAACAAACACAGTATTTTACTGAGCAGCCACTGGTTCTTTACAAGTCGAGTCGCCTTTACTTATACAGCGCTTTTTACAGTGCAAATTGTGTCAAAGCAGCTTTACAGTAATAATTGGCAAATCATGTATGACTGCACAGCAGCTCTTAAAGAAAATGGTGTCACTGTCCAGCTTAAATAAATTCAGTATTGATTCATTCCGTAGTTATTCATTCATCTGTACATCAGCACTGGAGAAAACAGTGATGTAATCGTCCAGCTCAGTTCAGTTCTGATACAAGGGTGTCAATGCAGACGGATCAAAAACACTTGAATATCAAGCAAGTGTCCCCAACTAAGCAAGCCAACAGCGGCAAGGAACCAAAACTCCAACAAATGGAGAAAAAAACCTTGGGAGAAACCAGGCTTAGTCGGGGGGCCAGTTCTCCTCTGGCCAACAGTGAACACTTGCTTGATCGATTCAGGCAGAGTTACAGGTCGTAAGTCTGATTTGGGATCGCAACAGTCAAAATATTTCATCCATTTCCATCTAGTTGAAGATCGTATTCATCACGCCGGGATGGGGCGGTTTGTTGGGGATCTGTGCCACTGGCTGATGTGTCGATAAGGCCTTCACATGGGATGAGCTAGTTGACACAGTCTCTGGCATAGTGTCTAGGCATAGGTCCTCCATCTGATCTGGATACGGCCCGGATCCGACTAATTACGGTAAACCTCGGGATAAGCAGAGAGACTAAAATAAGCATAGACGCCTTTCTTCTTCTGATGTAACGAGTACATCCGGCGTTATAGGAAGCATTGCCGGTTCCGGCTGACCTGATCTATGCAGCCTAACAATCCTTTAACGGATATGAAGACAAAAATTGATAATGCGTCATGTGGATGCCAGGTTAAAGAGATGCGTTTTTAGTCTAGATTTAACCTGACAGAGTGTGTCTGCTTCCCGAACAATGCTAGGAAGATCATTACAGAGTTTAGGTGCCAAATAGGAAAAGGATCTACCGCCTGCGGTTGATTTTGATATTCTAGGTAATAACAACTGGCCATAATTCTGAGATCGTAATAGACGCGAAGGACTATAATGCATTAAGAGCTCACTCAGGTACTGGGGAGCTAAGCCATTTAGTGCTTTGTAAGTAATTAGCAAGATTTATACGATGTTTAATAGGGAGCCAGTGCAGTTTTGACAGAACCGGGCTAATATGGCCATACTTCCTGGTTCTAGTAAGGACTCTAGCAGCTGCGTTTTGGACCAGCTGTAGTTTGTTTATCAAGCGAGCAGGACAACCACCCAGTACAGTGTTACAGTAATCTAGTCTCGAGGTCATGAATGCATGAACTAACTGTTCCGCATTTGTCAATGAGAGCATATGTAGTAGTTTAGATATATTTTTAAGATGGAAGATTGCGGTTTTACATATGCTAGAAATGTGTCTTGGCTCTTCCAAGCTTTATAATGGTAGTGAATTGCATCGTGTGTCAGCTCAGGGGTCACTCTTGCGCCGCAATTCGATGCGTACGACCGTCTGCCGGTGTCACAGTTGCTCCACCTTAGTCAGTCGTCACACCACTTCCGTCACAGACTCCCGGTCCATCCGCTACACTCTGTCGGTGTCACACTGGCTCCACCTCAGCCCTAGGGTGCTCTGGCTCCGCCTTCGACGGTTGTCGCCATGGCATCACCTCGGTCTCCACTCCCAGCGATGTCGCTCATTCCTATTGGCTCTCCGTCTGTGCCTGCGGATTCATTGGCCACGCCACCATGGGTCGTCCCCCAGCTATCGTCAGCCTCGTCACAACCTGGACTCCTCCCTCCCTCGTCTCCGCCGTGGGCTGTTGGCACTGGGGAGCTCTGGGTCTGTGCCATCGAACCACCACCATCATTGTGCCAGCCGTTTGTTGTAGTCCATAAACAGAAAAAGAAAATATCTCCCTTTGCATTGAACTTTGAACGTCCTAACAATACACACTAACTAAAGTTAAAAAAGTGAAATCATAATCAACCACCTATTTAAGGACAAAAAACTCAGCAATGGTGTTTGCACATGGTTTGTCTTAAAGCATATTAAACACACTGCATGGATATATAAACAATAAAACGTGATTTTCAGCACAGGGGTGTCTTAAGATGAAATATTTGTGTATAAAATCTCAGCATGGTTATAAGAATACGTGATATTTGCGTAAACATGTACATATTAGTACGACAGAGGCATCATTTGTTTTTGAATACATTCATACGCAGATTTCACACACGTGAGCCGTTTGGATGCCTCGGACCTCAACAAAAAAGAAATGAAAAGCACTGTGTCCTCGGTATTGAAAAAGCCTATTTTGCTGTCCTACTTATGTGCAAAACAAACTGAAACTCCTTCAAGCACTTGTTCTCCAAGGGCAGCAGAAAACATTGCAGCAATAGCTCTTTTAAAGGGCTTGTTTGTTTGCATGATTGGCTGTCATTCAGATGATGTACCTCTAGGCTTCGTCTTACTCAATAACAGATGAATGAATGCGATAGCTGCGTCCTGGTAGAGCTCAACTTTTCCGTAAACTATCATTTTGTTTTTCTCCTCAGAAACGTGATGACTAATAGAAACCATCACTGTATCCGAAAGCACACAGATAAACCAACAGGCACGTGTTTGGTTTTGAAAGCACAGTTTGACTTGGTGTATTTGTGAATGTACTCTCAGTCAAAAAGCAGTTTTTTTGGGATGTTTTCTTGATGACTTCATTGGCCAGTGCTCATCATAGTCGGTGGGTGGTGACTGTTTAGTCCACAGTCATGTTGTCTAAATGATATCAGCAGGTTGGCCTTCACAGATGAATGACATCAAGTGAACTGCCTCTCGCAAGGGGAACAGCTCTTCCATGGTATTGTAAATTAACTTGCTCAGCGCTCCATCGTTTTTTGGATAAATTTGGGACTCTATCAAGGCCCTTTCATATGGGTTTAGTGCTCCCCAATGCTGGCGAGCCAAGCCAATTTTACTGGTGTGACCCATTCAAGGGTAGGGGTGGGAATCACATGACGATAACACCTTGAAGTAACGACGCTGGGAGCAAGGAAATCTATTTAGAGCGCTTTATTTTATTAATTAACGACGATATATCGCCATATCGATATTTTGTCCCATCCCTATTCAAGGGTGGCACTACCCAACTTCCTTGGTGAAAATTGTAATGTTTTTTGATAATATGCCTTTCTTACATGGTGTGCGGAGATTATATAACCGTTGCATCATTCCCATGACAATTTAGTTTTCAGTCACGTGACTGGCAAGGAAACCCTGAGATCGTAATAGACGTGAAGGACTATAATGCATTAAGAGCTCACTCAGATACTGGGGAGCTAAGCCATTTAGTGCTTTGTAAGTAATTAGCAAGATTTATACGATGTTTAATAGGGAGCCAGTGCAGTTTTGACAGAACCGGGCTAATATGGTCATAATTCCTGATTCTAGTAAAGACTCTAGCAGCTGCGTTTTGGACCAGCTGTAGTTTGTTTATCAAGAGAGCAGGGCAACCACCCAGTACAGTGTCACAGTAATCTAGTCTCGAGGTCAACGCATGAACTAAACCCGAAGGGCAAAAAATCCATAGCATTGACCATTCGCAAGGTTCCGCCCCCTTTAGTTACTGCTGCTACGTCCGACAAGCCATTCATCGCATTGTGGAGCAAAGAGGACACTGACAACGAGACAAGACAGAGCAGGTTACTGATGATCATCTCTTCATACTAGTTCATTTATAGCATCCATAAATATAGCAATAAAGACCATAGGCTAGAATTATGCAAATTTCTTACATTGCAACGTTGGATTGTAACAGGAAGTGAGAAAGGAGACAATAATAACTTGGTTGTGCGCTTTGATTTTAAAACAAACTGCACTTCAACATGCAAGTTGCATTCTGAGCACAACAGTTCACAGTATGCGTGTTGAGCTACATTCCCAAACCACATCTAGTTACCAGATAGCGAACATGACGGTATCCGGCATCGAGTGTGCCGTCGATTCTTTTTTGGTAACAGGAAGTGGAATGACCTATCTTTGGGACAGGTGTGTTCTGCACGCCAGCGCCACCTGCGCTCGGCCTGCGTGTAATCCCCATTCCGCATGCTTTTGTCACACTTGCATTGTTCACATAGCTGATTTGTGAACAGTCAAGCGCTTTAGTGTTAGGACGAGAACATCTGCCCTGTGCGCCGGCTGCAAACAAGAATGTGAACTATCTCAGACCGTCATATCTGCTCCGAAATCCCAATAAACAACGATCGCTGGCACAACTTTAGCACCTAAATTGTTTTATGGAAGACGACGGCTGATATAAGCTCACAGTATGCATGAACTCATGAACTTTTATGACTTCAGTCATTGAAAAATTCACAAGTCTCCCGCGACAGCCTGTTAACTGCAATTCCTCCAGAGCATCCCGTTTGTCCCATTCCAAGCATTCTGGAGGGATTCCCTCTTCCGCTGCTCACCCCTCTATTCCTCCACTCTGGGAGGCATCTATATTTGGAGAGAATTGTGAGAGAGCCCCAGTCCAGATGTTTTGCCAGGCCGACACCTGCTCTTAATACAAGCCAGCAGGGAGCAACTATTCCACATGGACGTTCTCGAAGCTCTTTTTTCTTCTTCTCGGAGCTGAGAGGCGCTGCAGCGTCTCGCCTCGAAGGCGCCTGTGACCTCATTTTCTTCTATATTACTGCAAGTGAGACCACTTGGCTGTGATTGTTAGATGCAACCCCCAACAAGGATCTGTAGACGTTTCCTCTTACCGTTCATTAAGTGAGATCGGAAACACCAGAAGAAAGGCGAGACTTCCAGTTTTTCCTCAATGAAGGCACATGAATTGGCCGAATCACACTGTGTATCAAATCATACAAGCTGAATGCATAGCCAAAAGATGACGGATCTCAATTGTCCTGGCCTCTGCAGTGACATATTCATCTACTGAGGTCTGAAGAGAGCAGCGATTATTGACATTACTGCATTCCATCGCTGCAACATCTGCTCACGGCAGAGAAAAAAAAAACGTGGATATATTTCCAAGTGTTTCAAACAAACATTTTCAGGACGTGCAAAACGTGTTCTGCTAATCAAGCTGCGATTATTAATGTTTTATAAATGATTACAAGTGATGTTTTTTGGAGAGCACTGGTCTCTTCTGGGATGTCCTCGTTCATGAAACATGAGCAGAACACATTTCTGTGAAAATTGTTCTCAAAGTTGTAATATGTAGGATTTTTGCAGTAAAATATCCAAAAAACACTGGTCCAGTGTTATATATTTTGTTCAGTTGAGCACTTACAACATCCCAAATGTTTCCAACTATTTGTTGGTGATTTTAACCAAGGATACGGGACGTGTGAGGGAGTCGCCTGGAAATTTTTTATTTTGTAGAAACCATGGAAACACCAAAGACGCTTTAATATATATATATGTGATATCATTTATAAACAGAACGCTAATAATTATTATAGCTCAACACGTTTAGTCTTACTGTTTAAATCTAATTTTCTTGATTCGTTTTTTGCGAGTACCGTGTTTTACCACGCCTCAGAGAAAAACCCTTTATTTTAACAGTAATACAGAATTTTCTCCATCATACAATATGCAAATAAAATGGCATACCATTTATCAACACAAGCCATCCAGCATTTACTATGATATTCTAATATGGAACTCTCTTACTGCAGTGTGAACAAGTGTCTCACTTTCTCTATAACACTCAGAGTAACGTTATAACATCATTTTCAACCCTCTCAACTGTATTTTATATGATAAACAGAGCTGCGTTTCCTCATTCTCATGACAGGGGTTACACCAGATTTTGTGACCACCGTATTCTATACGCAAATCGCGTAAATTCTGACGATAAAAGACATTCACACGAGAATGTTTTTTCTGTATTTATATATAATATAAAAAAATAATAATAATATATAGAGTATATACACAATATATTATTCGATAAATATTATTCTGAATTGCAAAACAAACAGAAAAAAAACGATCACGTGAACGCGCGCCAGCGGTTCAGAGGTGTTCGCGCGAATGTTTAATGAACAACATTATGATGGAAACACACATTTCTCTGCAACTACTACTACTATTACTCTGCAAACAGTCACATTGCGTTTAATCTGGACAAGCAAATGAGCATTTACGAAGTGAAATACCTGCTTTTCTGAACAAGTTTCGAACAGATTTCACCCTTTTTGGCTTATCGTCAGAAATTACGCTATTTGCGTATATCACGCAGCACAATGATAACCACGCCCACTGCGGTCACAGAACACGATGGTCGCAGAATCTGGTGTAACGCCGGAAGCGGCGCCGGCGACTATGTCATAATAAAAGTCCCGCTGCTCGCGCTAGGCGTGTGTTGCGATCGTCTCTCATTACGATCTGATTATAATTCCTGTAAAATCACGTTATGATTCATAAAATGTGTTATAATGACCATTAATGTCTTGGTTCATACAGTAACTGAAGGTCGTGAAATCAAGCATTTACTGTTTTGTTTTGTTAATGTACTAGCATAGCATGCATCTACCTGATTAGCCTTATAGCTTATATTATGTTTTATATATACACATAAGATATGCATATAAAAGACTGATTTTTTTTTTTTTATCACCCCCCAAAAGTGGCCATTTTAACATGCTATAATAAATGATCTGTGGGGTATTTTGAGATAAAACTTCACAGACACATTCTGGAGACACCAGAGACTGATATTATCTTATAAATCAGATCTATCTTATATAATATTATTATAAAATGATATAATATATCTTATAAAAATAGATTGGACTTATGCAGCATTTCATTGTCCTGGTCTTTGCTTGAAGACATTTGCTAATGAGAGAAACGGTGCTGATATATCTGCATGATTCTAACATCATAAACCAAAATGTTATTTTGGCAAGGCAATCAGGTCAAACCCACAGTTCGGTCCCGTTCCGTCCTTGTGGCACTTGTGTGTTTTAGCATTACTGTGGCTGTGAAAATCTGCCGCTCAAGGGTCTGATAGAGTTACTTCCACGTGTCAGAGCTGTTTAACCCAACCTGTCAATATTAAGGTAGTTTGCTGAAACCATGTTGACGGCTGAGGAGTGTGTGCTGGTTTTACATGACAGCTGCTGACCTGAAAAAATAAGAGCTTATGGTAATGGCCACTGTAGAGCCCTTTACTGTACAGTACTGCCATAAAGAGCTCTACAGATTACAAAATACACGCTTCAAAAAGTCATTTGTAACGTATTTCGTTACATTACTCAAGTTTAGTAACTTCATCTAAATACTTTAGAATACTAAAAGTGTGGAACAAACACAAAAAGGTCATTGCAAGTTTTTATCTCACAATTCTGACTTTTTCCCTCAGAATTGTGTGATATAAAGTTGCAATTGTGAGTTATAAAGTCAGAATTATGAGATATAAACTCGCAATATTGAGAAAAGTCACAATTATGAGATATAAACTCACACTAAATTCACAATTGCAAGTTCATTTCTCCCAATTCTGACTTTATAACTTGCAATTATGAGTTTAAATCTCGCAATTCTGAGAAAAAGAAGTCAGAATTGTGAAATGCAAACTCACAATTGTGAGAGAAAAAAACAAATTATGAGAAAAAGTCGCAGTGACGAGTGAATAATAAAATGATTCCCAAAACATGAAAACAGTGGAAAACATGAAACTGAACTCGTCTTTTTCAGACGGTCAGAGTCAGAGAATCACCAATCGCTGTTTAAATGACATTAAAACTCAAAGTAATCACTTTGGTAATCTAAAACACTTTTCAGATGGAACTGGAATCTGATTACCACCCATTTAAAATGAAATACAGTCACTCAGATTTTGTATTTTAAATACGTAACTAAGTTTCTTGTATTTCGTTACTCCCTAATATATATATATATGAGAGAGAGAGACAGATGGTCACAAAAAGAAATTCAAGATCTCAAGATTTATTTCAAATAACAGCAAAACCAAAAATAAAACAAACAAGTAAACCGTAAACAAAAGCATTAGTGGCACCACAAAGTATTGTACATACAGTAACACCATTTTAGATTCAGTAACAGACACCTTGTCTGATATTTTTTCATTTGGCTTCTTAACTTTACAGATAAACCACCAAACAGATAAAACCTTAGAGTCTTATAAAGCCACAACATCACATATAGCCTCAACGAAAATGGAGAAATAAAGTTTTCTTCCCTTCATTTCAAACAAAATCGACAACCATCTCAGGCAGGAAGTGCTTTGCTTGGTTCGTAAACTATTCATAATTTCTTAAGTATAAATATGAGTGTTTATTTCAAGTTAGAGTAAAAGGTTAGAAAAACATATTTAATAGCATATTCAGCAGAGTATAAAAAGCTTGAATTGTAATATATATATATATATATATATATATATATATATATATACACACACACACACATCCATTCAACAAAAGCACAAAGGTGACGCTTTTAATGCTTAAAAAATAATTTACAGAACAACGACTCTGTTACGCACGAGTATAACATTCATACTGGAAATATATTTAAAAAATACTTTGCACACTAGAGCATAAAGTTGTTCGCTTCGAGCTTCGATATGTAGTTAAAACATAATGCCTTTCGCCTGGTTCTTTTGTACGAAGTGCATATCAGTAAGTGCAAATCTTTCACACATTGTGCATCTTTCTAAATAGACTTGTCAGATTTTGGTGGTTGTTTTGCATTTGATCAGCAGCAACAGTGTTTCTGTTTTGCAGAACACACCTCTCGTCACTATTACCTTAAGATTAGTGCTATTGCTTTTTCTCAGTTGCATGTGGCGGTTCAGATCGGCGAATGTCGTTTTCACCGATCACGAGCGGGACAGTAAGTCCAGTGCTCCAGGAGTCTTTTGGATTTTCAACAGGCACTGAAGGCTTTTCTACGGTCCTACTAATTGCACAGTGAGTGTCCCTGCAGTGAGAGGTGGGGCTGATGGGAAAGAAAAGGGCTTCATGCGTCTGAGATGCAGCTCTGGATCTTATCAATCCACAGCTGGGCACTCGGAGCATCCGCTGCGCAGAAGTTGTACACCCGTTTAGTGGTCTTCAGCTGCAGGGACGGAGACAAAGACATTTGAAAGGCACTTTAATTCGGCGAGGACTCGTTTAACCCTCAGTTTTGGTCTTTTTGGCCTGTGTTAGTGCATACATTTTGTGTATTTTTATTGGAAATGTACTATTTCACACCCATTTCCTTCAATTAATCTATTTAACACAAAGGGATCTTAAGTATAAAAACATCCCCATTGAAGCGGATTAAAATAAAATGTAAAATTTAACTGTAAAATTATGCAATCTTTGTTAGCAGGCTTTCATTCCGCTTCAAATTTGTACTATTTAAATACTCGTGGATAAGTTATACAGCTATGATTGTGTGTATAAGGATGTCAGAGTGTGGTTTGTATGTGTGTAATAAAAAAAATTGTGTACATGATGTCTGCAAATCACAAATTACTGGCGTCTAAAATTTGGCACTGCGTCCAAACAAAGTCTTACTGAAAGCTCATTTTTTGAGATATCAACCTCAAATTTGGAACAAAACTGATTTAGATTCGTGGATTTGATTGACAGTCACTTTTAGAGTTCAACATATTTCTAAATGTGCAAACTGTTCATCACGATTTCAAAATAAAAGCTCCGAGTTCACATGTTTTGATGTCCACATGTTTTTGGCTGCAGAATTTATGTAGTAAAGATGCCAAATATTCAAGATTAAATAAATATTTGAATTAAATGTCATTTGGCTAATATTAAACAAGGATTTGATGTAACGGCGCCCTCTGCAGGCATTTCTTATAATACATACATAAGATGATTGTTTATATGATGTATTTTAACAGTGTTGTTCAATGAAACTGTATGATTACTTGCTTTTGAAGCAAATTTCATTGCCTCATTGTTATTATATATGTATTTTAAGAAATTTTAAAGGCAAAAATATCTGATTACTTGATTAATTGACCCATTACCTGGGTTTATTTTTATTACCACACAAAAAAAAATCTGATTACTCATCAAAATAATTGACCGATTACTCCTTACCAAAATAATCGTTAGTGAATACTTACATCAAAAAAAGCCTTTTCACTAATGTGTTTGGGAGCTCCTATGGTCGGTGTGGCGATCAGGGCGGACTCCACCTCAGCCAGGTCGATGTAGCCGCGACAGCTCGTGTCCTCGTCCGTCTCATAATACCTCAGCTACAGAGAGACTCGTTTAAAACTCATGCATAACGGAATGAGTTAAAGTAAAGTGCAGAATACCCCAAAAACGTAATAAAGCACTCACCTGATGTTTCGTTATGTCCAGAACAAACCACCTAGCTTTCCACGCTTTAAGTAATGCTCCTCGCTTGTACAGAATTCCCTCATATGATCTGCGTGAAGAAAGAATTGATTTGCTTTGTCCATAAAGTGGGCTTGAGCAGCGTCGTCTGTCATTGTTACCTGTTGTCTTCATTCTTTGGGGTGAACTGATTGTAGAGTGTGGCCGCTCTACGGTTGACGCCGTTGGCCGCGGTGGGGCTGCTGTCCTCTCCGAGGCCGCTGTCAGGGAGGTGCAGCATGGAGCGCCGCTGGTAGGCCTGCAGGTTGGACGTGGGGACCAAGCCAGAGATGGACACCGACTCTTTCCGTAGCTGTGAGATCAAATGCACAACAGGTGGTTCCATTTCTTCGGCTCTTTTAAAAGCTTGTTTCTCACTAATATGGGTGTGTGACAACACTTGTTGCTTTTGTAGAGGCAGAACTCACATTGCCCTCCTGTCTGAGGTCTTCCTGGATGCTGTCCAGCACCTTTTCCAGTGTGGCGTGCCAGGGCTCCGACTGCTGTCCCAGTTCTCCCTCCAGCCTCTCGATGTCCTGCAATCATACAAAACCACTTCCTGTCTTACAGGTGCCTTTGATCAACTAAGACATCTTTGTTTTGACACTTAAGCTTCTATCCGCACAAGTAACAGCGAAAAGCAGTTGCTTTATATTTCTCCGGCTTCCAAAGATGCATAACTCCGAAGCGAGCCGGTAAATCTGTACCGGTGTCGTGACAAATCGGGTCTCCCCAATCTGTCAGTGAATGATTATCCTAAGTATATTCGAATGATGTTAATTTAAAATACTCGTATAGCTTACTATATAATGCGTAAGAAAACAAATTAGTGATAAAAAGCGTCAGATCCAGCAGCTCTTAAAGTGACAGCAGCCTAATAATCCAGTTTCTGTGATGTCTGTCGTTGATGTTAATCACAGAACAGAGGTGACCGAGAAAACTTTTAAGTTCACTTAAATTAAAATGATTTTTTAAAGCCTAATAAATGCTAATTTTTTTTAGCTTTAATCTGTACGGTAATGTTGAATGTCTATAATTAATTTCATAGTATTTATCATCAGTGATACTGACTTTCATTCATAAAAAGATGCCGTTAAACAAATATTTAAAATATACCACCGTCTTTAATTTGTTACTACATTCATTTGGAGAGTAAAAATATTAAAAACTCCAATGTTTTTAATCACAAAAAAGAACGATTAATTTTAAGATCTTTAATATTATTTTAATATATTTTCTGTCCGAATTTGGTGTGTTACTTTAAATAAAAGTGTGATTATTTTATTGGCTTATATTTTTCTAAATTCAATAAAATTATTGAATTTAATTAAAAAGTCTAATATTAATACAATTAATAAATAAATAAATTCTGTCCGAATTTGGTGTGTTACTTTAAATAAAAGTGCGATTATTTTATTGGCTTATATTTTTCTAAATTCAATAAAATTATTGAATTTAATTAAAAAGTCTAATATTAATACAATTAAAAAATAAATAAATTCTGTCCGAATTTGGTATGTTACTTTAAATAAAAGTGTGATTATTTTATTGGCTTATATTTTTCTAAATTCAATAAAATTATTGAATTTAATTAAAAAGTCTAATATTAATACAATTAAAAAAAAAAAAAATTCTGTCCGAATTTGGTGTGTTACTTTAAATAAAAGTGCGATTATTTTATTGGCTTATATTTTTCTAAATTCAATAAAATTATTGAATTTAATTAAAAAGTCTAATATTAATACAATTAAAAAAAAAAAAATTCTGTCCGAATTTGGTGTGTTACTTTAAATAAAAGTGCGATTATTTTATTGGCTTATATTTTTCTAAATTCAATAAAATTATTGAATTTAATTAAAAAGTCTAATATTAATACAATTTAAAAAAAAAAAATTCTGTCCGAATTTGCTGTGTTACTTTAAATAAAAGTGCGATTATTTTATTGGCTTATATTTTTTGAAATTCAATAAAATTATTGAATTTAATTAAAAAGTCTAATATTAATACAATCAATTAAAAAAAAAAAAATTAAAGTCTGTTTCGGTTAAGTCCATTCAGAATTTTCGGTTTCGGCCCAGAATGTTCCCTAATTGCATCCCGCAACATTTTCACTTTCACTATGGGAGGACAGGTTGCTTGTCACCAAAATCTAGTAGTTTTGGCCCTCATCGAGAGAAACTAAGCAAGGACAAAGACAAATGGACTCACAGCCAATAGTTTGGTGATGGCATCGGGCTGGGCGCGGCTGACGCTGCTGTAACACGGCCAGACGATCCTCCTCTTGGTGGTGGCGATGGTGTCCGAGTCATCCGTGCTCTGCGAGCGCGCAGCGAGCATACACCAGTCATACGAGGGGCCAGTGGACAGCGTCTCCCCGGTGTAGAACTCCCATGTCGTCAGATTGGGAATTGAAATCAATGGTTTCAACACCGGCTAAGAAGAAAAGCACAGCGTTCAGTTTTAACATAACATAAAGATGCCGTGTGCTAGAATTAGCCATTGAATTAGTCACCCGCTCTTTTTTGTTTTCATCAATTCAGATTCTGAAAGCTCAGTGCATGTGAACCCTAAACACTGCAAACTGATTCAGGTTTGTTTACGTGTACATTACATACGTCTTCTGAACAAAACTTCACGTCAAGTTAAGGCAAGTCGCCAAGTTAAAAACCGGAGAAAGACACATGCGAGATACCGCAAGCAGTTTTTGCCTTGATGACGTATTTTTTAAAAAAAAAGCTGACATGACAGAACAGCTAAAAGTTACTGGATTGTCCTTTTTCACGTTTTCTAGGTTGGTAGATGCTGATTATAGCACTTAACCCTTGTGCATTGTTCAAATTCACGACCCTTTCGTGATGACTGCTTTAAAAATGTATCAGATAAATATTTTTTTCAAATTTTTTTGCTTAAATCTATTAATCAACCTCATTCCTGATCAAAACTACTAAATTTAAAAAAAAGAAAATAAAAATCAGGATTTTAACTCTTTAAAACGTAAAAATCTGATGCTGCACAAAAACTAACAACGCATCAAAGCCAATGTTGTTTCTAATCTTTGACACGTTTTTTCCCCCCAAATCAGTGACATCATTTATGAATTTGGCAATTAAAGAGTTAAAATCCTGATTTTTTTTTTTTTTTTTTTTTTTTAAATTTAGTAGTTTTGATCAGGACTGAGGTTGATTAATAGATTTAAGCAAAAAATGTGAAAAAAATATTTTTAAAGCAGTTAAAATCATAACGAAAGGGTTGAGTTGAGTTTTTGAAAATTTTCAAAGCATTTTCCCAAAATATGTGTCAAAATAAGATTTGTCACCAAAAATCATTCCATTTGCTGAAACACGGAGAAAGTTATGGCCAAATTAAGAGTGAGCTTAGCGACGCCTCGTCAATCTTTAGCCAATCCTCGTGGGGTTGTGAATATTCAATACCGTTTCATGAGACTCGAGTCATAAATAAAGGTATTTTTGAATCAAGGTTCATTTGTTTACATCCTTAATTTGTTCCTGTTAATCATTCTACATAACTTCACTCGGATCGAGCTCTTGAGGCATTTACATGAAGGCTTTTCGGTCCGATTGAGTCATCAATCCGATTAAAAATACAGATCATTGCCATGTACTGATAATTCAATGATATATATATATCAGGTAAAGGGGCATTAAGAGTGTCATTCCAAAGCCAGAACCTTTAACACACTTGACATTTGTTCTTTCCCAACCTTAAGAAACAGCTCACTTTGCTCTCACTGAACCTCTTCAAATATGTTTTTGTTTGGGCTATGGCTGACTTCGGATGAACCGATTCACCCATTGTGAATCAACGTCAGGGGACGACAATATCCCAATGTTAAAAACAACTTGTAGGATTTTAGGATAGAGCACTCTCGCCTTCGATCTTTGCTTTTTTTATAGACCGACCACCTGATTCAGAATGCATTATGAGGTCAAAGATGCTGTTTTGCAATCGTGGGAACTATTCTTCACTGAGAATGCGATCTGGCAAAAGACGACCGCATATTTGCGACCCGTAGTCAACGTGACCTCTAAGCAGAGTGCTCTAGTCTAGGGTAACAGCCATTAGAGCCGTCTGGTGCAGATGGACTCTTTACCTCCGTCTCTGACGGGCTGTACAGGTAGTTGAAGAAGAGAGGGCTCTTGCGGTGCATTCGGTTGATACACTCCCAGATACAGATTCCTCTCTTGGACTGCTTTTCTCCTTTGTCCTCAAACAACGTGCCTTTAGTGAGGAGACACAAAGGAGCACTTGTTAATCACACATTACTCACGTAGTAATGCGATCAGGTGTGAAACAAAATATCAGAAGTCAAGTCTGACAAGATTAGCAGCACTTAAAAGAAGTGCTTCCAAAGGTCATCGAGGCTGTTATAGGTAGGGTAAAACTTTTCGGAGCAAGACTGCACGTGTCTGTTGGCATGCAAATGTTGCACATCTGAAAAACATTTGCACAATAACGGCAATAAAGGAAGAAGTTTTGCGGAGGAACGTGCGCTTCTCCTTCAAACACGACACGAGGTGTTGTGCATACGCACCGTGCTCCAGGCGCTCGTAGTCCGAGTCCAGAAGGAAGTTTTTGAAGCGATTGGAGATGTAGTGGTACGCCAGAAACTTCAGATAGTATTGATTAAACTCAAACTCAAGGGGGTACTGGTTGTGAACCTGGAATCAGAAAGTTAATGTGTCATATGTGAGGAGCTTTTCACAGCCACAGTAGCTGCGTTTCCGTTACACTTCAAATTGCGCAAATATATACGGCCGATAGAAACATGGCATTTTCTTGAATACATTTCTTAAATAAACTCCCATATATCGCAAAAAACGTTTCTACGCTTGCATGAGGTGGTTTATCGGGCAAATTGAAAAATTTGCAAAATTGCAATGGTTTTTTTCGTATTTACAGGTCATTCAGTGATCTTTAAAGATGGCATTGTTTGGACAGAAAATACAGTAGATGTATTCGTCCCGAACCGTACGGTATGGACGTCAAGGGTTTGGTTCATGCAGTTAGTCGAAGAAGCGTCCAGAAGGGGGCGCTCATAGTAATTCAATGCTATTTGCTAACCGTCACAACAGGGAAAAGTGCAGAAGAAGAGCAAGAGATGATCTATGTTTCTATCAAAGTTTCAACTGCAGAAAGACATCAATAAAACAGCTTGAGAATAATATCATTACATTCACCTCAGGACAGTCATTCAGTGTCCACAGCATGTTAGTTCACTAGAGAAACGAACTCTCACTAAATAATATGTATTATATTAACTTATATATTCATGAGGCTATACTGATAATACTTTAATATATATTAATAATGTGACGAGCAGGGCGGGCGAGAGCCGTGAGGGAACGGCGCGAGGCCGGTGACGCGAGTGATAATGAGCGTCAGCTGCGCGCTACACCGGCCTCGTGTCTCTCACGGAGGAGCTCCGGAAGCATAAAAGAGGAGCGACGACAGTGAAGGACGAGAGAGGACCAGGCCTGGACTTTATGTTGTGTTTTATTTTGTTTGTGTTCCTCACGGCGACTGCCGCCCTTTTACTTTCGTTTTATTGTTTGTTTATTTATTTGATTAAAAGTGATTAACGTTCGCCGGTTCCCGCCTCCTCCTTCCCGTTACTTAAGAACTGTGTTACAAATATATATATTAGTAAATTTACTTTATCTGTCAATGAGGTTTTAATTATTGAATACATGTTTAAATACATTTGTCACGACTATGTAAATTATTATATTTCAAAAATGAACTGGAGGAATCGTTTTATAATTAGATTAAGAGGTTAATGCAGAACCTCCCTCGTGTGCAATTTACATTTGTTTTAAAAAAAATTATTTGAGTGTTTATTATTATATCTAAAAATAAACAGCAATTGAATTTAATAGTTTGGGCTCGGTTGTTGATAGGCTGAACACAAGTATAAGGGCTTTTCCTTGCCATTAATGCTTGGATGTCTCCTTGAATTAAAAATAATGGCTAGAGCGGTGCTTAAACATACGAACGTCCATTGCCATGTTTTTTGGAATGACTTATCTCGAGAGCGGAAAAAAACCCGCTCGGTTAACGGAACGGATAACAACGGTTTATCGACATTTACAAAATATCGCAAAACTTTTGCGCAAATCTGTAATGGAAACCCGGCTAGTGATTCAACAAATATGAGCAGGACACCACTGAGACTGCAGTTCAAGAAAATGATTAGCACACACCCAGGAAATGATTAATTGAAGGGATTTTAAAAAGTACAAAAATAACAGCAACAGGAGGGACATAATGTGATAATGTGCAGCCAGCAGGATCTAGACAGAAGAGCTCGCAAATTTCTCACACTCGGGGCCACCTGGACTTCCTGGCAAAAACAACAGCTGCCTCTAAGATGAGACACTTCTATTTTCAGATGCCTTCGCTGTATTTTCTGTGGTTTGTGACATTGGAAGACCTCCACTGGGTCATTCAAGTGCTCTACGCCTCGATTTCATCACTCATGCCTAAAAACAATGCATGTCTGTAAAACCATGGGAGTGGTGCGCATGTCTCCGGAGGGAGAAACACTTTTCCTGCTCTTTACTTATTTTAATGTAGCACAGACTTAACAGAATCCCCAAAAATGGTTTCCGCCGGTTGTGCTAAACGTGCGGGATGTTGGGAGGCGATGGCGAAATACTCGTGCAAGTACAATGCTGGCCGCAGGTTGGAGCGCCATCTGCGTACGATCATTTCAAAGGGGACGGGGGGGAAGGAAGACGGGCCGAACGAGCAGCTCCGTCTAAATTACTCGCCCGCCATGGGGATTGCAAAAGGAAAGCTCGAGCATGCATTCTGACAGCTGAGTGCTTCTCATCCTCCTCCTCCTCCTGGCTGGACGCTGCAAGAATGCTGTGAACTCATGGACGAAGCATGGTGAGAACAAGAGAGGGGTGTGTGTGTGTATGTGTGAGAGAAATCGAGATTGGGAGTTATGAAGTGATTCTGGGCAGTGTGTGAAAAAGAGAGATGGAGCAATTGGTTATTTGTTATTTAGCAGAAACGTATTAAAAATTAACATATACAGTCCCATTTGGTGCGACCTAGGGTGTCTTGCTCAAGTACACAACGGTCATGGGGTTCATGAGTCACTACATCTGTTGTACGAATCCGCAGCCTTTGGGTTTTCGGCCCAGATCTTTAACCCCTACGACTGCGGTACGCCCAGATAATGGAAGATCGCTGGTTCAAGGATCATCAAGATCATTATTTCCTCGAGCAAGACACGTAACTCCGGGCAGATTTGGATAAAGGTGTCTCCTACATGACTTCTTTGATGGCCAACTTGCCTGATGGACGCAGTCAAGAAACTGGAGGAAGATTGGAGTGAAGCCGCTGCCCTGGCTGCTGGGGGTCAGGGTGCCACGTTGGCTGAATTTATGGCCAAAAGACAGCCACTCTTTCTCCAAAAGCACTTGAAAGCCCTCTAAGGTCCTGTAGAATGGATCACTGAGCACCTGCACGAGGGAAACCACCTAGAGAGGACGAGAGGAAAATAACCATCAGTTGCAACGTGAGTATCAGAAGCCGCTTTTCCGTCGAAATTACACTGTCTGTTTCGATCGCCGTCTAAAGTATCTTGAAGATTAAGTCTGGTGACATAGCGACTTTCCAGTTCCCGCTGGATTTCGTCCTCCGCATATAAGCTTAATAAGAACCTGAACCTCGTCATCGGCCGTATTTTTTTAAACTGCATTGTTGATTCGAATAGCAAACAACTCTTATTGCACAGACTTTTAAAAAGGTGTTCAGCGCCCAATCCCACCCCCAAAAGTTCCTGAACTTTGAAAAAGTACTACCCCCCGTGAGCAGGGACTTTCTGAGAGGGAAATTAATTTAGAGTCTCACCCCAAAGAGAAAGTTCCTGCGGTGGAAACTCGGATGGAGACTGTCGCAGCTCGCACATCCCCGCAGCTTTTACCCGAGAACTCCATGTGGCGTTCTGTTTACACGTGCAATATTCTGTACAGGTTTACTAAACAAGGCATGGGAACGCAATTCCAAAAAAGAACCAATGGGAGAGGAAAGTTCTGCACGTGATCTGATTAAAGAACACCGACGCAGTCGGATCATTCCAAAACAATCTACCAGTTAGCGTCTGGTTTAAGACGTGCTTTTTTTGGGGGGTAAATAACGGAGCAAATTGCAGTAACTGACTAGCGCAAACCTTAGTAAATCACCGTGCATGGTTCATTTAGATACTCTCCTCCCATAAATTGGGAAACTGCTACATATGCAATAATGTCAGCCGCAAAAATAACCCTATCCAAGCCTTTTCAGCATAATTTTTTTGTCTTTAGTAAATCCTGATAGAGTCATGCACACCAGGCTAATGTTTATGATTGCTTTCAAATAGGTTTTTAATGCCGAAAGAGGGTTAAATCTGGCCCTAAGCCTCCAAAACGCTTCCACCATGTTTTCCGTCTTCACATTTTTGTGACAGGTGCCGTTTTACAGCCGTACATTACTAGTCTTAATCTTTAGCCCAAATCTGAACATTTGCTTTCCCTCTGGAATGGCGTTCCTTTGTCAGTTTGACGGCTCGGGTATACTTCACTTTCTGCGTGTGGACGCGTCTCGCGCGCAGTCGTGACCGCACCGCTTTCAAAGTATACTCAAGCGTGGATGAGTGTGGATGGCCGAGTTCTACACATGCGCTAGGGGCAAGGGGCTAGGGGTAGTCGTGGCTTAGTGGAGAGGGAGTCGGGCTTGTAACCTGAAGGTTGCTGGATCGATTCCCAATTGAAAATGGGGATTGTGAATGAACAGCACTCTCTCCACCTTCATACCATGACTAAAGTGCCCTTGAGCGAGTCACCTAACCCCTAATTGCTCCCCTTGTAAGTCGCTTTGGATAAAAGCGTCTGCTAAATGTTGAAAAATGAAAAAAAAAAGTTGTTGTGACTCTTTCTTGCGCAAAAGCTGTCGGACGGTGCGCGAATGTGGAAGTATACTTGGGCCTTAAACCGCTATCAGTCAGCTGTGAGCGTGAGATTGTGTTTGAGACTGTTCAATATTCCATAAATACATCACAATATTCTAATAAAGTCTGTCGCAACACCTGGGACACGCAGAAAAAAAATCAGATATGATCAAAAATGCATTTGTTAATACCAATTCAAAAATATGCCAGACGCATAAATGTGCATCAGAACCCGTTTCCATGAATTGTATAAAGATGATTATGTTAAGCGTTATCAGAGCAATATCGCAACACAACCGAGACTAAAAGCATGGCCACATGACTAAAACGTGATTCTGTTCTCTCCTACAGAGCCAGACATATGGAGCCTATTTAGATCAGGCCTACAGAGAGAATGGCAGGATGGTCAAGAGGCAGGGAAAGTGAACAGTATTAGTCTTGTTCGGACACGTGCCTGCTTCTGGCACTGACCACAGCTACATTTTACAACCCCAGTTGACAGCCAGAGAACACAATTCTGTTTCTGATGACAGTCAACTAATCAAGTGGGCATGGAAAATATGAGCGGTGACTAGAAAAATGTGTCTCTGCTGCAACAGAAAAAATCATTAAACATCAAGTTTAAATTGAAAATGTTTTTTTGATTTTAAAAATATGTTTTCCTCTCCCAGTTTAATGTGCAAAGACAACTATAAGGCATTCGAAGGTCGACATTCCCAGTCAGTTTGTTGTTTGGGGCGGCACTACCTGCAATTAGCCGTTTCTCTTTTCTTTTACAGAAATCGCTTTTTAAGGACTACAACAAACGGCTGACAGGGACTACAAGCAGCTTCTTCCTGCGGTGGTGACATCACAAACCCCCAATTTACATAAACCCCGCCCCCGAGAATATGCATCACAGGAGATGAAGGCCATGTTGGGGTGCTTTAGAGAAGAGGAAGCGTTGTAGTAAAGTGTTATTCCGTCATTTTACGTCGGACTGCTTCACAAACGAGGGTCAATTCAACGCTGGATTTGCACACAAGATGAACATGACGACACATGCGAGTGATGAGTTGAATCAACTCCACAGCAACTACATCAATTTATCCACTAACCGTTCAGAAACGTCTAAAAGTTGTAACTGCTTCCTGAGTCTCTTCATCAGTGTCGACTCCGGTTTGAACAATGTAAGGATGAACACCGTCTGCGTGAGATTCTCCAGCTTTCTTGTTGTTGAGCTGTTAAAGCTCCGCCCTCTTCTGGAGCAGCAGCTCATTTGCATTTAAAGGGACACACACAAAATCGTCTATAATAAATGATCTGAGCTGAAACTTCACAGACACTTTCTGGAGACACCAAAGACTTATATCACATCTTTGGGAAAGGGTTAGTGGATAAATTTATGCAGTTGCTGTGGAGTTGATTCATCTCATTGCCTAGCATGTGCCGTCATTGGCCGGCTCCTACGTCAGTATCACACGTGAAAAGCGCCGGCGTGAAAGATGTGCCTATCTACGGAAGCGCTGCACTGTGTTCACGACATCAACAGCGTACAAGACTGACAGGGGAGATAAGAAATTGTTGAATAAAGTTATTTTAGTGTTGTTTTTGCACACAAAATCGCTTCATATAATTGAGCTTGAACCACTGTAGACACGTGGACTATTTTAACAATGTCTTTACTACCTTTCTGGACCTCAAAAGGTGCAATGACGTTGATGCCTATGTGCGGTTCAGAAAACTTTTATCAAAAAATATCTTAATTTGTGTTCCAAAGATGAACGAAGGTCTTGCGTTTGTGGAACGACATGAGGGTCAATGTCATTTTTGGGTGAACTAACCCTTTAACCGTGCCATTTTAAAAACCCCTGCCATTTAACCCCTGCCGACGTGCCCTGGTCATTTCAAGGCTTGATTACTGTAATGCTCTTCTGGCTGGTCTGCCGTCAAGTGCAATCAAACCTCTTCAAATGATCCAGAACGCTGCTGCACGTCTGGTGTTCAACGAGCCTAAGAGAGCCCACGTCACGCCCCTCTTCATCTCTCGGCACTGGCTACCCCTCGCTGCTCGCATCAAGTTCAAGGCGCTGATGCACCACAGGCTCTGCACCTTCCTACCTCCACACACTGATACAACGCTACGTCCCCACCAGAAGCCTGCGATCACTAAAGGAGCGAAGGCTTGTGGTACCTTCACAGAGAGGCACAAAATCACTTTCCAGAACCTTCTCGTTCTCTGCTCCCTGCTGGTGGAATGATCTCCCTACTTTCTTCAGGAACGCAGAATCCCTGGCAATATTCAAGAGACAGCTGAAAACTCATCTCTTCCGTGAACACTTGATCCCCTCATAAAAAAAACAAACCTTTCCTTCCCTTTTTTCCCTTCCTACTCTAGCTTATGGTACTGAGCAATGTATGAAACTCATACTGTGAGCACTTCCTGTGTTATTTGCCAATTCATGAAGAATCGCTTGTTTGTTTTCCTCACTTGTAAGTCGCTTTGGATAAAAGTGTCTGCTAAATGACTAAATGTAAATGTAAATGCCATAGAAGGTGTGTGAGGTGATACGCACCTGAGTGGTGATGTCCCAGCCATCCTCAAGACTGACTAGTACAGATGATCCACTGTCCAGCAACTCCACCACAACCAGAGCCAGCTGCAGCAGCTTGTGTAGCTGTTGAACACACACAGAGAACAAAACAACACACTCCAAGTTTAGCAATTCCTGTACATTTATTGTAATTCGCACTGCTGACTAAGAGCTGTCAGAGTGTCTTGGCAGAGATCTTTACAGATAATATTGTTTTAGTGTCTGAGACACAGCGGAACGTAAGGCCAAAGGGGTTTGCGAGTGCATGGCTTTTAGTGTGGTAAGCAACTTTGTTTTGCTTTAATTGTGTCATGCCATTTTCCCATCTTTGTGTTGTATAGTTTCCCAGGGGTGTCTAGTTTTGAGGAAGGAATTACTGACAGGGTCAAGGTCACACAGGCCAACGTGTCTCTGGTTTTCTCACATTGCTGCCGGTGGATTTGCAAGATATAGGCCGCTTTGAGTCACAATGAGGTGAAGGTGCAGGGGTTGTTTTAATACACAAAGAATGTGTGTGTTAACCTGCTGCATCCATTCGCTCTCCTCCAGAGCCTTCAGGAACGAGTCCTCGGTGTCGGAGGGCATGGAACTGGGTGCACAAGCCCTCAGAAGCTTCTTGAAGGAGCCCTTCACCTGCCTGGTGTCTGCAAACTCAACCGGCACCAGTTCGCAGTTCAGCGCCGAGTCCAATCTTAAACCCTGCCATGGAAAAGCATTTGATACGAACTTTTAATTTGGAAAAATCAGAGCACAGAAACAAACATTTGGATTATGCCTCTGGGTTGAATGTTGTGTAGACGTTTTGCATATTTCCAGACCGAAGTATCCGAAAAAAGCTATTATATTCTACCCAAGACCATAAATTTGAGCAGAGCAACTATTTCGCTAATATGGATGAAATTAAATTTCCACATCACAGGCAACAACAAAAAATCAAAACAGACGGTTTATGTACAAAGTAGGACCAGCCAAATAACTTTGAGTTTACTCAACTGTCAAACTATTAATCTTCATTTTTACTTTGAACACTAAAGAAACAGATTATCAATATGGTAAAAAGCAGCATAAACTTCCTTCAGGCATCCAAATGTAATATAATTTCAGCCAAAACAGACAAATTGTGTCAATAAATCAGGGCTTTTATAAATGGCTCTTAAGAGGTGCTTATCTAGTCTTAAATTTATTATGCACTAGGGAGAACACTGTCCAAGTATTGCAGGGTGATGTGACCTGGTACTCTTCAACACAGAAATGAAAAAGCATTTTTAGAAATGAACACTTCTTTTGGCCTCCTTTCGACTACAAGGTCGGCATCAAATAGTTTGCTTCGTCTCTCTAAGCACTGATGGTTACACATTTACCCTGAAGTGAGACTTTTCACCAAAGATGTAGAGAGCGGCTTGATGCTTGTGGAGTTGGGCCTGGAGGCTCTCAATGCCTGTAGGGGGCGCCAGATCCTTGCTAGCCAACCGCGCGCCCAGGTCCACAGCGGCAGGGTGCTGGTTGAATCTGCTGCTAGACCGCAGACTAGCCCACACACCTTTCAGAGAGGAAGGATACAACAGATGTGTGAGAACACAGGTTACAAAAAAAAACGAAAAAGAAAAAAAGACCCCCAGCGCCTAATAACGAGATTAAGACAGAATCTACTGATGTGCTAAACGGAGCTGAGAGTGATATATAATCAATTTAGGTTACATCTTAAATAAATATGTAAGGGGCAGGGCATATGTAGACTGTTTGAAATCTAATATATGTATGTATTGGGGTGCCTATATAAATATATATAGGCACGCCAATCCACACAAATATTAGATTTCTGCAGATCTAGGCTTAAATTTATTATGCACTAGGGAGACATTGTCCAAGTATTGCAGGGTGATGTGACCCTGTATGCATTGGGGTGCCTTTATATATTTATATAGGCACCCCAATACATACAAATATTAGATTTCTGCAGATCTTGTCTTAAATTTATTATGCAAAAAGGAGACATTGTCCAAGTATTGCAGGGTGATGTGACCCTGTATGCATTAGGGTGCCTATATATATTTATATAGGCACCCCAATGTTTCTGCAGATCTAGGCTTAAATTTATTATGCATTAGGGAGACATTGTCCAAGTATTGCAGGGTGATGTGACCCTGTATGCATTGGGGTGCCTATATATATTTATATAGGCACCCCAATGTTTCTGCAGATCGAGGCTTAAATTTATTATGCACTAGGGAGACATTGTCCAAGTATTGCAGGGTGATGTGACCCTGAATGCATTGGGGTGCCTATATATATTTATATAGGCACCCCAATACATACAAATAATAGATTTCTGCAGATCTAGGCTTAAATTTATTATGCACTAGGGAGACATTGTCCAAGTATTGCAGGGTTATGTGACCCTATATGCATTGGGGTGCCTATATATATTTATATAGGCACCCCAGTACATACAAATAATAGATTTCTGCAGATCTAGGCTTAAATTTATTATGCACTAGGGAGACATTGTCCAAGTATTGCAGGGTTATGTGACCCTATATGCTTTGGGGTGCCTATATATATTTATATAGGCACCCCAGTATTTCTGCAGATCTAGGCTTAAATTTTTTTATGCACTAGGGAGACATTGTCCAAGTATTGCAGGGTGATGTGACCCTGTATGCATTGGGGTGCTATATATATTTATATAGGCACCCCAGTACACAAATATTAGATTTCTGCAGATCTAGGCTTAAATTTATTATGCACTAGGGAGACATTGTCCAAGTATTGCAGGGTTATGTGACCCTATATGCATTGGGGTGCCTATATATATTTATATAGGCACCCCAGTATTTCTGCAGATCTAGGCTTAAATTTATTATGCACTAGGGAGACATTGTCCAAGTATTGCAGGGTTATGTGACCCTATATGCTTTGGGGTGCCTATATATATTTATATAGGCACCCCAGTATTTCTGCAGATCTAGGCTTAAATTTTTTATGCACTAGGGAGACATTGTCCAAGTATTGCAGGGTGATGTGACCCTGTATGCATTGGGGTGGCTATATATATTTATATAGGCACCCCAGTATTTCTGCAGATCTAGGCTTAAATTTATTATGCACTAGGGAGACATTGTCCAAGTATTGCAGGGTTATGTGACCCTATATGCATTGGGGTGCCTATATATATTTATATAGGCACCCCAGTAATACAAATAATAGATTTCTGCAGATCTAGGCTTAAATTTATTATGCACTAGGGAGACATTGTCCAAGTATTGCAGGGTTATGTGACCCTATATGCTTTGGGGTGCCTATATATATTTATATAGGCACCCCAGTATTTCTGCAGATCTAGGCTTAAATTTTTTTATGCACTAGGGAGACATTGTCCAAGTATTGCAGGGTGATGTGACCCTGTATGCATTGGGGTGGCTATATATATTTATATAGGCACCCCAATACATACACACACACTGGTCAAACGTTTGGAAAAATTATGATTTTGTAATGTCTTTGAAAGAAGTCTCTATTATGCTGGTTTGTTATTCAATTATTAATAATAATTCTTGATATCTATGTTTTTGCTGCTTAATGTGTTCGTGAAAGGGATTTTCCGGATTCTTTGGTAAATAGACAGTTCAAACGAACAATTTATTTTAAATAGATATCTTTTGTAACATTACCAGTTAAATTACTGTCACTTACGATATTATTCTACGATACTTCTATTATAAATTTAATGCACACTCGCTGAATAAAAGTACTTCTTTTAAAGGTTACCTTAAAACTTTTAAAATGGTAGCATATCACAGTTTTCACATACATATTAAGCAGTAAAAAAAGATTTCACCATTGATAAGACATGTTAAGCAGCAAATTAGCATATTAAAATGATTTCTGAAGGATCATGTGACTGAAGACTAGAGTAATGATGCTGAAAAATCAGCATTATATATATATATATATATATATATATATATATATATATACACACACAAAAGGGGATATAAAAGGGAATATTACTGTTTTTACTATATTTTTGATCAAATAAATGCCTAAAAGACTAAATTATTCCAAATTTTTGACCCATAGTATGTGTGTTTATATATGTATATATGCCAAGAACATGTTCCTTTGGAAGCACATCATCATATTTTACTGATTCAGCTGTGAATGACATGAACGCTAACTCACTTAGCAAACGGGTCATCAGCTGCTCCAACACTAATGCACTAAGACACCAGTGAACCTCACTACAGACCTGCCAGTGCAAACTATTAAGTGGTCTTTACTTCTGTAGTTCAGAAAACCAGAAAAGTCACTGGCAACCGAACCTCAATGTGGTTGAATTTCAGACACTATGTCTGTACAGAGAGAGGTCAAAGAGAGGTCATGCATCGTAAGTCAAGTATGGATTAGGTTAGTAAGAATGAGTAAAACAGAGAAACTATACCTTGATTGTGAATTCTTCCCTTAGCTGAAGCTTTTTGGTTTGAGTGAGTGAATAGTTTATCCCTGTACCCGAGTACTGGTAGATTAAGGGTGCAGGAATTGGTGGTGGCACAGAGAAACAGGAAATAAAAACAGAAAACAAAATTCACACACATGCAACATCCACCCTCTCTGAAGACAGTCATTGGCACCTCAGCGTACTGAGACAGACAGGAGACAGAAACGCTGTAGGGCATTTCATTTAAGATTAGAGGTCGACCATTTTATGAAACTTTCAAATACTACTTTTAAATGTAGAAGTTGAAATGATCATTTATATAAATAATTTATTGTAGGGCTGCCCCCTACTAAAGATGAGTAAACCAGTAGTAGAACAATAAACCATAATGAGCTTTTAATCGCCTATATATAACTATTCCGCGCTCAAACGCACATTTAAAGCTCGCAGCGGCACAACAGCAAACCTAATGATTTCGAGAAACGAATGTTTCGTGTGTGTTCTGCTGCAGAGATGAAGTCAACGACGCCGTCTCGTCATCTCCCATTACATCCTCTGAGAATATTTGTTTTAAAAATAGACATTTCAAGCTTTCCATTGATACATTTCTATATGAGGCAAGTACATACTGAGTTTTGTGACACGCTCAAGTTCACAGAGATCGAGACGGCAGAAAGCGGAAATTACAAATGCAAAGTTGTGTTGTTATTGTGAGTTTACAGAAATAAAAGCCAACTATTTACCGTTTCAAATGTTGGATTACTTTTATAGGTATGACCAAAAATGATGTCGTATCTTAAGTTGAATGCAAGCGATTTAAGTGATTAAATTGCAAGTAAGCACGCTCTCCACACAAACACTTGCGGCAAATAATAGCGCACATTTATCTAGTTTAACGTTAGAGCGAGCAGATTGTAACGTTGCTGATAAGGCATATTTGAGGTCGAATGATAGGCGAATGTTTGGATTTGGTCCGTCGCAGTCTGCATGCTTTTTTTTTCTGCGACTAACCGACTAATACCATTTTTGGGCGACTATTTTTGGCCATAATTTATCTATATAAACATTAAGTTCGCCTACTGCTGGGTACACACTACACGATTTTCAGAGTCGTCGGATCGCTGTTCTTCTCAGGATCATTTTATTCCTGTTAAAAATGTCTATATATATTAAATTTAGATAATATAGCTTAACTACGACATACGTTCTCAATGATGGAACAGTTAGTTCACGCGCTCACCGATGTGAAATATGCAAAGATGGGGCATCAAAGAAGACAATAAGATGGCTGAAGGTTTACATGGATCACAGGAACATTATATTAATCAGATAAATAATTGAAGAATAGAAGATGTGTGAAAATAGAAAATGTGAGTGGTGTGTGGCCATGCAAAACTAGCTTTTACAATGTGGCCAGGGCCACCTGCTATGAGTTTCCTTCACCATTAAGGTTTCTAAAGTGCATGAAGTCCATGAAGCCACAAGATTTGAGATATCAATTATGTAGCACTAGCTACTTACAAGGTGTGGAATGAATCGGACCAGTTGATGCTTTCACCACTTATGGAAAAAAAAAATAATGTTACCAATAATGAGGAAGTTAAAATCAGTTCCACATTTCTGTGAAGAGCACATGATGGGAAATGTCTTATATAGCCTGCACCTGCTGGAATATATTTGGCCGTAGTGAGAAAGAGACTTGTCTAATTTCAGTGCATAACAGCAAAGAAATGAGTTTTCAGCAGCAGCTGCTATATCTACAACCCAGATTTTGAGAAATCTGACGAGAAACATCATGGCGTCAAGATCGATCTTTTCCAAGACATCATGACCCGACATAAAATGATTTATGCAAAGACTTAAAGTTCAAAGCAAGACTGAAAATTCTCATTTTGTTGTGATTTTCTGTCTTAAGACTTTCATGTGGATTTGGAAAGACATGAGTGTGAATACATTTCTCAATTTTGAATGTCACTTATCATAAAATCCTGTCATATTTATATATACTGCCCAGCCAAAAAAAAAAAAGGCAAGCACTACATAGTCTATGGATGGGGCATTATTACCGTGATTATTATGTTTCCAGTAAGTTACATGTTTGGCAACGGTTCTTTTAACCCTGTGTAGCTTTTCATTTCTTAGAGTAGGGACACCAAACAGACGCCAAAGCCTCATGTTCTCCGATGGTCTGACGCCGATTCTACGTGCTGAAGCGGCCCAAAAAACCTGACGGTGAGCCAACGGTGCAGAACACACCGAAAAAACTAAGTCAGTCCGCCGTCGCTCGAAAGTGAACAGAAGTTGCCCGGTCATCGGCTTGGTGTGTCCCAGGCTTTAAACAACCATGTAGGAAGACCCATCAGGGCATTTTCCAGGATGACAGGATTCATCAGGCTCATAATCGTGAAAGCCTAAGGATGAGGAATCACTTCCTCACCACTTAGAATTCCGACTGACTGATTCTCAGTCGGAAAAGGGTGGCTTGTCCTCTTCAGGTTGTTGGAGAGCTCCTGCCTCAAGGTATCAAGGTATTGTTCACGAGTGAGGGAAGGAAGGAGCGTGAGGTTGACGGACGGATCAGTGTGATGTGGTCGATGTACCGGTCTGTCGTGGTGAAGAAGGAGCTGAGCTGCAAGGCGAAGCTCTCGATTTACCGGTCGATCTACGTTCCTACTCACACCTATGGTCATGAGCTTTGGGTCATGACCGAAAGAATGAGATCCCGGATACAGGCGCCGAAATGAGGGTGGCAGGGCGCTCCCTTAGAGATAGGGCGAGGAGCTCAAAGTAGATCCGTTGCTCCTTCACATCGAGAGGAGTCAGCTGAGGTGGCTCGGGCATCTGTTTCAGATGCCTCCTGGACGCCTCCCTAGGGAGGTGTTCCGGGCATTTCCCACCGGGAGAAGGCTCCGGGGAAGACCTTGGACACGCTGGAGAGATGATGTCTCTCGGCTGGCCTGGGAACGCCTCTGTGTCCCTCCGGAAGAGCTGGAGGAAGTGTCTGGGGAGAGGGAAGTCTGGGAATCTCTGCTTAGACTGCTGCCCCCGCGACCCGGCCCCGGATAAGCGGCAGAAAATGAATGAATGAATGAATGAACCACTTAGAATTTCAATACAAGATCTTGTCGAAAAATTGACGCGAATTTCCATCAAGAGGTGCATCGATTTTCGGTGAAGATCTTATATTGACAATGCAAGAGGTGAGCACTCTATAAAGTCTCTTCCAGCACATCCCAACGACTTTCACTGAAAAATCCAAACTTTTTTTTTTTTTTTTTCAATATGAGCCTGATGAATCTTGACATTGCCATCCTGGAATGTGGCCATGATAGTTGTTTAAGACATGAAAAGCGACACACTCAATCTTTCAGGGTTAAAGGCACAATATGTACATTTTTTTTCACATTTTGTGGAATCACGGGAGGCGTTGTCTTCACGTCTACAGTCGGCGGAAAAGAATCGGGATAGGACTCGGGCAGAAATCATGTTCATGGATGATTATTAACGTTACTGTAGTGTGAAGCAGAGCGGGAGCGAGTGTTGTTGAGCGGAACGAAACGATTGATAATGAGAGACGAGTGCGTCACGCGTCTCGAGAGCAGCGGGACTTTTATTATGCCGCCGGTCAAGTTTATGTGGGGTAATGGAGTGTTGTTCATCATATTAGATACATTTGTGTGTTGAAAGTTGTTATAATGCTACTCTGGGTTGGTTCGGCGGCTGCTGTGAGACACTTGACGCTCGAAGATAGATCGATGGTAAAAACATGGTAAATCAAGAAAACGAGATTTAAACAATAAGACTTACTGTGTTGAGTTATATAACATGATTCATTTTCTGTCAATGAATGTTTCCAATCCATAACATAATATATTAAAGAGCCTTTGGCATTTCCATGGTTTCTATAAAATAAAACTGGAAAAGGTATGATGTCACCGATAGGCGACGCACGGACTCGGCCGTGTCCCTGGTTAAAATGGCTAATTTCTCTGGATTTAAACATTCTGGGAAACATTTGGGATAAGTACACAAGTCAACAAAATATATAACATTATTCTTGTGGTTTTTGCATATTTTAATCCAAAAATCTTTCATATCGTGCCTCAAAAAGAACTAGATTAATTGATCCTGATCGGATGTGTTCGGAAGATTGTGTCTCTCCAGATTGGATCTATGTAATTCCCTAGATGTCCAGCAGAACACAAGACACGATCACAGCAAAGACCTTCCACCCCGTAATATCATATTCAGAGATTCTGTGCAGATATTGACCTTACTGGGGAGGGGAATACTTCTGCACCGCTTCAACATCTAAACAATCATTCACAATGGGCGTTCTGACTGCGGCTAAGTGTCAGCATGGCCCGCTTCTTGGATTTTATGAAACACTGTGTACTTTGGAGGATTGTGGCAACAGATATCTGCAAGTTCAGCGGAACCATCACCGCAAAAAATTAAAGAGCGGGCCAAAGTCAAAGCAGCATGATCGCGCGTGTGTGTGTGTGTGGGAAGAGTTGTGGTCTGTGACAGAACACAGATAATGAGATATCAAGACAGAAGACAGGCAGCTAAAGATATCAGATGAAGGATGGGGAATTTGTTTCACGCTAAATATCTCCTCGGAGTCAACGGAAATGAAGAATCGAGGCTCACTCACCTCCTCTGGTGAAGCTATTGGTGAAGGAAATGTCCAAATGGACAGGGGCCATCTTTGATATTCTCGATGCCCTTCTTTCGCTTGCTAAACAGATAAGATAGACAATCACACACCATGCATCACTTACAAACATGAGCAAACAAGACTTTCCAAACTCTAGTAAGCTGTCAACTAGAGCATTCATAAATGCATCCAAACATTGGTTGTTAAGTCACTCCTTAGTTCATATTTTTAATCTAACAAGCATAGAATATATATAAAACATACAAATGGGTAAAGCAACAATGCAATGCATTGCCTCATCTATTAAAGATAAATGCCTTTATGTTTCGAGCAAATGCCTAAATGCTTTCTAGGTAGTCGGCTCACTAGGTTTTGGAAATGAACACATCCCAGAAGACACCGGAAGCAGAGCCGATCCTCCCAATACTACGCAAATCACTATATAAAATAAACACTGTAATGTGTATATTTTTTTATAAATTTATAAATTTTATAAATCAGTATTACAAGCTGTTGTGTGACTCAGATACTTTCAAAACAACAGTCAATTCGTCTAAAATGGCTCATTTAGAGATTTATTGATGTATTTTCTGATATGTTTACCTAAGCCTTCTTCACCCTAAAAAACGCTGGGTTGCTTCAACCCAGAATTGGTCAGATTGGATAAACCCGACTATTTTGGCCCAAATTTGGGTTGATACAACAATGCCTTTTTATATTTATCATGCTGTAATTTTGGCAGCGCATTTAGAAAACCAATTCGGCCGTGTGTTATAGTTTTTCTTACAGCTAGATAGTGCCAGAGCATTACTATTAAAAAAACGTTTATTTCGCGGTCAACGGAAATTTGATTTGAATTTTACTTAATTGTTCGTACTGCCAATTTAACGTGTTTTAATGGGTTTCCCTTCACGTATTTCTATACGTTTTCATAATTTGACAGTTTGTTTCCTTGATCCGTACTGAAAACACTTGTAATTATGACTTAAGTTGATGGAAATTTGGGTGAGCTTACAGGGGCGCCCAGAAGTGTCGGATCGGCACTGACCGGATGTCACTGTAATGTCAAAAAGACATTGGTATAAAATTTTGGTTGAAAATGAAAACAGGGTTAATAATCAAAATCCAACGTTGGCTTGATGTCAGCTTTCAACATTGGAGAGATTTTGGTTACTTAATACCACAACTTAAAACCAACAAAATATCAAAGCGCAATGATGTTATAATCGACTAAATGTTGGTTTTTGACATCGATATGGTGTTGGTTTTCCTTAACTCTACGACATAAACCCAACAGCAATGGAATATCAACGTCAAATCATTTTATAATCGTCTAAATGTTGGTTTTTGACATCGATATGGTGTTGGTTTTCCTTAACTCTACGACATAAACCCAACAGCAATGGAATATCAACATCAAATCATGTTATAATCGTCTAAATGTTGGTTTTTGACATCGATATGGTGTTGGTTTTCCTTAACTCTACGACATAAACCCAACAGCAATGGAATATCAACGTCAAATCATGTAATAATCGTCTAAATGTTGGTTTTTGACATTGATATGGTGTTGGTTTTCCTTAACTCTACGACATAAACCCAACAGCAATGGAATATCAACGTCAAATCATGTTATAATCGACTAAATGTTGGTTTTTGACATTGATATGGTGTTGGTTTTCCTTAACTCTACGACATAAACCCAACAGCAATGGAATATCAACATCAAATCATGTAATAATCGTCTAAATGTTGGTTTTTGACATCGATATGGTGTTGGTTTTCCTTAACTCTACGACATAAACCCAACAGCAATGGAATATCAACGTCAAATCATGTTATAATCGACTAAATGTTGGTTTTTGACATCGATATGGTGTTGGTTTTCCTTAACTCTACGACATAAACCCAACAGCAATGGAATATCAACGTCAAATCATGTTATAATCGTCTAAATGTTGGTTTTTGACATTGATATGGTGTTGGTTTTCCTTAACTCTACGACATAAACCCAACAGCAATGGAATATCATCGTCAAATCATGTAATAATCGTCTAAATGTTGGTTTTTGACATCGATATGGTGTTGGTTTTCCTTAACTCTACGACATAAACCCAACAGCAATGGAATATCAACGTCAAATCATGTAATAATCGTCTAAATGTTGGTTTTTGACATCGATATGGTGTTGGTTTTCCTTAACTCTACGACATAAACCCAACAGCAATGGAATATCAACGTCAAATCATGTAATAATCGTCTAAATGTTGGTTTTTGACATTGATATGGTGTTGGTTTTCCTTAACTCTACGACATAAACCCAACAGCAATGGAATATCAACGTCAAATCATGTAATAATCGTCTAAATGTTGGTTTTTGACATCGATATGGTGTTGGTTTTCCTTAACTCTACGACATAAACCCAACAGCAATGGAATATCAATGTCAAATCATGTAATAATCGTCTAAATGTTGGTTTTTGACATCGATATGGTGTTGGTTTTCCTTAACTCTACGACATAAACCCAACAGCAATGGAATATCAACGTCAAATCATGTAATAATCGTCTAAATGTTGGTTTTTGACATCGATATGGTGTTGGTTTTCCTAAACTCTACGACATAAACCCAACAGCAATGGAATATCAACGTCAAATCATGCTATAATTTCACGTTGACATTTGACTAAATGTTGGTGTTTCACGTCAATATGATGCTGACATGAGACGTCTGATTTTAAAAACAAGGACGTAAGACAAAATATCAGTGTCAGCTGACATCAGTAATCCATGACAAATTGACATTGGCATCAGACATTGAATTTTGGTCACCAAGTAGCAACGTCTTACAAAGTAGGTGGCCTGTTGGGATTAGACATTAATGCTTGTAGTTAGTAAACATCTCAACTCTTCTGCAGGTCATAACAGACGTGGATTAGTACGGATCAGTCTAGCTTACGGTTGCCGAGGTGGCTCGCATGCTTTTTTGCTACACTTCTCAATCTCATTCGGGGTATCAAGTCTGTTTTGAATTGAGAGGATCATGCAGCACTATCATCAGAACTAAGATGAGCCATTTACTGGTGAAAGGAGGCTGCCTTTTACCCAGCAGGTGGGGATAAATGGAACATTATGGTGGCGACGGAGCGTAGCTGACGGGGCAGGATCTGTGTGGTCTAAGCCATCTGCTATACGGCTGTGGAGAGCACTGAGTGCAAGGAGAGAGATGGATGGGAGGTGACCTCGTCATGTCCGGTTCTCCTTACATAACCACACAATTGTGCTCCAGTTCCTTTGGAGATCAGCCCAAAACATAAATAACATTTTGTGCAAGCAAGAGGAAACCAGGAAGAGATAAGAGCCTTGAAGAACACAAAAAGTGACAAAAACAAGCCTAAACAAGAGAGTGGAGCATGCACCTGATCTCTTTGCAGTACCTGGGGACAAGCCGACGAGGGAACGGTTGGTGAGGGTGTTGCTGCCGTTGGCTTTGAAGTAGATGGGGATGGAGCTGAGGATGGCCTGCAGGTACTTCTCCTGTTCCAGACCGCTGGAGGTCTCTGAAGAAGTCGGAACTGGCAACGACAAGAGAGCATCATTAGAACGGGCGTTTTGGCCTTGACAAGTCTCTCATTACCTGACCTTCGAATAAATCAGTGGTAATTTCCAAATGATTTCATTTAAGAGTGAAAACAAAGCAAAAATCAATATGTAAAGAGAAATCATACTTTATTTTTCCCAACAATCCCAGTTTCTGTTATTAAACAAGCTGCATTGTCATAATTGTCACAGAAGAAATATCTTATGGGACCAACATGGGAGTCCCCTTGAATATTGCATTGGACAATGAGGGCCTGTGGTCAAAAAGCCTGAGAACCACTGGACTAAATAGTCTGGTCCACATTGCAGCTTATTCTGGCCAAGAACCACCTACAACAGGAAGACTCTGAATCAGACATTAAAAAAATGACCCACCACAGTTTGTTTTCTTTATGTTCTGTTTTGGAATGGCTTTTCTGAAAATAATAGACAGCCATGAAAAATATTCTTGTGAAAAACCTGTCAACGATTTTTTTTTCATCCTCAAAAGTGCTTGTTGTGGTACCTTGTAGACCAGGGGTCTTCAACGTTTTTCAGGGCAAGGACCCCTTAGATGAGCGAGACACGGAGCAGGGACCCCCCCACACAAAATATGTCAAACAGCTCGCGATTCGGACTTTATATCTCGCGATTCGGACTTTATGGCTCGCGATTCGGACTTTATGGCTCGCGATTCGGACTTTATGGCTCGCGATTCGGACTTTATATCTCGCGATTCGGACTTTATAGCTCGCGATTCGGACATTACGGCTCGCGATTCGGACTTTATAGCTCGCGATTTGGACATTATGGCTCGCGATTCGGACTTTATGGCTCGCGATTCGGACTTTATGGCTCGCGATTCGGACTTTATAGCTCGCGATTCAGACATTATAGCTCGCGATTTGGACTTTATAGCTCGCGATTCGGACATTACGGCTCGCGATTCGGACATTACGGCTCGCGATTCGGACTTTATGGCTCGCGATTCGGACTTTATGGCTCGCGATTCGGACTTTATGGCTCGCGATTCGGACTTTATAGCTCGCGATTCGGACTTTATGGCTCGCGATTCGGACATTATGGCTCGCGATTCGGACTTTATGGCTCGCGATTCGGACTTTATAGCTCGCGATTCGGACATTACGGCTCGCGATTCGGACTTTATAGCTCGCGATTCGGACATTATGGCTCGCGATTCGGACTTTATAGCTCGCGATTCGGACATTATGGCTCGCGATTCGGACATTACGGCTCGCGATTCGGACATTACGGCTCGCGATTCGGACTTTATAGCTCGCGATTCGGACATTATGGCTCGCGATTCGGACTTTATAGCTCGCGATTCGGACTTTATGGCTCGCGATTCGGACATTACGGCTCGCGATTCGGACTTTATAGCTCGCGATTCGGACATTATGGCTCGCGATTCGGACTTTATAGCTCGCGATTCGGACTTTATGGCTCGCGATTCGGACTTTATAGCTCGCGATTCGGACATTATAGCTCGCGATTTGGACTTTATAGCTCGCGATTCGGACTTTATAGCTCGCGATTCGGACTTTATAGCTCGCGATTCGGACTTTATAGCTCGCGATTCGGATATTATGGCTCGCGATTCGGACTTTATGGCTCGCGATTCGGACTTTATAGCTCGCGATTCGGACTTTAATATTTAGGTAAATTTTGTCTATGGTAAAAATTAAAAGAGCTCATAGCGACACCATCATGGCCCTTCTTTATTAATTCAAGTGGAGGTGACGTATTTCCTGTTTGAGAGTGGAGCTCCACTCGCCCACGGTCTGCAGCCAGACCCTTCTCATTTTTCGGCCGATTCGACATGTCGAATCGGCGTCGGGGCGTCGGTGAGAGAGAGAACTCTGATTGGCTGTTCAGCATAGTAAACGAGTCAGTTCACGAGAATATATAGCAAAAGTTATGAAAGCAAGCGAATAAGTCATGACGGCACCGACGGAAGCTTGTTCTAATTTCACGTCCTCTTACCCGAGCACTCGAACGCACGAATATTTTCATAATAACATGAGAGGAGTGGAATAAAGCACGTGATCAGCATGACTGATATTCAAAACGGTCAGCAAGCGCTGATTTGTATATGGTTTGTATACTTGCCGTCTTGGTTTCGCTTTCCCCTTTTGAATGACGAATATAGACAAATATATCTGCTTAAATAGACAGTCATCTCATTTATATGCAGGCGCTAGTTGACAGTCGGCTTAAATTCTTTCGGTGCTCAAGCTCATATTTTTCCGCCGGCATGAGCGACAACACCGTCGGCTTCCGTCGCCACTAGTTCTTGGACGTCGGGTTGGTGTGTTTAAACAGAACTTCACATTTTAATTTTACTATCAGGCGATCCATTCTGGCGAGTTAAATTGTATATAAATTATTAGCCAGTAGCATTTTCAAATTATAGTCTGCGTTGACAGTATCATGAGATCACGTGACTGCACGTGGACGGAAGGGTTTTATTAAAGCTGTTAATGTAATACTATTTGTAAAATAAAATATATTTTATTTAAATTTGACTTTGTGATGTTTTTACACGTTTTATTTTTTTTTTAATTATTTGTGATCAAACATTAATTGACGGACCCCCTGCAATACCGCCGCGGACCCCCTAGGGGTCGCGGACACCCCGGTTGAAGACCCATGTTGTAGACAAAAACTGTTCTCATAGTCCCTAAAGTCTTTCTTTTAGTCAGAGAAAATATTTACACCCCTAGTTATTTGCTTGGAGAACTATTTTACCAGATAAACAAACCTGCTGAGGAAGGGTTCTGAGACTTGAAAAGCCCAACCACGCTCTTGCTATGAAAACCTCCCGAACGAAGTAAGACCGTTTTGGTGCGAGGGTGTTTCCAACACACAACGGGGAGACGGTTGTGCCGGTAGCAGCGGGACACCTTATGGAGACTGCTGTCCTGCACGGCGTGAGGCACCACCAGGAGACCAGGGTAACTGCAAACACACCATTTAGAAAAGAACTCATGATTCAGCAGTCAAAAAAAATGGTACATCAATTTCTGTCATTGTTTGTCATAGTGCGCACGGTTCCAAAACCTGGTGAGTGACCCACCTAGACTTAAACTGCCACGAGGAGGACGCATCAACAGATCTTTTCTTCCATATTGTGATGTACATATGAGTGAAACAGGGTATGAAAAAGGTAAAACGCAGGACTTGGTTCTTTGCATCGGTGGTTGATTGGATTGAGAGATGTGGGCGTTACAATTAACGGTGGAAACAGATGAATGCATGTGTGCCGGAGCGGGTTTAAGCGCATTAAATGATTGGAAAAGTCCTGCTTACGTCATCAGAAGGGAGTCTGTCGTTTAACCAAAGTATCAAGTTGACATTTTGATGAAACATTATGAGGTCAAGTAATATAGCTGCAAGCATTTTAAGTCCTTTAAGCACATGCATAAACAGTAATGTTTTGATAAGCCCTCAATCATAGATGGAAAAGACCATTTACAGCCCATACGGCGAATTTACCGTAGGACATATTTGGTTTCTAAAGCTTTTAAACAGTTATAAAGGTTGAGCCAAAAACTAGTTTGTTTTTGACATAATCTCCGATATTTAATGAATGATTTTATTTCATGTGTTTTTATGCACATGAAAAATGTGAAGGCGACCCCGGTGGCAGATTTATGCATTTCAGTGGCCAATGGCATGTTTTTTGAGATACATCAATGAGCAGTCATGGCATCTCGGACGGCACCAATTTTCAAGTCAATTGGACTAACGATGAAGTAATTATGGCCAGTTTTGTCCTGTTGTAGCGCCACCAAGTGGCCAGCAGCCGCATCCTTTTACATGAGACCACAGAACGAGCTCTTACATGGGTGTGGGGAAAATATTTCATTCTGTTCACGAGTTACAGCCATTTTAGTAAAAGTGGCTCCACCTACTTTGAACGTTTTGAATCGTGAATCGTAATTTTTTTGTTGTTGATTATTGACGATTAGAATCCAGGGAATCTTGCTGCACTGGTTTGGATCCGATGGGGTCAAAAACCTAGTTTGCAAAAGTAGGTCCTTCAAAAAATGTAAAAAATCTTGACATCTTGTCTGTCTTGAGTCTTGAGGATTCCAAGAATAAAAGACACTTATGCTTAACAGTTTAGGAGTTCGTACTTTTGACCTCTGTAGCGCCCCCGCCAGGTTGATGGGGGTGAGATGTTGTAGACGGTGTGTGTGTGTGGTGTGAGCCCTCAAAGTTTCACATCCCGATCACTTTAAGGGGAAAACGCTGTTCATTGGAAAGTTTTACAATTACAAGAGAGTTTCGGCGCTGCACGCTTGAACCCCTAATTAAAGTTTCGTGAGGTCAGCTCAGAAATATGAGCTGATATCGGACTACTGTCTCTTGAGTCTTGTGAAGAGCACTGTTTCTGCAGAGTTGCCGCTCACCAGGTTTTCGAACAAAATCTAGGTGTTGGGTTGATTCTTGCCTGCGACATAATGAGTAGAGCCTGTTGACTGCCGTGACACGGAACTGCTCTCCGCTTTTAGACCGTGTGGAATTAGCACTAATGGTACCCAGGCCCAGCCTCTGGTAGTCACGGAAACAGGCTCGCTCCACTAACTGCTCCATAGTGGACTTCTCCGAGGCCTTCAGTGTGCTGCTGGAGGGGGGCTCCCCGTCATCCGAGACTGAAACAACATCAAACAAGCGACGGGCCATGACTGCTGACACGGCAAACTGGAGTAACACTTTACAATTAGGTTCCATTTGTCAAGTAAACATGAACTAACAATACGTCTAAAGCATTTATTAATCGTAGCTAATAGTCATTTAAAGGGGTCATGAATTGAGAAATCAACTTTTCCTGAGCTTTTGACATTTATGAGGTCATCATACTATAAGAATATCCGCTTTTATTGTAACTAACCCAAGGTGACGACTCGTTGTGGAATGTGCTGTAATAGATAGGTGAAACTCCGCCTCCACGGAAGAAATCAACGCCTACTTCATCATTGTAACATTAGCCCCGCCCACTGGTGTGTTAATGAGGTGACGAGGAGAGAAGAGCGATACAGGACTAAAATAACATTAACTTTCAAAGGATCCTAATGCTAGGAATATGATTATTTATTCTTCATTTATTTGTATTCGGTACATTTCACTGTGGATTCTGTGGTAAATCAGTCATTTCGGCACAGACTTTTATGATAATGCGACAACATGACTGTTAATTCTAATGCCTGATCTGATATGATTCATGTCCGGTCAGATGTTCTTTGTCTATGTGTCAGTAAATCAAAGCAGTGACTAAACGCTCAACTTCACATTGTTTCTCTTAGTAGGAAGAAAATAATCTGTAATTTAAATGGTGATTAAATTATATATCAAAGAACGCTCCCTTTTCAATCTCTAGAGCTGTCAATCAAACGGTGACTGAGTATAACTTCAGCGATTCTCTTATTTACATCATGTTTGCGCCGTTCGTTATGATGAAAGCGTTCGTTAGTGTGCAGAAATCGAGTTGCAGTGACGAGATCACGGCTTTACTGCGCTCTGTGATCGGCTATTAATGATCATCACTGCAACCTTAGTTTACACTGAATCAGACACGCCGCTTAAAACAGAGCGTTCAAACCAAAGGGCTAAAATCAGAGGAAAAATACCTTTTATTTCTAAATTATGACCATTTTTGATGTAAAAATCATAAGTGCACCTCATAAAACAAATCAATGAAGTTCATGACTCGTTACTATTGTTTAACGAACCTGAGCTGAGCTGAAATAACAATGATCAGTTGTGTTTTATTAACTAACATTACCAAAGGTTAATCAGTACTATAAAACAAATGCATGACTCACTGTGAGTTAAAGATAGTTAACAAACGTTAACTGATGGGACCTTCTTTTTTTCTTTGTTAACCATACTCACTGGAGATGTCGTCGTCTTCGTGCCACGTCATGCGACTGCCTTTCTCGTTTTTCTTTAGAGTGGACTGGCGGCCCATCGTGATCTTGCCGGCCCTTTTCGCCCCTTTCACAATGGTCTTCGATAGCGTGCTGGAAGAAACCGTTTTTCATTTAAAGGAACAGTACACCCAAAATAATCTTTCTTCCATGGAACATAAAAGGAGAAATTACAACATCTTGGCGACTCGTTGAAACGTAATGAAAATGAATGAGCGCTGGGGTCACACAAAATTATCATGAAAGTAGTACGTTCTGTATGCGCTATATTCCAAGTCTGATAGTTTTACTGTTTGACAGTATTTCAAAATGTCAGCGGGAAATGTGCACAAACTTGGATTTGACAAGAGAACACATTTTTTTATATTTCTCGGGTCAAGAAAAAGTTAGAGTCAGTGATCCCCGACGGTGAAACACTCGCTGTGGCGGTATGTGCCGAAATATGCCGTATAAGGACGCTTTTGATTGTTTACATGCTGGGCGAAAATATAGCTCTCTCCATCGGCCTTCTGAAGACTTGGGATATAGTGCACACTTTTTAATGTTTGACAACCCCAGTCCTCTTTTAATTTCCTTTCCACTGGAAAAATAAAATCATACGGGCTTGGAATGACATGAGGGTGAAGTATTACTTTATGATTAGGACATCAAGGGTCTTGTTGCAGCCTAACAATAGCAGTGAAAAGAACCAAACTATGGTGGCCGAGAGAGCTCAAAGCGCTTCAAATAATAAAACGCATGCAAATTAAAAAAAGCACATGCAAATAATAAAAAAAAAAAAGTGATCATCAGTTTGACGACACGTGCTGCAAATCCTCACAACACATGCAAACTCAAAAAAGCGCTACATTTACGAAAAGCGCAGCAAAGAGCGCAAACCACAACGGAAATGTTTCAAGGGGGACCCCAAACAGTGATGGACCCTACTTGACAACAGCACAAACTAAAAAGTATTAAAATATATTATGTAGGCATGAACTCAATGTAATCTGTGTCACTAACAGAGAAGTGTTTTAATATGTGGCATTGTTGTTCACTCATTCAACTTTAAGAGATGATCATTTAGTGGATGATTTAAAAATATTCGTTAATCATCTGTAGCGAACTAATGTGACGACCGCGTCATCTGTGAGCGTGAGCTTCTAGCAAACTGAAAAACACTTTATTAAAAATAATAAATACATGAAATAATGTACACTTGTTTATTTTTGTTTGCAGTTTTTATAGTATTTAATGATTGTGAACACATTGTGCACTCAAATGCCGTACACTATATAGGGATCAGTGAATGAGTGAAGGGGGAGTTGAACTGGTTTTGGACACTCTTCCTACTAGGGTCCGTCACTTTTTGGGGTCCCCCTCGAAACATTTCCGTTGTGGTTTGTGCTATTTGCAGCGCTTTTTGTAAATGTAGCGCTTTTTTGAGTTTGCATGTGTTGTGAGGATTTGCAGCACGTGTTGTCAAACTGATGATCACGTTTTTTTTTTTTTATTTACATGTGCTTTTTTTAATTTGCATGTGCTTTTTTTAATTCGCATGTGCTTTTTTTTAATTCGCATGTGCTTTTTTTTAATTTGCATGTGCTTTTTTAAATTCGCATGTGCTTTTTTAATTTGCATGTGCTTTTTTAATTCGCATGTGCTTTTTTAATTTGCATGTGCTTTTTTAAATTCGCATGTGCTTTTTTAATTTGCATGTGCTTTTTTAAATTCGCATGTGCTTTTTTAATTTGCATGTGCTTTTTTAAATTCGCATGTGCTTTTTTAATTTGCATGTGCTTTTTTAAATTCGCATGTGCTTTTTTTAATTCGCATGTGTTTTTTAAATTTGTATGTGCTTTTTTTAAATTTGCATGTGCTTTTTTAAATTTGCATGTGCTTTTTTTTAATTTGCATGTGCTTTTTTTTAATTTGCATGTGCTTTTTTAAATTTGCATGTGCTTTTTTAAATTCGCATGTGCTTTTTTTAATTCGCATGTGCTTTTTTTAATTTGCATGTGCTTTTTTTAATTCGCATGTGCTTTTTTAATTTGCATGTGCTTTTTTAAATTCGCATGTGCTTTTTTAATTTGCATGTGCTTTTTTAAATTCGCATGTGCTTTTTTAATTTGCATGTGCTTTTTTAAATTCGCATGTGCTTTTTTTAATTCGCATGTGTTTTTTAAATTTGTATGTGCTTTTTTTAAATTTGCATGTGCTTTTTTTAATTCGCATGTGCTTTTTTTAAATTTGCATGTGTTTTATTATTTGAAGCGCTTTGAGCTCTCTCGGCCACCGTACCAAATGCATTAAATTTACTTATGTCCTCTTTATAAAACAGGTTGCACTCACCGGAAGCCTGTGTTCCTCTCTTTCTGTTTGGGTAATATGAGCTGCGGTGCCGTCTGTCCTGCTGCAAAAGCAAAGGTGCTAAAGATGGATGTTGGGTAGCGGATCCGTTGCAGGTGCTTCCTGAAGATCTCTACCATCTCTGAGCTCACCTCCTCGTCAAACGCCACCTTAATTAGCTAAAACAAAGCAGGATATGATTAGAAAAGTCATACTTGTTAGGTTTACAGAGTGTAAACAATGGACCCTTTTCACAGGCTGTGAGGACGCGTTTGCACGGTGATTTATCTGGCAGAACAATCCGTAGGTCGTAGAGACTTACTTTGAGGGCTGGTGGTACAACAACGTCACCAAGACTCACCACGATCGGCCTGATAGGGGCGCTAGAGAGGGCAGAACTCCTAAACTCCAAGTGTCCTAGTACTACCAATCCTTAGCTCAAGACAGACACAATTCTTGTGAAATTGGGATATTTTGGGTATTGTGGATTTTTTGAAAAAAATACTTTTGAGAACTAGTCTTAGCCCAGGTTGAACCAAGATTTTATTTATCAAAAAAAAGTTGAAATTTCGATTCACGGCCATCAAAACGTTGAAGTGGGTGGAGCAACTTTTACTAAAATGGCCACAATTTGTGAGCAGAATGAGATATTTTAACCAAACTTGGAACACGGATGTATGGTCACGTGAAGAAAAAGAAAAGAAAAAAAAAGCATTGATTGGTCACTTGGTGGCGCTCTAACAGGAAAAAAAAACATGAAAATGGCTATAGCTACTTAACTGTTAGTCTGATCGACTCATAAATTGGCATGCGGAGTCTTTGTCCAAAGTGTCATGATTGTCTATAAGGACATTGGCGTATCTCAAAAAACATGGCCGCCATTGGCCAATGAAGTTTGAGTACCTATTAGACAAGGTTAATTGACCTTTCGCAAAGACCCGCCCCCTTTAGTTACTGTTGCTATGTCCGACAACTCATGCGCTCTCACGCCACACATCATGTTCTCACGAAGTGAAAAACACACTGTCAGGACACTGACAACGTATGAACGTGAGTAATTTTTTAAAGAAGCAAATAGCGTCTAGTGTGTGTTTAATGTGTCGCTGTAGCTCCTCGATCATCTCTTCATACTAGTTCATTTATAGCATCAAATAAACATGAATGAACATCAGAAGGAATGTTGTTTCAAGACGTGATTCAAGTTCTCCAACGTTAATCTACTAACTCCCCTGACCGCTTTGACGGACAAAATGATTCGGGGTTATGATTGGTTAGATCGCCTGTCAATCAAACTGCTTGCGAAGGGTCAATTGAGGCCGATCAGAACGAAACTCATTTTGAGCAACTTTGCCTCCATCGAATCGTTCGCTAAATATTGGAGATTACTTCAAAAACCAACGTTGGCGAACTAGTCCTAGGTTTTTGCCTCAACCTTGATAACTGTTAAAAAGCTTTAAAAACCGTATATTTCCAATGGTAAATTGCCTGTATTGGCTGTAAATGGTCTACTGGTTACTGGCTTGCTAATTAATTTTAACTTTATGCATGTGCTAAAAGAGCTTAAAATGCCTGAACCCGACCATTTATGCTCGCAGCTATATTCAACACTGTATATCTAGTGACGCTTTTTTATATTCATGTACTCATTTATAACACTACACTTACCTTGATGAACGTTCAATGACAGAAACTAGCTTCCGTTTCTAATTCGACAGCGACATCTTTCTCTCTTCTGACTAATGTAATCAGTCGCTCGATTTTTTTCTCTTTAGGAAAGTCATTGAAACGCTACTTTTTTTTATTTCGCAAATGGGAGTATATTTGTTGCATGTTTACTCGACTTCTGCTTCCGAGAAACCCAGAAAAAGCATCCCTAGTTTAGGAGAGAGCCGCCACACCTTCATGAAGCAAGAAAATCTGCAAATGATCATTTGAATTTGGGGGCAAGAGAAATTACTCGCTAAACTGCTCCGAGCTGGATAGCGGAATGGAACAAGATCCCACTTTTCTGGGGAGAACATTCCAAAAGGAGGTTTGGCCACGTGAACGCTTGTCTCCGTGACCCCATATCCCCTCTCCGCCGCCCTATCTCTGCTCCTCAGGGGTCTGACCCGGTCTCTCGCGTGGACCGCGGGTCTTAATGAGGGCCTGAAATGTACCCCAGACACCGACTGCTGGCAGTCACACGTAGGCAGACCAGAGCAAATGACCCTCCCTCCCATACATGGCCTGATTTAATAGCTTAAGTTAGTAAAACGTTAGGAATGAGCCATAAAATCTTTATGGCCCTATAGTCCATGCATAGTGAAGAACACAACATGTGCTTCTCTTGCTCCGTCCTCATCCATGAAGAAACTTCGTGATAATGAGTCGAGCAGAGAGAGCGGTCTGAAACGTGCACATTCCTCTTCCTGAAAGAGCGATACGCTTTCTGCTTCTGGCTCGTGGTTTCTGATGAAACCCGGGCCCTACCGAGGGGTCGTAGGTTCAAACTAATACAGCAATCGCTGAACACTTAAAATAATACATATAATATTTCAGTATCCCCGCTATAGTCCAGCGACACATCTTGCCCCATGTTAGGGGTAAAGTGGAATATGCATTTAACAGTACTTGCTCACACAAAATCCCATTTCCAAGTCTTACATTTGCTGCATATTCTCGTTTCCATTAATGGTCGACACAGCTTACCCACTGACACATCTTACCCCGACTCATCTTTTCACTAGCAGCCGGTTTAGTGAGTCAGTACCTGGAAGGAGGCGGATCTCAGCTGAAGCCCCTCCTGCATGTTTTGCTGAAGCTGGTTCTGGATGGAGATCTTTTTCTCCTTCGTCAGAGTGGATATCGGAAAACTCCGGATCACGGCCTGCTCGCCAACTGCGCACACACAGACAGAGACATAGACACGTGAGAGCTCTCAGGGGTAAAACTCTCTAAATACAACAACCAAGTGTGATATTTAAGAGCTACGGCGGAGGGTTTGATTCGCCCAAAAATGAATACCGTGTCATCGTTTACTCAACCACATGTCTTTCAAAAGCCATAAGACTTTTGGTTAATCTTCAAAAACAATAATGAAACCTTAGAAATGTCTCTACCTCCATTGAAAACCAAGCGCTGTCGTAAAACAAATCCGTAAGAATAGAGCGCTTTAATCCAAGTCTTGTGAAGAGGTGCGCTCGCTTTATATTGTATTTTTATTTATAGAGCACCAATTTAATACAACGTTAGTTGTCCCAAAGTGCTTCACAATGCCAAGAGAGAGCAAAAAATATAAATAAAACGATATAAAACACACACATTTAACCTCACTCACCATCATTGGGATTTGCATTCAGAATTAATCAAATGTGACTTTAGCATAGCTTAAAAAACAAGGATTTGATGGATCTGGGAGAGCGTTCCACAATTTTATGACGAACAGATTTAATTGAATCTACACAGGAGAGTCATAATAAGTGTTGTTACCCAGCGGGTCGTGAGGAGTGCCTTTGAAGACGATACGGTAAGTGGTGAGGAAGAGAGCTCCCTCTGCTGGCAGGATGTGCGGTCCTCCCAGAAGCCCGCCTGTGGCCTCCTCTCGACCGTCAGGGTCCAAGACGACCCGCAGCCCCTCGGACACCAGCTCCTCTCCGGGCAGCAGGGCAGGCCGCAGGATCTTGTGCTGGAGAAAATGACTGTCGTTAATGTAAGACCAGGAACACATGCTTTAAATGCAACACTCGCCAAATGCAAGTAAAAATCGGTGTTGGCGAGTTTACGAAACTGCGTCAGTCGCTTTGAATTGATGTGAGGACACGAACGATGCTTTGCACGGTTGACGGTCAGTGCTTCATCATCACAAAAGTTTAAGCCTTTCCGCTAAGTATTGAAAGGGAATCCGTTCCTCGCGCTCTATGTAGGAAGTTTAATATCCGAAACATCCGAAGTGTGCCAGACAGCTCGAAAAATAGGCAAAAAAAACCAAAAAAAAACAATGTGGGTGGGTCCTCCCCCAAAAATGTCTGGTCACCCTAACTGTGATTCAATGCTCCAACAAAGACTACATGACAAGTGCTGAATATTCACTTCAATCGCAGCTTGTTTCGTGACAGTACACAGTAAAATCCCCAGAGTTAAATCAACTCTGCTCAGATAACATTTGGTCCCTCTCTAAATAGAGTTAAAGTCACACTCTTCAGAGATTGAATGTCTTTTATCTTTAGTTGATTTCATCTAAGACTGTGGCTGAAGTCTCTTTTCTTCTCTTTTCGTCAGTGATTCTGCTTGTTAACAGCAGGTGTTCATCAATAATATTCAATCGTCGCTTAATTATCTCATTAACTTCAACTCTGCTTCAGTGTTACTTTAACTCTATTTAGAGAGGGACCAAATGTTCTCTGAGCAGAGTTGATTGAACTCTTGGGTTTTCACTGTGTACGTAAGCACACGTTTTTTTTTTATGTAAATGTGAACGCACACATCCAGGCCCACCTGAGTAGAGATGCCTGGTGTAAATGTGTTTGAGGACGTTTGAGGGCTGAAAAAAATAATAACAATAGCTTTAAAACCATATCAGTATATCATGCATGATTTGTCAAGCATAGCCCAATCACAGATACTTATATATATATATATATATATATATATATATATATATATATATATATATTGAGAAAAGTCAGAATTATGAGATATAAACTGACAATATTGAGAAAAGTCAGAATTATGAGAAATAAACTCACAATATTGAGAAAAGTCAGAATTATGAGATATAAACTGACAATATTGAGAAAAGTCAGAATTATGAGATATAAACTGACAATATTGAGAAAAGTCAGAATTATGAGAAATAAACTCACAATATTGAGAAAAGTCAGAATTATGAGATATAAACTGACAATATTGAGAAAAGTCAGAATTATGAGAAATAAACTGACAATATTGAGAAAAGTCAGAATTATGAGAAATAAACTCACAATATTGAGAAAAGTCAGAATTATGAGATATAAACTCACATACTAAATTCACAATTGCAAGTTTAAATCTCCCAATTCTGACTTTATAACCTGTAATTGTGAGCTTAAATCTCGCAATTCTGAGAAAAAGAAGTCAGAATTCTGAAACACAAACTCACAATTGTGAGGGAAAAAAACAAATTGTGAGAAAAAGTCGCAGTGACGAGTGAATTATACAATGACTCTCAAAACATGAAAACAGTGGAAAACATGAAACTGAACTCGTCTTTTTCAGACGGTCAGAGTCAGAGAATCACCAATCGCTGTTTAAATGACATTAAAACTCAAAGTAATCACTTTGGTATCTAAAACACTTTTCAGATGGAACTGTAATCTGATTACCACCCATTTAAAATGAAACACAGCGACTAAGATTTTGTATTTTAAATACGTAACTAAGTAAGCGACCAAACGCTAATTTGCACCGCTCTTGATTTGACGCCGTCTGTGTCTTTAATTTGCACGTCAGCCACAGATCACCTGCCGCTCCCATCGGTGCATTTGAGGACTGACACTAATTTGCCTCGTTTAGTAAATCTGTAAACGTCAAAACGGATTATTTATTTGATTAGACGACTTCATTAAATTTCCGCACCTGCCTGAAAAGCCCTGTTTCTATCTTCGTTGCATTGTATTTATTTGCGATATTGCTTGTAGTTTGATTATTTGTTGGTATTTTATTACCGATTGTTTACTTGTCTTTAAAAATGCAAGCATCGTTTTTGTGCATTTTCATTTTAGGCTTTGGTACAGAGACCTTTCTCCTCAATAGAAATAAAAGACTGCACTGTTTATTCTATTTGCACCAGCATAAAAGGCAAGTACTTGTGGTCTGTTTTTTGACACACGACAAATGATTCTGTCAGTGATGAGGCAAGCATCAGTTTTTAGGTTGAGTTCCAGCCGCAGTAATCACACTCCAGCCTTGTGTGTTTACCACCAGAGACACAAGCCATCCGTTTTTACACTGTCCAGACAGCGAGTGTTGTCCAGGCCCTGTCCTGGTGTCATTATCTAGCTCATTAGTTGGATTCAGAAGGGTGACGAGAACTGAAACAGAGCCGACTTTTAAAAAGTATTTGTTATGTGGAAAACTGCGGTATTAGAAGAACAGTCCGCCTCACACTGGGGGTGCCAGTTGGGTTCTCCATCAGCTTCTTCCCTGGAGTTGCACACTAATAAACAATCTACCGTGGGTTTTTTTTCTCTCTGTACGGACAGCAGGAGTTTATCCAGCCCAGAATTCCCTCTTCAACCCAAGCATCTCAGAAGACAGATGGCTGCGCACACCTGATATCATCATGCGTCTCAATTGTTTCTCCAGTGACCATTTATAATCAGCATCACTTTCAGTTTGTTATTGAAGCCAGACAGTATTGTGAAGAGAAAGGCAGTGAGTCAGATGTTAATTCTGCAACTGTTCTGGTGAATTGAGGGAGTTTGGAATGATTCAATCCAATAACTTTTGACCCTTACATTAGAAAAGCCAACTCATAAGTGACTGTTAAGGATGAAATGGTATGGATAGCGACTGCATGGTAAGCACATTTTTCGAGCGCATTTTTATTTTGGGAAACTTTTACCTCACTACATTCCAATGCACACTTTTTACGCCACTACATTTCATAAAAATATATCATTACTCGAACCGAAGAAATCCGAATCCGTCACCGAATTGATTCTTTCTAATGAACCTGATGAATTGGTTCGCAAATCACACTGAACGATTCATTCGTGAATCTGACTCACTGTTCTAGAGTCAACAACTTACTGATTCAATGATCCGGTTCCCCGGGAGAACCCGGTGTAGGATTAGGTTTGGGTTAGGATTAGGCAATTAGGTAGCGGCTTCAACGAGGAAGTAATAATATGGCAGGGAGTCATCAGAACATGCAAAAATTTAATGCTGAAATTTAATATTGATCAGTGCCTCTAGAAAAACACAGATTTTTTTTTGTGATCGTTGCGGGCAAAAATCCTTGATTATGCGGCACGTTTTCTTAAAAAATGTGATGGAATATGCGGGATATTTTTTGCAATTTTATGCGACGAAATTGCGGGAACTTGCGAAAACTGCGTTTTGATGCAAAAGAGGAAAGATTTTCCCTCAACACCCTGTTCTCTCTAGACTCGACCTTCATGTACAGAGTCATTTCTGATCACTTAATAGAGTTAATAAATCACAGAATATTGAAGTTCTCACGGCTCAAACTTACTAAACATCGAGTCAAACAAGTTCTGTCGCTTTACAAAAGGAATATTCAACGACTTCTGTAAAAGTGAATAAATAAAATATAAAAAAATAACGTGTTTTACAGAGGCAGCGATACAGAACATCTTCTGTTAAATGAAGAGCTTCCAATCTCTTACTGCACCGTGAATTATTTTACACTCTACTAATATACAGCGTCGTCTGCAAAATAATTCACCCCCACTGTCATGTGACGCAGCGGGAAACTGCTTCGGTCTTTTGCGCTTCTTTCTGTTGGCGAATGAGAATGATCTGCGTCTTCATCACGGTTTCACCGCGGGGTTTGCGGATGATGTTCACGTCACGTCATTACGTCCCTTCATGAGGTTCCCATGGCAACAGCGGGAAAATAACAGCGCTTTACTTGTGTGAAGTGAGCGCAACATTTTTCAACTTTCTGCTAAGATACATGTGACTTTTTTGCAATGAAAATACAGGGATTATGAAATCATGCTCGCTGAAATCGGCAATTTATGCAACGTATTTGAAAAAATGCGACCCTCGCATTAATATGGCTGATTATGCATGAAATCAAGCGATCGCATAATCACGTTTTTCTGGAGGGACTGATTGATTATTGTAAATAAAAATAATACTTAATATGCTTACACGATTTTGCCCCATGTGATGTCTCTACATTGCATAATATGCTTGGTAATAAAATTTTAGCTTGATGTCACTCAGATATAATGCAGTGAAACATGTGAAGAACAACTTCTCTATGGCCAGATCAAGTTCTTACCTTCTGAATGGGAGGCAGTCTCCTGCTTTCTCTCTGAACCGCCTCTAGAGTCTCCACCTGCATTGCCACAATACCTGAACAAACAGAAAATCGCCTTGAGACAGGAAACTCTCCTTAAACAGGAAAATCCTGCTTAATATCTTCAATTATCCTGCAGAGTGAGACACTAAAGTCCACCTCAAAGTACTTTAAATTGCTTTTTTTTACTTTTATAATAACGGTCCATGCAGTTTTGACTACAAGGAATATTTGTGAAGTAATAATCAGCATATATGTTTAACCTAAACTCTTAAAAAAGTATAAATACTCCACCTGTGTCTGTATGTGTGTTACCTGGAATCATACTGTGCAGGCTCTTGATATGATCCTGAGTCACTCCGCTCTCTGTGCACACTTTGTCAATGAAACGAGAGATGAATCGCCCCACAGTGTTGGTGACGTCGCTGGTCTCAGAGTCTTCGAATCCACTCTCGGTGTCGAAGCTTTCCGCCACACTCCCTGCAATGCTGTTTATTACATGACACTCATTATATTGCAGACTTCAAAACAACAGCAGCCTTTAATATTCGTAAAAACAGCTATTTAAAGAGGCTCTGCTGCCGACCCATCACAATTCAATGTCTGTTAAACACAATCTGAAACAGGAAGTGGACGGCTCTGATTTCTCATGGGGTTAAATGCGCACGGAGCTGGTGGAAAAGTGATCGCCAACTCTGTTTAAAAACAAAGAGAGCAGTTCCTGACATTTCGGGAGGAAAATAGACCTCAATTTGCAGAAGAGCAGCTGTTCGGGGATAGTTCACCTAAAAAATAAAAATTATGCCATGATTTACTCACCCTCAAGCCATCCTAAGTGTATATGACTGTCTTCTTTAAGACGAACACGATCGTAGATATATATAAAAAAATAGCCTGGCTTTTTCTACAATGGTAGTGAATGGAGGGCAAGATTTTGAAGCCCAAAACAACCCATCCATCCATCGTAAAACTAATCCATACGACTCCATAGGGTTACCAAAGGGCTTCCGAAGTGAAGCGATGGGTTTTTAAAGGAAAAAAACATCCTTGTTTAAAACATCGCGTTGTGTCACGCGTCGGGTCAGAGGTCAGTCGATGCGTACGGTCGTCTGCCGGTATTATATTCACTCTCCGACGTTTTAAAAATAGATATTTTCCGTCAAAAATCCATCGCTTCGCTTCAGAAGGCCTTTATTAGCCCTCTGGAGCCGTATGGATTACTTTTATGATGGATGGATGCGCTTCTTTGGGCTTCAAAATCTCAACCCCCATTCACTGCCATTATAAATATAATATCAATATATCTCTGATTGTGTTTGTCTGAATGAAGACCTAGGATGGCTTGAGGATAAGTAAATTCATTTTTAGGTGAAAAACCCTTTAAGTCAAGTAGGAGATTATTAAAAAAATGGGAGAGGTGCAGAACTGTTACTGGGACGAATACATGGTTGCATGGGTTAAAAGAGTCATCGTACTTCCAGAAGACGAAAGAACAGACAACCTGTCATCGGCACGGTCCGATCTTTGTATCCGCGTGGGCAACAGCAATGAGCGCGTTCATCCAGTCACTGGAATATACTTTGAAAGGATTTCCGCACTTAATTTCCATGCAAAATGGAGCGGATGTGAACAAAAATTAAATGTACAATAGCCTTAAAGAAGAGTTTCCCGTATGTGGGTTCATTGATGAAAAGCTTGTGAAAGTACTTGATGAAAAAATAAAAATGTATTATTTTGAAATGTAAAATTACAATAAATAAAAGGTGCTGGACGATCATTGCAGTAAAGCGTAGAGCAATCATCAAATCAAAGACTGCAATTTAATTGAATTATTTTATTATTTTAACTATCATATATGATGTTTTGATAGTTGACGAATGCAGAGGATAGAGCAAAACAAAACTCCAAAACAAATGAAAAGGTCTAAAACGAGAAGGTTTGAAGAAAAATGTGGGAGGATTTCGACCTGCGTTGGGTTAGAGGTCACCTTTTGGCGAAACTCATGGCCGGAAGACTGCGATTCGAGTTTATAAAGTTGTAAATATGGATATTTTTCTCAACTGCTTCACTTCAGAAGGCATTTATTATCCAGCTGGAGTCTTTTATGATAGATGGATGCGCTTTTATGGATGGCATTTAATGCCATTATAAAGAGCTTTTAAAAATCAAAACTCTGATTGTGTTTGGCTGAAAGTAGTACGTCACATACACCTAGACACCTAAATCATTTTTGGTTGAACTTTTTCTTTAAAGGATTTCTAGCAAGGCAGGTGAAAACAAGTGCAATTGCTTAGAAAAAGTAGTATCACGCTTCTCCTCAACGAAAGACATGATTTGAGGGAGTTGTTTAGATGATTCCCCAATCTCACACGAGAGCAAAAGCAGGACGAATCGCTCCAGACCACTAATTTAACGGACAGAAAGTGACATCTGGGAACTCTCGGTGCGCCTTGAAAACATTTCTGAGAGGAGGACATAAAGACAGGATCCGCTCTGGAGATGTGGATTTGGCTAAATATCACCCATTTTGACTACGAAGCCTCCCAAAACTCACAAACACACATTATTATTATTATTATTATTGCTACTGCAAAAGCTCTACGTCCCCATCCCTCCGTCTTGGCTATGTCCGAGTGCTTCCTCCACAAGCGTCCAACTCACTTCATCCTCCCGCTGAAGCGGAGCGGCGCTCCGGCTAGAGGAGGATGTGGTGTACAACGGGATAGGACTCCTGAGGACCAACACTAGGCTGCGTTTTTGCTCACTGGCTGATTTAAGCTGTGTAATTTTCAGCTAAAGATGCCGAGAAACAATCAGGTTTGTTTATACTAGAATGTGTGTTTCGTAACCAAGGTGAGAGGACGACCGTCAGCCCCCGCGGAGCGTCTTTTCCACTTTTAAGCGATCGATGCCAGATGGACTTGAGCACCAGTGACCTGCAAAAGTGTTCAGACCCGTAACCGATTCGCTCACATTACGGGACTGCAAGTGACACGGTGAAATTTTGATTCTCACTGACATTTTTATTTCAAAGCACATTTCAAATGATTATGTAATAATCTTCAGCCTGGAATCTGTTGTTTGCGTGAGCGTTTTGGAATTTTTGACAACCACCTTTGGCCGAATCATCTCTGAATTGAACATTTAGATTAGTTTCGAATTGTGATTTAGCGACTGAATTGCACAGACATCCGAACACACAAAATGATTTAACCCAGAATGCATTGTGGTAAACAAGTGGGGCACAACATTTTGCCTTGGGGTTTTTACTGAAAATTTTGCATTATAATATGCATGTACAAAATATTGTCCCACATCCTCATCAACACCTCATATGTGTTGCTGTATCTTTAATCTGCATCTCCTTCATACATGATCGCTGACCTCTAAGTGGGTTCTCCTTGATTGAACTTCGAGCGACGACCTTTATTAATCAGTATCCGGGTGGTTTGATGTAGCGATTTTGACTTCCTGATTTGGACACCTTATTTCCTGATTCATGCATTTTTTTTTCTCTAGCTCTTAACATCGGATTGACACTTGCACAATGATCCGTTAACTGAGGGGATTTCATGTGAAGAAAACGTGGAAGATATTCTAATCAGTTGCATGTGGAGGTCAACTGTAAGGCACATGAGTGTACAGAAGTAACTTTAGTTTTATTGTCTTTTGCTTTTATTTTAAAAGCCTGTGGTATAATAAAATGGCGCATTAAATGACTTATTTGGAGGTCCAGTAATTGAAAATATAAAAATTGCAGAGAGCAAAATCGAACTCTGCTCTACGGAATAATCTCTGGCGAGTATATGAACGCAACAGGGACCAAAGGCATCTGATGATCATTTCTCATCACAGGAGCTCCGCTGGCCATTACAGTTCAGGACAGGCGTCGGAAATGGCGCAGCAGATCTTCGTTTGCGTGTGACGGAGGGATTCCTGCCTCCGTTTTGACTCCTTTGAGCTCTTCATGAATTCTCACATGGTAAAAATACCATCTCACACGCTTCAAGCGTGTTTAGCCCAGCGCACAGCATCGTTTTGTTTGGTAGGTTCCGAAAATATGTGTTAAATAAGCCGTTTTTTTTTCTTTAGGTTCAGTCTTAACCCTTGTGTGTCCATTAAAAAAAGTTACATATGGGTCCATAGAGAGTAAAAATATCCATGTCATCTGAAGTGTGGGATCACAGATTTAAGTTTGGCCTCATTTTAAAGAAGACATTATTGTTGAAGTAAAGGGAAACAAAAAGTTAGAGTTTATGATTCTTATATTTTATATAAAATATATATTTTATGAAACATGTTGAACTCTAAAACTGCAAGAAAATCAAAGCTATGAATCTAAATAAGTTTTGTTCCAAATTTGAGTGGTTGGTTTTGTTTTTTTCTCACAAATATTACACACGTTAACCACAGCCTGACATCCATACCAACCCAACCACACAATCATAGCTGCATCATTTATCCAAATGGCTTCATAATATGCAGATGCAGAAAACGGGAAGAAAGCAAGTGTTTGCTTTAGAGGCCAAACCTGAGAAAATGGCACCATTCGGTAAAAAATTGCTTGAAGTTAAATGGCTTCAATGGGGGCATTTTTTTCCTTAAGGTCCTGAGAGGAACTATTTTGTGTTTCTAGTGTAAAATAGATTTATTTCAAAAAATGGGGGTGAAATAGCAAAATTCCAATAAAAATACACAAAATGTATGATGATTAAATGTTAAAAAAAACCTGAAAAAGACAAAAATGTCCATAAGGACGCACAAGAGACGTCAGTGTGAACGCTAAGCGAACTAAATGTATCAATTTCTTTTTTGGTCTGGACCAAAATAACCAAAAGAACCGACCTAACGAGTCTGAGTAGCATCTGCAATTCAGTAAAGTGAGAAAACACTGTGAGGTGCAGCAGAAGCAAGTCTCTTGCCTGTTTGTGAGGATGCTGTTGCTGCCGCTCTCCCAGTCAGCTGCAGGGGTGGCGCGCAGCAGCTTGTTTTTGCTGGTGTCCAGGGGTACGAGCAGGTAGACCATCAGGCTGGCGTAGTGGATGGCCTGGCTGAACACGGTACTCTCCTCGTTCTTTACCAGCTCTTGTTGCTTCTCTTTGCTCAGACTGGGCCAAGCGCGCAACTGCTCTGCTGCGAGGTCCATAGCGGTCCGTTCTGACTCGCTGGCTGCTGTGGACAATGTACTCTGTTCCTGTTGAAGAGGATGAAATGGTGTCAGAGTTGACGCTCGCTAGAGTTCGTGTGGACCTCTATCAAAACCAACCGTGTTGCAACTGACTTGAATGACAACATAACTGACAATGATACTTCGACACTCATTCATAAACAGGGCACACCGGTCTTTGTTTACAAACCTTACTTTAAGTAAGAGTTGTTGTTTTATTATCTTTTTATAGCTTATAAACATAATTCCGATGAATTCTGATGAATAAGATTAAGATAAGGATAAATATAGTTTGAAACACGTGCCATGGGCTTTCGATAATTTTATCGTTTTAATGAGGATTTGTTCTGAATATTATGATATCAGGACAGTTGTAACACTGACATATATGCTTGTGTGGCACTCTAGACAGACAGACAGACACTAACAGAAAGACAGAAAGACAGATGCCAGACAGACAAGACAGACAGACAGGCGGCAGACAGAGAGAGACATATAGACAGACGACAGACAGACACCAACAGAAAGACAGACGACAGACAGACAGAGAAAGAAAGAAAGACGACAGAGAGACAGACAACAGACAGAAAGACAGATGCCAGAGAGGCAACAGACAGTCAGACAAATAGACAGACAAAAAGACAGAGACAAAGAGACAGATAGACAGTGACAGAGAGACAGACGACAGACAGACAGATGAAAGACAGAGAGACACCAACAAAGACAGACAGACAATAGACAGATAACAGACAGACAGGCAACAGACAACAAACAAATAGATAGAGAGAAAGGTGACAGATGGCAGACAGACGACAGACAGACAGAAAGACAGAGACAAAGAGACAGATAACAGACAGACAGGCAACAGACAACAAACAAATAGATAGAGAGAAAGGTGACAGATGGCAGACAGACGACAGACAGACAGAAAGACAGAGACAAAGAGACAGATAACAGACAGACAGGCAACAGACGACAGACAACAGACAAATAGATAGAGAGAAAGGTGACAGATGGCAGACAGACGACAGACAGACAGAAAGACAGAGACAAAGAGACAGATAACAGACAGACAGGCAACAGACGACAGACAACAGACAAATAGATAGAGAGAAAGGTGACAGATGGCAGACAAACGACAGACAGACAGAAAGACAGACAGAAAGACAGACAGAAAGACAGAGACAAAGAGACAGATAGACAGATAGAGACAGAGAGACAGAAAGACAGAGACAAAGAGACAGATAGAGACAAAGAGACAGAGAGACAGACAGACAACAGACAGACAGAAAGAAAGACGACTTACAGACGGACAACAGACAGACGCCAGAGAGGCGACAGACAGTCAGACAAATAGACAGACAGATGACAGAGAGACAGACGACAAACAGACAGAGAGACATACAGACAGAAGACAGACAGACAGACAGATGAAAGACAGAGAGACATACAGACAGAAGACAGACAGACAGACAGATGAAAGACAGAGAGAAATACAGACAGAAGACAGACAGATGAAAGACAGAGAGACATACAGACAGAAGACAGACAGACAGACGACAGACAGACAGATGAAAGACAGAAAGAGACCAACAGAAAGACAGACAGACAATAGACAGATGACAGACAGACAGGCAACAGACGACAGGCAACAGACAAATAGACAGAGAGAAAGAGACAGAGACAGACAGACAGACAGATGAAAGACAGAAAGACACCAACAGAAAGACAGACAGACAATAGACAGATGACAGACAGACAGGCAACAGACGACAGACAACAGACAAATAGACAGAGAGAAAGGTGACAGATGGCAGACAGACAGACAGACAGACAAAAAGACAGAGACAAAGAGACAGATAGACAGAGAGACAAAGACAGAGAGACATAGAGACAGACAGACAGACATAGAGACAGACAGATGCCAGAGAGGCAACAGACAGACCGACAAATAGACAGAGAGAAAGGTGACAGATGGCAGACAGACGACAGACAGACAGAAAGACAGACAAAAAGACAGAGACAAAGAGACAGATAGACAGACAGACAGAGAGAGAGACAAGTAAAAAAAAGAAAAAAAAAAGAAAGTTGACTCCAAGAATTCACCTTGATCTTGGCAGTGATGAGTAGTTTGTCCTCAGGGGCGGTGAGGTAAAGCGCTCTGATCTGGTTTTGCACCTCAGAGTAGAAGGTGGCCTCCCAGAACTGCTGATTGGTCCAGATGGGGTGGTCTTGTATGCAGGTGTAGGCGAACTGATCCACCCCAGCTGCCAGTTTCTGTAAGCAAGAAGATCGATCAGCGGGCAACACAACATGAAACTCTGGCAGACCGCTAAGATAAACACAATGCCAGCTACTGTCTATATAACCGGTCAAATCAGCCGAGCCGAGGTCCTCACAGCTCATGAAACCAACTGGGCTGTAGAGCGCTTGTAAAGGAGTCCATTAAAAAGCATGGTGAAAACAGGAAAGTAACACACTGTTGCCAATGGTTTTAGGAGCAATCAGTCATTTTTAGTGGTCATAATGTTCTCAACACATACAGTAGGCCTCATACAGAGAGAGAATGCAAGGCAAGACTTTGAAAACATGTCCATCGTGTTATTCTGTGCTCTCTGATGCAAAGCATATCACCTGTGGGCTGCTTACCGACTCTGAAGGACATCTGCTAAAGCTATGAAGCCTGTATTTATTATATTTGCACATGCGAACGCAGAACGGCGTGGATCACATGCCATGCATGACACCTTTCTCTCCTTCCATTGGTCAGTACAGCTCACACCTCAGATTAGATTACCGTCCAATGTCTTCTCAAAACCCATACAATATTATGACAAACTGTCTTTGCTACTTAGTTTCCCTACAACTAACCAAACCACAATCACAAGTGAAACGACGGACGGAAAGAGGGAAAGAGAGAAAAATCAGGAGCAATGGAAAGACGGAGACAAACATCGTAATAACCAAGAACAGATTCTGTCTATGTCTGGTACACGCACACATATATGACACAAGGACAGAAAGAATATTTTTCAATTATTGGTTCATTGGTCTTAAAGTATTATGTTTTAATTAGCAAGCCTGTAACCATCTCAATCATAGATGGAAAAGACCTTTTAAAGCCAATACATGTAATTTACCATATGGTTTTTAAAGCTTTTTAACAGTTATTGAGGTTGTGCCAAAAACCACTAGTTTGCCAACGTTGGTTTTTGAAATAATCTCCAATATTTAATGAACGTTTCAAAGGACAGCGGTGGTCCTAGAGTTGAATGAGGAGTTCTACCATGTGACCTGAACAGAAAATCGATAATCCTTTAAATTACGGGAAAAATGAAAAGGCACCCCCCGGTGGCCGATTTATTTCAAAAGCCTCACAGGCCTGTAGGGCCGTGAGTCCAACGGGTTCGGCGAGTTTAGTTCCGATCGGCCTCTGTTTGAACCTTGTCGGAAAGCCGCTCAAATTTCAGTGGCCGCCACTGGACGTGTTTTTCGAGATACGCGAGTATCCACAGAGACAGTCGAGGCCCCTTGGACAAAGACGCCGTATGCCAATTTTCATGTCAATCAGACTTTGGGTTGCGTAGTTATAGCCATTCGCCAGTTTTTTTTCAATGTTTTAGCGCCACCAAGTGGCCAGTCACCGCGTCCTTTTTCACACGACCACAGAATGAGCTCTTACATATGTGTGCCAAGTTTGGTGAAAATATCTCATTCCATTCTCAAGTTATAGCCATGTTTTGGCAGCCTTTAGAGACCGGTTTTGGGTCCGATGAGGCTAAAAATCTAGGACTAGTTTGCAAAAGTAGGTTTTCCAAAAAATCCAAAGTACCTGAAAAGTCCAGAACATCTTTCAAGGCATGTGTTTTGTCCGTCTTGAGCCAAGGATTCTACGATGTAAGAAACTTGAACCAATGCCAAACGGTTAGATGGACCAATGCCTTCGGAGTAATGAGCGATATCGTACTTTTGACCGCTGTAGCGCCCCCGTCAGGTCGATCGGGGCGAGTCTTGGTGACGTTGTAGACACTGTGAGTACTACCATCCCTCAAAGTTTCAAGTCTCCACGACTTACGGTTCGGTCCGCCGATCACTTTCAGTGGAGAATGCTGATTCTTGGAAATTTTTACAATTACAAAAGAGTTTCAGCGCTACACGCTTGAACCCCTAATAATAATAATAATAATAAAGCGATATTACTCTGGAACAGAAGACTTATGTACAGATTTGTGCATTATGTAATATTATGCACAGCTGTATAAAATAAAATACTGTATGATTATATACTTTACACAATATGCATTTCTTTTAAATTCATTCTAGTTGGCTGGTTGTCTTTGCATTTCTAAGGAGGCCAATTTCAACTCTGAGAGGACAAACATGAACAGTTTGTGTAACATTATCAACACATTATTAGCTGTATGATAATGTAGTCAAGCCAAATGCTAATCATATTACGGTGACGTGACTAATTGAGTGGAGGCGGGGTCTAATTTGCATATTCATGAGTCCACATGAAGTAAGGGTGGAGAGTTACACTGAAGCTATTTTAAGGCATGAAGAAAGTATTTTAATGGAAACGAAAATGTTTAAATAGGATGAGTTTTAAGCGATACAATGATAGAGAACCGCCAAACTCGACAAAAAGAGAGTTTGCATGGATCCAGTGGAAATACTGCACCATCTTACCGTCCTGTTTTTAACGTTACATGATGTGTGGGGCGCACGAAACGCAGATCTCGCACACTATTTACGAGACCACATGCAAACCGGATCTCTGAAACGGTTTCACGACCAACTCAACTTGGAAAGCCTCGTTCGCTTTTTCCATAAATCCAACCCCCCCCCGATCCTGTACATCTAAGGGCCATTTCATTCTGACATATATGCATTTTTCCTTAAGTATGGCCCTCGATCACTGGGAAATTACCAGCACTGACATTAATGTGAAGCTTTGTTTGGACAGTTTATCTTTCCCTATGTAGCCTGGAATGTCTAATATGTACTTCAACACCAGGAGACCCTATAACACCGACTTCTCCCTGTCAAGCCGTGCTGATAAATCCAGATCATCTAGAATTCTCGCAGGTTAAAGCTTCGCAGATATTCTGGGCCTGTCTGGACCCCATTTTCTAAAGGCTGAGAGAAAAAGGAGCAAGAATTGCAGCAGGAGGAACAGTGCCGTTGTTATTGTAGGATGCGGATCAGGAACGCACTGCCAGAGTTGCATTATTTGTCTTCAACACGGTTGTGAGCCATCTGACTGGCAACAGACGGGGGTGGATGTGAGCAGATTTGTCAGTTCTCCAACAACAGATGTGAGAGAGTCAGTTTGACCTCCTCCAACTGTACAGCCTTGAGAGACCGAGCAGACACATGTGAAGACGGAGGACTGTACAGTCCGGGGGGATTTATTTGATCAGACTTTGTGAAAGTGTAGCTGGCAGGAAAGTGATTTATGCCTCTTCGGTTTAATTTATGCAAATGAGCTAACAACGCTCTCCGTTTATATTAGCGTTTTCCAAAAGGTTTGTTCAACAAAAGTAGCCCAATGGCAAGCCAAAAATAGTCCAAAAATAAACGATTTTCTCCACTGAATTTGTACATCTGGGGAGTGTTTTTGGGTGTTGGAGCGCCAAAATCATTTAAAATCAATCCGTGGGGGAAAAAAATGTATTTGACCTAAACCAACTGAATTGTGTTGACCAAACTAAACACTTTTAGGGTGCGTTCACACTTGTCATGCTCGGTTGGATTAAAACGAACCCTGGTGCGATTGCTCAGTGAGTGCGGTTCGTTTGAACACATGTGAACGCTGCCATCCGAACCAAACAAGAGGACCGAGACCGCTGAGGGTGCGTTCAACCTTGTAGTTCGGTTGGTTTGGTCCGGGCCAAAAAACAAAACACAACATATAGTCCTGGTCCGCTTAAGCGTTCACACTGGCATTTTTAACAGCGAACCTAAAGTTACCGAACCAAAGGCGTTGGGATACGGTCACGACCTGATTGGTCGGCTTTTATGACGTATATTTCACGACGGACTCGCTTACCGAACATTCAAAACAACGCTGTGTTCTGGATTAAACGCCATCATTTCATGCGTGAACATATGCTTTATTTTTACCAGCTGAGAATCACGAAGAGCTCATCAAATGTTCAAAACCTTCAAAACAGCAGCAGGATTTCCTCCGTTGTACACAGAAACAGAAACTTCACCTCCTCATTGCTCCACGTTTGCCCTCGACTCCTTTTGGATACGCCGATCTTTCCGCGTCGTCGAATCAGCTGACTTGTAGCGTCGCATCTTGTGACGTCACGTCCTGTTTTTGGTTCGTTTACACGTCTTTGGTCCGTGTCGCGTTCATATATCAATCGAACCGCACCAGAGTTCGTTTGGATTCGGATGGCAGCGTTCACATGTGTTCAAACGAACCGCACTCACTGAGCAATCGCACCAGGGTTCGTTTTAATCCAACCGAACATGACAAGTGTGAACAAACCCTAAAAAGACGGGTCTCGGTCCGCTTCCGAACGAACTCTGGTGCGGTTCGATTGATATATGAACGCAACACGGACCAAAGACGTGTAAACGACCCAAAAACAGGACGTGACGTCACGAGATGCGACGCTACAAGTCAGCTGATCAGATCAGGTGTATCCAAAATGAGTCGAGGGCAAACGTGGAGCCGTATCCCAATGCCTTTGGTTCGGTAACTTTAGGTTCGCTGTTAAAAATGCCAGTGTGACTATGTTTTGTTTTGTTAAACGAACCGAACTACAAGTGTGAACGCACACTAACTCTCACTGAACTAAATGACCTAAAATAAATTGTGCATTACATTAAGTAATATCAATCACACAATTATATTGATTGTGTATTAAATTGTTGCATTACCAACGTCTCGAATAATCTCCAACCTTCATTGGAAAAAAAAAAAAGACTTCTTGATGCTTTTTCAATGCAAATCACTGCTATAGATGAAGATGGATCATGTTAGTTGGTTTGTGGTCCATCACCTCCAAAGGTCAACCAGGAAGTGCAGCTGATCCAACAACAAAACGTGTAAATCCAGTCCCAAATTTTCCAACAGGGTTCAAAAGCAAATGCTTCACTTGTGTCAGAAAAAAATTGATCCGTGACCAGCACGGAGTAATGATTTACCAACATCATGGAACACATCCCTGATGACTTAATACAGAGATATTCCGTTTGGAGAGCCAGGATTTGAATGCATTGTTTCATAAAATACTTGATCAGTGCATTTACAATCATGATTGATGTCAAACAAAACAAAAAGCGACAAAGAACATCAGGGCAAAATGTTACATTGTTGAACAAACAGAACAGTCTGGCCCGTCGGTATGCAGGACATGCTGTAATCATGTCCCACAATGCAAAGTAAACAGGGGAAGGTCAAGCTATGGTCAGCAAGACTCGCTCGTGGATCGACAAGAAATGAAAGCAACGGTTCGACAACGGCAAACACACCAGATCCACGAGGCTGAAACACACATCTGCGGTCCTCTCAAACCACAACCGTACGTGTGAATGACATTCATTTATTATTTCAAGACGGACACCCGATACTTTACATAACAGATTTACAGACATAACATTATTTACTGACAAACTCAATGGAAAATCTCTCCCTTTCCCATAAAACCGTCACGTGGACCCACGCGGTGAGAGTTTACAGCGCAACAGAACCGGATCGCTACTATTATCAACTAGCCATCTACTCAAAAAAATGAATCGCATATAAAAATCCCATCCATCAAGATGACGAGGTTTTAACGTGAACTCATAAACTTAATGTGATAATGAGATTCATGTAATTACTAATCAACCGAATACATTTTAAACCTTTAACCCTTCTGTGCTTTTCGGGATGTTTTCATCCACTATGGGGAATTTTTGAGTCGTAATTTGGCCGTAACTTTCTCCGTGTTTCAGCAAATGGAATGATTTTTGGTGACAAATCTTATTTTGACACATATTTTGGGAAAATGCTTTGAAAATGTTCAAAAACTCAACAGAACTCTGTGGGCAAATTCACCACCCTTTCGTTTTAACTGCTTTAAAAATGTATTAGATAAATATTTTTTTGCTTAAATCTGTTAATCAACCTCAGTCCTGATCAAAACTACTAAATTTAAAAAGAAAATTCAGGATTTTAACTCTTTAATTGCCAAATTCATAAATGATGTCACTGATTTGGGGGAAAAAACGTGTCAAAGATTAGAAACAACATTGTTAGTTTTTGTGCAGCATCAGATTTTAACGTTTTAAAGAGTTAAAATCCTGAATTTTTTTTTTTTAATTTAGTAGTTTTGATCAGGACTGAGGTTGATTAATAGATTTAAGCAAAAAAAATTGAAAAAAATATTTATCTGATACATTTTTAAAGCAGTTCAAATCGTGGCTAAAGGGTCGTGAATTTGAACAATGCACAAGGGTTAAACAACAACGTTTATATGATCTTTTTGATTTTTTTAATGTTCATAATTTATTCGATACAGTAAAAACACAATTTACAATTTCAAACCATTTTCTTTTTTAATATCTTTTGTTCAAATGTTTTTCAGTATCATTAGTTCAGTGTCACATGAAATCACTCTAATATGCTGACTTAATTACTAATTATGGTTCTTAATATTATTAATGTTGAAAACTGCTTAATATTTTATGGAGACATTTTTTTCCCAGCATTCAGTCGCCGGCACTACTTCCGCTTCTCCGGTCGAGAGGATGAGGAAACGCATCTCTGTTTATCATATTAGACACATTTGAGTGTGTTGAAGATGATGTTCTAATGTTTCTCTGCTGTGAGACACTTGTTTCAGATCCATATCACAGTATCATATTAAATGCTGGATAAATGACATGCAGTTAATTTTAAAATGTATTGTACGAGCGATAAAATTCTTTATTACTGTTACTAAAAGTAAAGCTGCATCTGATTATAATATGTGAGCTACTTGACAAAACAGTGTTTTTCTCTGCGGCGTGGTAAATCTAGAAAATAAAATTTAAACAATAAGACCAAACGTGTTGAGCTTTATTACAATAATTAGTTTCTGTCTATAAATGTATCAGAACAGATGTTCCCTTGTCTAATAAAACATGTAATATATTGAAGCATCTTTGGTGTTTCCATGGCTTCAATAAAATAAAACCGGAAACCGAGGGTTTTTACAGGCGACTCCCTCACACGTCCCGTATCCTTGCTTAAAATTGGGATTTTCTCATGATGTTGGAAACATTTGGGATGTTGTAAGTGCTCAAATGATCAAAATATATAACACTGACCTAGTGGTTTTTGGATATTTTACTGCAAAAACAGCTTTAATTACAGACCTTTAGTTACTGTTGCGATGTCCGGCAAGTCACGCGCTCTCATGCCACACATCATGTTCTCATGCAGTGAAAAATACATCGAGGAGCAACACATCGACAGACAGTTTAATATTTAATATAACTTTTTAAGACGTTTAAGCAATAAATAGCGTCTAGTGTGTGTTTAATGTGTCGCTGTCGCTCCTCGATCATCTCTTCATACTAGTTCATTTATAGCATCAAATAAACATGATGGACATCAGAAGGAACGTTAATCTACTAACTCTCCTGACTGATGAGATGGCGGATTCCGGGTTATGATTGGTTAGATCGCCTGTCAATCAAACTGTCGGTTTTAAAAATGAGAGTACACGCAACACAGGATTAAAAAAAATACAAAAAAACTGTGTGTGAGCAGAGCAGGCAGATGTTAAACACTCCTAACAACATTTCAGGACAGACAGAGGTACAGGATGTAAATCTCACACAAACATGTTACAGGTGCACAAAAGAGCTACAGCGTCACAGCAGACAAAACTTCACCCACCGACCGACAACAACAACGACACCTGAGGATCTCGGTCAAGAGTGGAGTGATGTTTTGATATTGAATATTCTCTCAAATACAAACTGAAAGAGAGCGTTTTGAGTATTTTCCCATGTCCAATGACATGCAGACCTTGATACGGAACAGCGTAGCCCTCTGGGAAAGATGACAATGTGCTGGAGAAGTGCCACAATGACCCAGCTAACCATGTGAAAGTGCAAAGCACAACAACTTGTGGATGCGCTCTCACATTCTCACATGTACAAACACACACACACACACACACACACACACACAGAGCAGGAGATGTTTGATCAATAATCATTACTTTCTAAGAAGATGGCATGAGTGAATATAACCAGAGCTGGGTGGGTTACTTTTAAAATGTATTTCACTACAGATTACAAAATACATGCTTTAAAAAGTCATTTGTAACGTATTTCGTTACATTACTCAAGTTTAGTAACTTCATCTAAATACTTTAGAATACTTTGGAACACTAATAAGTGTGGAACAAACACAAAAAAGATCATTGTGAGTTTTTTATCCCACGATTATGACTTTTTCCCTCAGAATTGTGTGATTTAAAGTTGCAATTGTGAGTTATAAAGTCAGAATTATGAGATATAAACTCACATACTAAATTCACAATTGCAAGAAAAAAAGTCAGTATTGCAAGTTTATTTCTCCTAATTCTGACTTTAAATCTTGCAATTCTGAGAAAAAGATTCCAAACTCACAATTGTGAGGGAAAAAACAAATTGTGAGAAAAAGTCGCAGTGACGAGTGAATAATAAAATGACTCACAAAACATGAAAACAGTGGAAAACATGAAACTGAACTCGTCTTTTTCAGACGGTCAGAGTCAGAGAATCACCAATCGCTGTTTAAATGACATTAAAACTCAAAGTAATCACTTTGGTAATCTAAAACACTTTTCAGATGGAACTGTAATCTGATTACCACCCATTTAAAATGAAATACAGTCACTCAAATCTTGTATTTTAAATACAAGTTACTTGTATTTCGCAACCCAGAATATAACGCATGCGTGAATTTACACAAATACATCTAAATAATGGAACACGTACAGATCAAAACTGATTCGCTACACGGTAACAAAGTGTCCAAACAAATGAAATCCATCTTATTTCTCGATTCCTTTTTAATGCTTCAATTAAATATTAAGTAATCAAAATGCATGTCTAATAAAACATATGCAATCTAACAACCACTTTTTAAAAGTTTAACAAATTATTAGCTTATACATTAACACTTGTCCGGGACAATATTTTTTACAGAAGGGGCGAGTGAAAGTGAATTTTACCTGCCCGATTGGACAAATAGCCTGATTAAAACTTAAAAATACACCAGGGAAGCATCTAAACGTGGGAATTTTAAAGTAAACAGTGATTGATATTCCTGGAAACAAGGATCCTTTCGCACTTTGTGAGAGACTTTCCAGGATAAATCCAAACAAAGAAAGTCACAGAAGAAACATACGGAGGTAAGTTGAGTTTTTTCATTTATAACGTGTGATGAAGTTCAGCCGTATTCTCATCGCGAACGTTACATTGATTTTATAGCTCGATAAACAGGTTGTAAATATTAAGTGACTTACATTTTAGACACAATATTGACTGTTTTTGTTCTGTTTCACCAATGAAAATATTTGAGGTCACAGCTGCTGAACTATTTTCATTGGAGAAACCGAAAAACAGTTTAGACACTTTAGACACAACAGAGTTAAAGCGCATTCTCAAAGAAACAGCCGTGTTTTATTACCGAATGAATGACTCGCTCATTAAGAGACTAAGTTTCATGTTTAAATGTATCATTTATTATTTGTATATTAAAAAATAGCATCATTTATTGCAGTTGTAATTTTGCAGTGTAAATTTGATTGGAAACAACCCTATATTGTCGTATGAATTTATTGATCAAAATGTAAGAATTTGACATTAAAGATGACGCACGCATTTGAAAACGCTTTATAAAAGGTAAACAAATAAATCTGCATAAAAAATATGCACGTTATATTTACATTTTTTTTTCCCGCCTGGACAAGAAACTTTGAGCAGGATTAAAGTCGAGCCCTGCGTTTTATTTTTCCCAAATTCAGTTTTTCATTTTCATTCCATTTTAATGCATTAATTTAATTTTAATAATCAAAAATCCCGTCTATTTTATTACATTTTTTTTTTTTTTTTAAAGTAATACAGCCATATGATTTTTTTCCCCCCCAGAAATTTTGCTTTAATTTTTCTGGATTTAAGATATAAGGTAAATGTATTACGAAAAATGGTGCTAATCAAACGACGACAACAATTTATTTAATGTTTTAAAATATAAATCAAGCTTGCTTGGCAAACAGTGCTGCAAAAACAGAGGTTTTGAACATTAAAACATGAAAGAAAAAGTGTGATACAGTCCATAAAAAAAAAAGTTTGTGAAGTACATTCGACCGCAACACCACTATATTCCTGTCGCGATTTCTTCAAGTTAAACCAAACTTTTATTTTGACGGGCAGTCATGAAGACCTTTGAGTCTGTGCGTTTATGAAAATGTGAAAGTGACACATCGCGGAAATCATAATGTGATTATCGCGCACAAACGTAAATGCGAAAACTAAGTACGTTTCGACGGGTGTATGGATTTCGGCCCACGCCGAAACTCATTACATTTACATTTCATCATTTAGCAGACGCTTTTATCCAAAGCGACTTACAAGGGGGGCATTTAGGGGTTTCATGTCTTGCTCAAGGGCACTTTAGTCATGGTATCGAAGGTGGAGAGAGTGCCGTTCATTCACAATCCCCACTTTCAACTCCTGCCGGTGTGGGAATCGAACCAACAACCTTCAGGTTGCAAGCCCGACTCCCTCACCACTAGGCCACGACTCCCTACCATGCTCCAAATCGATGATTTGATTGGCTGTGACTGTCACATCGTGAACAAACAAATTATTAGATGCTCAAAACGTGTTTATACAAGAGAAAATGCAATAACAAACGCCAGGCTTTTATCCAATATCCACAACTAAAACACATGTAAACAGTCTGTACATGTCATCTTTAACCGTTTCATGCGCAGAGACGCTCTATTTGCAAACCTCGCTCACTAAAGATCAGTGAACTGTCTGGAAGCTGAGCTTTTCCCAGAAGTCAGAGAATGAATCAGAGCTCAAAGGCCAAATGAGATGCAAGCGAAAAAAACCTTCTGACCCGCTATATGGCAACTGACCTTCCTGCATATTCATGCCGTGTGTGAGGGCGCATGATTTCTCACAAGGGACGTAATAACGTATCAGGTGTCACTGCGAGAACCAGACGAGTTGTTTTTCGTCCTACAAAACTCCATTTGAGGTGACTTTGGAGGTATCCATGGCACGAAAACACTCTCATGCAGAGGAACAATGAGCGTTACGTAAAAGCACTCATTTACAAGGCTGAAAAAGGTTTAGGCTGTAAATCACGGCGAAGAGGTAGCTGTAAATGGAGCGGATCTTTTTTGTTGACTTTGTGGTCGAGTCTTTGATTTGCTTTGGCTCTGAGGTAAAAAAAAAAAAACGTGTTTACTGAGACAAGCGTTACTCATACTATAGTTAAAGTTTGGGATTTGAACAAACCCTTCTCCCAGGCGCACTTGTCGGTCATATTCATCTGTCTGCGCTATGAACGCCACCTGGAATCGCGCAGCTCCTTGAGAAGAGTCGTGCTATTGTTAAGAGATCAGACTTGTGCTTCAAGAGTGCGAAAGGCAACATTGAGCTCTGGTGTGGCTGCGGTAATGTCCGTACTTCAGTTGGTCCTCCTGATGTAGAGTGGCGTTCAAGCCTTCATCTCCTGCCAAGCCAACACTGAGAACCTCAACAACATGCGGTGTGGTTTAGTACGAGGCTACTGAGAGCGAAGGGGAGGGCATGTGGATCACAGGCTCACGGAAAAATGCACGAGGTTTAACTGGGGTGCGACACAGGGATCGTTTGAGGATAGCCCTGAACGCAAATTAGAGTCGCCGCGCTGCTTTTTAAGCGCAATTGATTTCTGGTGAGAAGTGAACCAGGCTCCGATGTTTAGGTTCAGTTCGCTTTAATGGCAATGGGAAGATTGTTAGTCAGTTGTTGGAAAGCCTTATTTTCAAAAATTGTCAATTCGTTGGTATTTAACAAATAGTCCATGTGTGCTTTTTTTTTGCAAAAACCTCTAAGTCCACCTCTTTGGACAACAAGACAGTAAAAACGTCCATTTCTGTCAGTTTTACAGCAGCAAGAGAAACACTGTTGTGTTTCAGTGCTACTCGTGAATCGAAAGTCCACAGAAGAACCAATCAGAAGACACGAATCGAATCAAATCAAATCATATGAGTCTTCTGATTGGTTCTTCGGTGGACTTTCGATTCGATTCGCTAAATTCCATTCAGAAATACCGGTTCTTTGGCAGAAACCCCTAAACGGCATTTCGCTTGGTCAACAAAAGCCTCTAAAGTGCAAAGAAGAACCAATCAGAAGACACGAATCGAATCGAATCATATGAGTCTTCTGATTGGTTCTTCTGTGGACTTTCGATTCGATTCGCTAAATTCCATTCAGAAATACCGGTTCTTTGTCAGAAACCCCTAAACGGCATTTCGCTTGGTCAACAAAAGCCTCTAAAGTCCACAGAAGAACCAATCAGAAGACACGAATCGAATCAAATCATATGATTCAATTCGATTCGAGTCTTCTGATTGGTTCTTCTGTGGACTTTCGATTCGATTCGCTAAATTCCATTCAGAAATACCGGTTCTTTGGCAGAAACCCCTAAACGGCATTTCGCTTGGTCAACAAAAGCCTCTAAAGTCCACAGAAGAACCAATCAGAAGACACGAATCGAATCAAATCATATGATTCAATTCGATTCGAGTCTTCTGATTGGTTCTTCTGTGGACTTTCGATTCGATTCGCTAAATTCCATTCAGAAATACCGGTTCTTTGGCAGAAACCCCTAAACGGCATTTCGCTTGGTCAACAAAAGCCTCTAAAGTCCACAGAAGAACCAATCAGAAGACACAAATCGAATCGAATCATATGAGTCTTCTGATTGGTTCTTCTGTGGACTTTCGATTCGATTCGCTAAATTCCATTCAGAAATACCGGTTCTTTGTCAGAAACCCCTAAACGGCATTTCGCTTGGTCAACAAAAGCCTCTAAAGTCCACAGAAGAGCCAATCAGAAGACACGAATCGAATCATATGATTCAATTCGATTCGAGTCTTCTGATTGGTTCTTCTGTGGACTTTCGATTCGATTCGCTAAATTCCATTCAGAAATACCGGTTCTTTGGCAGAAACCCCTAAACGGCATTTCGCTTGGTCAACAAAAGCCTCTAAAGTCCACAGAAGAACCAATCAGAAGACACGAATCGAATCAAATCATATGATTCAATTCGATTCGAGTCTTCTGATTGGTTCTTCTGTGGACTTTCGATTCGATTCGCTAAATTCCATTCAGAAATACCGGTTCTTTGGCAGAAACCCCTAAACGGCATTTCGCTTGGTCAACAAAAGCCTCTAAAGTCCACAGAAGAACCAATCAGAAGACACGAATCGAATCAAATCATATGATTCAATTCGATTCGAGTCTTCTGATTGGTTCTTCTGTGGACTTTCGATTCGATTCGCTAAATTCCATTCAGAAATACCGGTTCTTTGGCAGAAACCCCTAAACGGCATTTCGCTTGGTCAACAAAAGCCTCTAAAGTCCACAGAAGAACCAATCAGAAGACACAAATCGAATCGAATCATATGAGTCTTCTGATTGGTTCTTCTGTGGACTTTCGATTCGATTCGCTAAATTCCATTCAGAAATACCGGTTCTTTGTCAGAAACCCCTAAACGGCATTTCGCTTGGTCAACAAAAGCCTCTAAAGTCCACAGAGAAGAGCCAATCAGAAGACACGAATCGAATCATATGATTCAATTCGATTCGAGTCTTCTGATTGGTTCTTCTGTGGACTTTCGATTCGATTCGCTAAATTCCATTCAGAAATACCGGTTCTTTGGCAGAAACCCCTAAACGGCATTTCGCTTGGTCAACAAAAGCCTCTAAAGTCCACAGAAGAGCCAATCAGAAGACACGAATCGAATCAAATCATATGATTCAATTCGATTCGAGTCTTCTGATTGGTTCTTCTGTGGACTTTCGATTCGATTCGCTAAATTCCATTCAGAAATACCGGTTCTTTGGCAGAAACCCCTAAACGGCATTTCGCTTGGTCAACAAAAGCCTCTAAAGTCCACAGAAGAACCAATCAGAAGACACGAATCGAATCGAATCATATGAGTCTTCTGATTGGTTCTTCTGTGGACTTTCGATTCGATTCGCTAAATTCCATTCAGAAATACCGGTTCTTTGGCAGAAACCCCTAAACGGCATTTCGCTTGGTCAACAAAAGCCTCTAAAGTGCAAAGAAGAACCAATCAGAAGACACGAATCGAATCAAATCATATGATTCAATTCGATTCGAGTCTTCTGATTGGTTCTTCTGTGGACTTTCGATTCGATTCGCTAAATTCCATTCAGAAATACCGGTTCTTTGGCAGAAACCCCTAAACGGCATTTCGCTTGGTCAACAAAAGCCTCTAAAGTCCACAGAAGAACCAATCAGAAGACACGAATCGAATCGAATCATATGAGTCTTCTGATTGGTTCTTCTGTGGACTTTCGATTCGATTCGCTAAATTCCATTCAGAAATACCGGTTCTTTGGCAGAAACCCCTAAACGGCATTTCGCTTGGTCAACAAAAGCCTCTAAAGTCCACAGAAGAGCCAATCAGAAGACACGAATCGAATCATATGATTCAATTCGATTCGAGTCTTCTGATTGGTTCTTCTGTGGACTTTCGATTCGATTCGCTAAATTCCATTCAGAAATACCGGTTCTTTGGCAGAAACCCCTAAACGGCATTTCGCTTGGTCAACAAAAGCCTCTAAAGTCCACAGAAGAGCCAATCAGAAGACACGAATCGAATCGAATCATATGAGTCTTCTGATTGGTTCTTCTGTGGACTTTCGATTCGATTCGCTAAATTCCATTCAGAAATACCGGTTCTTTGGCAGAAACCCCTAAACGGCATTTCGCTTGGTCAACAAAAGCCTCTAAAGTCCACAGAAGAACCAATCAGAAGACACAAATCGAATCGAATCATATGAGTCTTCTGATTGGTTCTTCTGTGGACTTTCGATTCGATTCGCTAAATTCCATTCAGAAATACCAGTTCTTTGGCAGAAACCCCTAAACGGCATTTCGCTTGGTCAACAAAAGCCTCTAAAGTCCACAGAAGAGCCAATCAGAAGACACGAATCGAATCGAATCAAAATGCCGTTTAGGGGTTTCTGCCAAAGAACCGGTATTTCTGAATGGAATTTAGCGAATTTGAAGCCAAAGTTTTTGACAAATGTATACTATGTTCGGAGAGAATTTGCTAATATCCTTTTCTCATTTTGACAGAAGTGGCGTATATATATGTATATGATTCCACCAAATCAGCCTATCTTTGTAAAATGGCACAGCTTTTTAAATATCTGAACGTATCTGAAAGTATTTGCCGCTGATCTTCGATGATTCAGTTAAATAAGCAAAAATGAATTTAGTTTTTATTGATGAAGCAACTTTTTTCTCCAACATCCTATTCTGTCTTCACCCAGAATGCACAGCTGAAAGGTTTGTTTGAGCTACGCCCTCTACTGTACACGTGCGAATGTGCGTTTCCTACAGCCTGAGTCTTATTACAACAATTTTGGTGCGAATGTGTCTTTACATTTGCCCAAAAACAGAATAAAAAGCCCAACTCAGGTGAAAAAGGTAAGTAACGTAAAGCATTGCTTTTCTTAAAAATTAACCACAAGTACCGCAATTACTTTTCAAAGTATCTTGCCCCAACACTGGTAATTATTATTAAAAAGATAATAATACTACTAATAACAATATATAATGCACTAAGGATTGATGAGCTGCTGGGTTCATGAATATTAATCACGTTCTCAGCGTTCGCTCAAACGGATTTGCTGAACATGGTAATAGATGACCGCCAGCCAATGAGATTTCCATATGCGCATTAGCTCCACCCACAGAAAACCGGCATCTCTTCTGCTTGTTCTTAAAAGCTGAATAATTCCAAATGAACTTCGTTACTTTGACACGCATGTCGACGTAATTTCGTGGTCGACGTAATCGATGACGTGTGAAGTGTTTCTGTAAAAAAAAAAAGATAATAGTAATTATTAATAATCTACTACTAATGACAATAAAAGTATTGAAGAGCTGCTGGGTTCATGCATATTAATCACATTGTCAGCGTTCGCTGATTTGCTAAAATCAAAACAGGGACGGTAACAAATGAGAGCCAGCCAATGAGAGTGAATATATATGTACACTAAATTTACAATTAACCTCTAACACACACATACTGCCGAGTAAAATCAAAGAATTTATTTGCCAATGGCTAATTGCAGACATTATTTGGCCTCCCAGAATGAAGATTGAGTGGTTTACTCGCATTGTTGAGGGTTGTGTAAATTATTGACCATAATAGCCTGTGGTTTCAATGGCATAACTCTACCAAACCGAGCAAGGGTTTACTCGTCTCTCTCCGCAAATGTGTTGTTTATCGCCATCACGAGAGCTTCACAAATCTGTCAGCTCTTTTTCGTGTAGTGCTTTAATCAGGATTTGCTCTTACATAAAAACGGCAAATGGGAAACAGAAAAACAGGAACTTCAAGGTTTGGAAAAAATAGCTTTCAGATGTCTTAATGAACGACTCGAATTCCGCACGGAATCTCGGGCTCTCGAGGCGCATCTCATCGATGAAAACGAACAATGACCGTGGAAACATTTCCGAACGCGTATCCGTTTAACTAATTAGCGCTGCTCGGTTGCGCTCGAACAAACGCCGAGGATTAAACCGAACTTGACCCGCGACCAGCACTGTTTGTGTTATGTTTATGGCTCGTTGAGAAAAGCTGTGCTGTTCACCTGGTGAACAAATCAAACTCAAGCAGTGAGAGCGAAATTTGCATTACATCAGCAAAATATGACATAATGCAAGCTCTTCTGTAGATTTCATCTTAAATGTGTGTGTATGCCAGAAGCAGTACTTACTATGCATATCCTTGTCTTATTATCCCATCCACATGACACCGTGTTTAACGGAACAAAGACATTAGGAAAATATGACCTAGAAATAAATTATGCTGCTAGAAATCATTCACTATCCTTGTCTTATTTTAGAAAAACGAAATCAGTTTTCAGAGTATTTAAAAAAAATTTTTTTTTTAAACAAATCATTGCCTTTATGGGAAACATATATTTTAGGATGTTTATCTATTTGTAATGGAAACATGTTTTTATATTCATCACTGATCATTATTCATGGGAAAATCTTATTTAGAGCACAATTTAATGTGAAATTATCAAGAAATCCTCACAGCATGCCACAGGAAAAGTGTTGCACATCCACTACAAATATACTTCTACACAAACACCGATCAGGCATAACATTATGACCACCTTCCTAATGTCATGTTGGTCCCACTTTTGCTGGCAAAACAGCCCTGACCCGTCGAGGCGTGGACTCCTCTATACCCTGAAGGTGTTCTGTGGGATCTGCTCCAAGATGTTCGCAGCAGATCCTTTAAGGGTGCGTTCACACTTGTCATGTTTGGTTGGATTAAAACGAACCCTGGTGCGATTGCTCGGTTCGTTTGAACACATGTGAACGCTGCCGTCCGAACCAAACAATCTTTTTAGCGTCCGCTTCCAAACGAACTCTGGTGCGGTTCGATTGATATATGAACGCGACACGGACCAAAGACGTGTAAACGACCCAAAAACAGGACGTGACGTCACGAGATGCGACGCTACAAGTCAGCTGATCAGATCAGGTGTATCCAAAATGAGTCGAGGGCAAACGTGGAGCAACGAGGAGGTGAAGCGCCTCATCAATATTTGTTTCTGCACACAACGGAGGAAATCCTGCTGCTGTTTTGAAGGTTTTGAACATTTTATGAGCTCTTCGTGATTCTCAGCTGGTCAAAATAAAGCATATGTTCACGCATGAAATGATGGCGTTTAATCCAGAACACAGCGTTGTTTTGAATGTTCGGTAAGCGAGATCCGTCGCCAAATATACGTCATAAAGGCCGACCAATCAGGTCGTGACCGTATCCCAACGCCTTTGGTTCGGTAACTTCAGGTTAGCTTTTAAAAATGCCAGTGTGAACGCTTAAGTGGACCAGGACTATATGTTTTCTTTTTGTTTTTTGGTCCGGACCAAACGAACCAAACCAACCGATCTACAAGTGTGAACGCACCCCAGGTCCTGTAAGCTGCGAGGCGGAGCCTCCATGGATCGGACTTGTTCCCACAGACGCTCGATTGGATTGAGATCTGGGGAATTTGGAGGCCGAGTCAACTCCTCAAACTCGATGTTGAGCTCCTCAAACCATTCCTGATCCATTTGTGCTTTGTGTCAGGAGCATTATCCTGCTGAAAGAGACCACCAAAGAATACCATTTCCATGAAAGGGTGTAGATGGTCGGCAACAATGCTTAGGTAGGTGGTTCGTGTCAAAGTAACGTCCACATGGATGCAGGACTCAACATTCCCAAAACATCACACTGCCTCCGCCGGCTCGCCTTCTTCCCATAGTGCATCCTGGTGCCAGCCACCCACGTGATGTAAACGTGATTCATCAGACCAGGCCACCTTCTTTCACTGCATCAGGTCTGATGCTCACGTCCCACTGTTGGCTCTTTCGGCAGTGGATAGGGGTCAGCAAAGGCACCCTGACCGATCTGCAGCTATACAGCCCCATATGCAACAAACAGTGTTATTCACTTCAGTGGTCATAATGTTATGCTTGAACAGTCATAATATATATATATATATATATATATATATATTTGCAATCGCCTGTTTCTTGCAGGGCATTGCAATCCCAAAGGAATTTAAAGTCATTCCTGAATGGGAGAAACCTCATCTCTTTGGGTTACAGTGACCATGCAGATGTACAGTGTAGTGTTACAGTTCGGCGCGTCTAAGACTTAGACAAGTGCTATTGTCCCACACATGAACATGAGGGTCACCGACCTGACATCGGGTTTCATCCAATCTCAGAGCAGCCCACAATTAAAAAGCAACAGAGTCAGTTGTGTCTGTCTCTATGACAACAATAAAGTGGGTACGTGATGGATCGGTGTTGAAAGCCAGACACTCTCCAAATCCCAGCAGCCTCCACCTCCCACTGAACCACGGCGAAACCAAACCGTGCTAGAGCGACTGTCACGCTAGTTAAAGGATTCCTTCAGCATTGAGCTGAATGGAGCGGATCACAAAGCCTAAAAGTTCTTATTCGTTCTTTGCTTTGCGGTAAAATGCTGTTTTAACATAGCTTGCAAAAATGACAAAGATTGTCTATTCAAATTAAGCTGCAGAGATGGTTTCATTTCAATTACAATTACTATAAAGCGGCTCTCCGGTGTGCTCGTGATCTCACTCGCGTCTGAACTAGGGCGATAGCAGATTTTTCCCGGCTAAAGAATTCACGGAAACGATATGATCTATTGAGAGTGGAAACTTTGTTTTCGGTCAACTTCATCTTGTTTTGCTTCTTTTTTTGGCCAATGAATCACACCACGGCATGTAACAATTACAAAAAACTGAGATGAAATATTATTGTCGGATGTCGATCAGCATTGCATAATAAATTCACATTATCCTTACGGCTCGAGGAACACAGATAAATCATATACTGTCACAACGGTGTGTTCATTCTCAGCATTTTTAATCAGTCAAAGCGTCTCTATCCGCATTTTATTCCGCTAAAGCGATGTCTTTGTCCATTTTAGGGATTTCCTGGAACGTCAAAAGTTACTTCTATGAGTCTCACTTGTGGCCCGTCCGTGAGAGGGCGCCCTCCGGTGTCGAGTATGAATGATACAAATTACATGAGAGTTTAGCGCTCCATAATGCCCTATTTTGGATAAAAATACAACGGAAAATATTCCTCTCTACAGATACTCGAAGTAAATCCATAAGTTTTTAACTGTTTTAGTACCGTTTTAGATACTACATTTTCGGAACACACATGAAGATATTTTTGATGAAATCTGATGGTTCAGTGAGTTTCTATTGACACTTTCAGATGCCCAGAAAGACACTAAAGGTCATGTGACTACAGTGGTTCAACCTTAATATTATAAAGCGACGAGAATGCTTTTTGTGCGCCAAAAAAACCTAAATAATGACTTTTAAACAATATCTAGTGATGGATCATTTCAAAACACTGAAGCTTTACGAATCTTTTGATTCAAATCAGTGGTTCGGAGCGCCAAAGTCACGTGATTTCAGTAAACGAGGCTTCGTTACGTCATAAGTGATTCGAAATTTCAATAGTTCACGTGATTCTGGCAGTTTGACACACAAACCGAATCACTGATTCGAATCAAAAGATTCATAAAGCTTCAGTGTTTTGAAATCGTCCATCACTAGATATTGTTAAATAGTCGTTATTTTGTGTTTTTGGCGCACAAAAAGTATCCTCGTCACTTTATAATATTAAGGTTGATCCCCTGTGGTCACATGACCTGTTTTTAAATACGTTTTAGTTTCTCTCTGGGCGTCTGAAAGTGTCAATTATTTTGCCGCCATTTCATCAAAAACATCTCAATTTGTGTTCCGAGCGCTAAAGTCACATGATTTCAGTAAACGAGGCTTCGTTACGTCATAAGTGATTCGCAATTTCAATACTTCATGTGATTCTGGCAGTTTGATTCATGAACCGAATCACTGATTCGAATTAAACGATTCGTAAATCTTCAGTGTTTTGAAATCGTCCATCACTAGATATTGTTAAAAAGTCGTTATTTTGTGTTTTTTGGCGCAGAAAAAGTATTCTCGTCACTTTATAAAATTAAGGTCGATCCACTGTGGTCACATGACCTGTTTTAAATACGTTTTAGTTTCTCTCTGGGCGTCTGAAAGTGTCAATTATTTTGCCGCCATTTCATCAAAAACATCTCAATTTGTGTTCCGAGCGCTAAAGTCACGTGATTTCGGTAAACGAGGCTTCGTCACGTCATAAGTGATTCGCAATTTCAATACTTCATGTGATTCTGGCAGTTTGATACATGAACCGAATCACTGATTCGAATTAAACGATTCGTAAAGCTTCAGTGTTTTGAAATCGTCCATCACTAGATATTGTTAAAAAGTCGTTATTTTGTGTTTTTTTGGCGCAGAAAAAGTATTCCCGTCGCTTTATAATATTAAGGTCGATCCACTGTGGTCACATGACCTGTTTTAAATACGTTTTAGTTTCTCTCTGGGCGTCTGAAAGTGTCAATTATTTTGCCGCCATTTCATCAAAAACATCTCAATTTGTGTTCCGAGCGCTAAAGTCACATGATTTCAGTAAACGAGGCTTCGTTACGTCATAAGTGATTCGCAATTTCAATACTTCATGTGATTCTGGCAGTTTGATTCATGAACCGAATCACTGATTCGAATCAAACGATTCGTAAAGCTTCAGTGTTTTGAAATCGTCCATCACTAGATATTGATAAAAAGTCGTTATTTTGTGTTTTTTGGCGCAGAAAAAGTATTCTCGTCACTTTATAATATTAAGGTCGATCCACTGTGGTCACATGACCTGTTTTAAATATGTTTTAGTGTCTTTCTGGGCGTCTGAAAGTGTCAATTATTTTACCGCCATTTCATCAAAAACATCTCAATTTGTATTCCGAAGATTACGGCTGTAAAACGACATGACGGTGAGTAATTTAATGACAGAATTCTCATTTTCGGCTGAACGAACTCTTTAATTAACACAATATTAATATTGCATGTCATGAACATCACAGTCATCTTCAATACGGTTATTTCGCAACATGTCAATCTGAACTCTTGACTGAGCGGAAGAAATGAACCAAGAGATTTCCACATAAAAGAAGGCGGAGCCTTCTCTCGAAATGAACTCCAAATGAACTTCACTTTGGCCTGATTTCGCTCTAAATGATTTCACTCGAAGTTTATCGAGAGATAAAGTGAGCCGACGGAGACAGGTGGAAAGCGCAGCCCTTCTTCCATCCAGCATTAGTGAATTCGGGTGCCAGAGTTGAAGTGCCGTGATTAAGATCCAGTAACTAGAGCTGCTGCCAGTCTGACCGCAACCGTCACTTACCCGGTAAAAGGCCGTCGTCAGGGGCAGCAGCGCCGCGGCGACAGTGTACTCCTCTGAGCTGGAGCAGTCCTGCGAGTAAACAGAGACGGGGAGATGTTACACGATATCACTCAAGCATATAAGCTGATGATAAAAAGAGCTTTGGCCAATTATGCACAAAACATGACATCACTTGCCATTTTCCAATGTTATATAAGTGCTATTACCAAGGTATGTCAAAGTATTGGTTGCATGTGTCCATAAATCACATTTCTGCTTTAATAAATATGGGTAAACATATTATTTACGGGCCAACAAAGAAGTCATGCTAATTTAACAGGGGTTTGGCCTCCATTCAGTCGGTTTT